>JAOANJ010000025.1:14334244-14350922 GCA_026413345.1 Ariopsis seemanni | reverse complement strand
AAAAAAAATTAAAAAAAAAAATAAAATAAAATAAAGTTTGACTTAAGAACAAAGAGGGGGGAAAAAAAGAGCCCTACATGACATTAAGCAGCCTAGAAAAAAAATTTCAACGAATGCACCTTGAAACCCTCCGTGAGAGTCCCCTTCTGCCTTCAGATCTCTCCCTTGGGTGGGGGAGACAGGGGAGGGGTGCAGGAGGGCTTTTGTCTCGAGGTCCTGGAGTGAAACACAATACCCAACCCATCTCTCGCTCTCTCTCTAGTCCCCCCTTTTTTCCTCCCTCTCCTTCACTCTTTTTGTGAGGATTCCCATTTGGCCCAGGGTAGCACTTGCATATTAAGCAGAAGCAATAACTGCTAATTAAAAATGCAGATTGGCTGGGAGCTCTAACGAGCAGCAGGCGGAATCTTCTCTCCCTCGGGAATGGACGAAGAAAAGAGAAGGCAGAAGAGATAGATAGAGAGAGAGAGAGAAATAAATGATAGCACGAGAATGAAGGAGAACGGAGAAGATAGGGTATCAATGTATTGTCTGAATGATCATCACATGGCGCCGGCTAATTTAAAAACACACACACACACAGACTTGAGCTATAATCAGTTGTTAGAGGGACACCTAACTGTCATGGGGTAACTGAATTTTCACTAGATGAGTCAGAGTGAAAGAACAAATCACACTACTGTCCCTCACTCATCCGCTCACACGCACTCACAAAACCATCTCCAAGAGCTACTCAAGACATCATAATACTAAACTAAACTTCTGAACTTATTCCTGCCTTGACACCTGTCCTTCGAAACATACAAATATACACATGAGAGAAGAAGGACTGAATCCTATGGAGCAGAAAGACAGAGAGACTTGGACAGACAGGGGCAGAGCCGTCTGTCCCTTGAGCTTCACACAAAGGAAGGAAGTGCAAACATGTGCGCATCAGTGTGCATGTGTGCGTGCGCTGAAGATAATGATCAGTCATAACCACCGAGTCCCTTGGCGAACACTTGTCACCTTTAATAAACTGCCATGTTAGCTTAGCTTAGCAGGGAAAGGGAACAGCAGCTTTCGAATTGGGTCGCTGCAGCCGAGGCATGAGTGAAGTCACAGGAAGTCACAGTTCACTAATAAAGAGCAACAGTTGCACCTGTGCAGACTAGTGACCCTACCACATTACTGTAGAACATGACAAACCACATGCATGAAACAGGAGCACAACACTCTGATTTCTTTTTCTTAGTCATCTTTGAGTAATGTAGCTAAATGAGTGGATGGACTGATAGGAAATCATTAATGATTACACTGAAACATTTGTTACAGTCATTATGGCGCTTAAAAAAAAAAGAAAAAGATGGAAAACCTGCAAACAAGGCACCAAGGATACGGTTGGAGAAATGTTTACACAAACCTCTCTGACTGGACTCCATGACTCAAGACTAGTGAAAGAATCACTCATGTTGGAAGGCTCAAAACAAGTTGGCCAACATCTGGGTTTGCAGAATGATGCAGAATATGCAAATTAAGATCCTTCAGTTGGTCTAGTATTGACAGATTTTTATTACTCGGGTTGGTTAAGGTTGCCAAAAGAATTTTCATCTAAAGGACCAGTTCAGCAAAAACGAGCTAACTGATGCAACGTTCTTCTTTACCTCAGATCCAGTTCAACAGTCAGGACATGTCTCACGTCTGAAAGCTTATTTTAATCATTTTATCAGATATCTTTGAGGCGGATATAAATAGATGAGGACATAGTTTACTCGTTTGTTATTAACCGGAACATAATCGAGCAACCAGTCCATCACAAGGTACTACACACACTCACTCATATCTAAGGGCAATTGAGTGTAGCCAATCCACATATCAGAAAAATGAAAAAGAAACTTCACCATACAGATATGCACTGTTATTCTATTCACCTTCACTGGATAGGAGCAATCATGTTCTCTGACTGGCTACCCAACTACTAGGCTATCAGCTCATATACCGTGAATAGAGAAAAAAAATGGCGGAGCATGTTGCTGAACCAACCGAGGATGAAATAAAAACTCTACTTGAAAACAAAACCCTAAACGATACAAAAAAAAGCAACAAAATATAGAATAAAAATATATTTGCTTGTAAGAACTTTTTTTAATTTTTCAAGAATTATTATTATTATCGCATTTTTCACAAACAGCTACTGTCATTTTGTCAGATGTTTTGTATAAAGTTTTTATTTATCGAATTTGCAAGAAATAAAAATGCTCCATTTGTCAAAATCCAGTGAATGTGGATAGAATAAAACAGTTATTCCATTCAATCTCACCGCACATGGCTTATAGCCAACTCGGTGTGTAACTCATCAGCTCACGTACCACTCAATTTCGTGGAATAACTTAAAATGTTTTGAGGGCATCCATCTTGGACAGCTGGAATCCCTTTTTAGCATTAGTACATTCTGGGATCATTGCTTCCAAGGCACCATCTTCCAAAAGGTGAACTTGGACCAGAAAGCTGATAATGTTGTTCCACTCGGAGCTTAAATTACAAAATGTGAACTTAGCAATCTGTCCTATTGTATAAATGCATTTATTTACTTAAGACTAGTGTAGTCCAAGATGTTGTTTTAAGCAAGGATATAATGACGACTTGGGCACGGATATACAGGAAAAAATTTGGGCGAGACAGACGGCCATTTCTTGTTATTTGCATTGGCCTTGGAACTGAAGTGTAAAACTAAAGACGTAACAACTGGACACCAAACTTGCTTTCGCAAAATGAAAAAAAAAAAAATTGTGTAAATTTGATTTTTTTTTCTCACCAAGTGCCATATTAGAATTAACAAACAGTATTTAATGGGCGTTTGGTGTGTGTGTGTGTGTACACCACTTTGGGACTTGTGCTGTTGCGTGGCCTGGCTGCATGCTGTTTACCTGGCCATTTCACCTGAGAGACCGAGCCAAGGAGATGCTCAGGTGTGCGCCTCTTTCCCCTTCCCCCCCCGGGCGTGTACAAATGCGAGTGTGTTTATGCAAGAGTGTGTGTAACCATCCCTTCCATACAATTAGCATCAGCGTCTCTAACTCACAGAGGCCTCAGTGCCACAGCAACGGTGACCTAATGAGACGGACTGGGGACAAGTTCGTTAAATGGGAGGACAATAAAAAGATTGACATTAATTAGCCCCTAGAACTCACCTGCTTGGTTAGCCTCCATCTTCACACCTGGCTCTTCCTCCCAACGTTTGCCTGTTGTCCTCTTCAGCTCCATGTAGCCCGTTTCCAGTAGCATGCCCGGGCCACGTTGGAACGCATGATTGGCTGGAGACTGAGGTGTGTGGTCCAGTGGGCCAGGCCTGGTGCTGCTACATCCTCCCTGTTTGTGCTGGATGAAGGTAAGGATGTGAGCCAGAGGGAAGGCCTGACCACACTGACCACATGTCAGTAGATCGCTGCCTCCAGCTAGGTGATCAGGAGAGCAGGGTGACACTGGAGTCACGCTGGGTTCTGGGGCATCTGAAGGAGAGATCATGAGCACAAATACAGGTTATGGGGGGGAAAATATTTCCTCATCTTACATGCCAACTCAATGGTTGATGGTAGTGAATACCAGGATCCTAGGCAGAAACTGAATGCTTTTGTTCTTTCAGCCATGGAACTTACTCCCAACTTCTCTTGGCACCATCACCTACAATCATCATGGCTCACAATTAAGTGCATCCGGTTTAATGACAATACAGCTACACCAATTCATAGGTTAAGCACCAATTGCAATCCAGGTGTCTTTGTAGTGGTCTAATATCTCACATATTATATAATACTCATTATTAACAGTAAAGATTTATCACTATATTTACTATTATCCAGAAATGTTCTTTTCTCACTGTGCATTTCTCCTTCATGCTTTCACAATTTCTCTGTGCTATCAAGGCAGATTAATCAGAACTAATTCGAAGTCCTCACCCAAAACGAACTTCTTGGCTATTTACAGTCTGTCCAACAAACAAGGCAGAGTGGAAAGAGGAAGTAGTAACAGATGAAAGCACACCTTTATATGCTACTTCTAGCCAACTCACTGGGTGATATGGCAAAACTACTTGAAAGCATTAGCTATCACAATATTTAGTGCTGCTGAGGTTTTAATTAGCATTGAAAAAGAATGATGAAAATGAATTGATTGATTAAAAAAAAAATTGATGGTTATGTCCAATTATCTAACAACAGAGTTGGTTGGCGGTGTCATACTGACCCACAATACTCTCAGAAAAGTGCACTGTGACCCAATTTGTCACGATCAATTGCCCAGCGCTCCAGGTGAGTTGCAGCTTACGTGACTTATGAAGTGCCTCATAAACCCACAACACGAAAATGTTGTTCCAAATGCTTCCAAAACATGTTTGGAAGAAAGTCTATAAAGACTTTATTTCTAGGAAAGGAGGCGTGACTTCTGTACCAGTCATTGCATGTCAAGTCAGCATGGCTTCCAAAACCAACACTTCGATTAAGATCAGTGTTAGTGCGGTACTGAATCACTCTTCTTGTAGCTCATTGCATTAATACCAAAACAGCTCTACAATGATCATATTGAATTGTTGACTGCTCTAAACAATACACAACTCAACAGGACACAGTCAAGTGACCAGATGAATTTCCACTCTAGAACAGATCAGTAAAGTACTTCAGAACTTTCAACACTGTCTGTGTCGGCCTGTCTGACACACGCACGCCACAGTCAGATGCATGACCTGTCTAACCCTCTAACGCATCTTTCATATAGTCCTAAACTTGTGCATTTGTGTCAGGCTCTCTAATGAAGTGTTACTTTCGCTTCTCTACACGCATGTGGTGTGTTTTTATCTGGCACCCTCAGTCGGACACTCTGGTCAGCAGATGCTGCCCACTTCCTGTGTCTCTGCCACTCGGCCTGCTTTCAGAAAGGAAACACTCTCACTCAGCTACTGCACAGAGCGACGATACTCACCAACCGCTTCAACTCGTTGACACTTTTCACACAACACACTTGAGTCGCCTCTTGCATGTTCTCACAAGCTCTCTGTGTTTTCTATGGTGGCTTCCATGCTCCACAGGAGCACTCTTGATTTGTCACGAGAGCCAAAGTGTTCGTTGAATTAAGTAGGACTACACTGATGAGATGAGCAGCAATTGGAAGTCTAGTGAGCAGACAAATCACCACACTAGACTGACATACAGAAGTACAGTTAACTAACTTACAGTGCTCTCTGGAACTTGTGGTACCTTTGGTGGTGATGAGCAAGAAATGCAATCGAAATAAAAGTTCATAAATGAGCCTCAACTCAGCCTGATCTTGTGATATGCTGTGACAAAGTCAATATATTTACAAACTTCTAAAAGGAACTCTTCTCAGTAAGAGGAACATCTCGAATCTCTGTGCTTGGATGGTTCTTGCAGGTGGCATACAAGTTCTGACTCAAGCATCTTTGGACATGATGCCCATGCATGGTGCCCGCTGCAGGCACAGACAGCACCAAGGATAGGCAGGACCGTACTCGTGGTTACCCAGAAATGTCACCTTTCCTGTTTCTGCTGCTGCTGCTGCTTTTGAGCACAAGGCGCGGCTGCACCGTCCTGCGGTCAGGTAAAGGCGCTCAAAGTTGCCAGATTGACCTTAATTCATCTTTATTTATTTATTTTTTTTCGCACTAGATTGAGGCGATCAGATCGACCTTACAGCTGAACACAGTTACCGGATTTGTTTTATAAAACTTAAGTCTGGAAAACACACTTTGGTGGATTCGATCTGGCAACCTTGGACCTCTATTAGTATTAGTTTGGTGGGGAAGAACGAGAATATAGGGCAGAACTAGGATAATAAAGAATAGTTTTAGAATATTTCTGAACGCTGGGTCTTATTCGTAAAAAGTGTTTTTTTTTTAATTAAAAACAGAAGGTCCGAATTGCAGTTTTTTTTTTTAAAAGCACAAACTCACTGCTTCCTTGGGTCTTTTCCTGATGTAAAAATAATAAGAAAGAAATATTTTAACACACTGCTGTCAAAAATAATAAGCTAATCAGATGTCAGAATAAACTACTTGAATAAACTGCCACTGCTCGAAAGAGGGAAAATGAAGGTCGGGAAGATGCAATAAGGAAGTAAAGTGGCATTGCGAGGCGTGTTGGGTTTCTACACTGGACAAGAATTGACCAAGAGTCACAATTATCCATAACAATGATCAGAAATAGTAGTTATAGAAAAGATAGGCTTACTTCAAAAATCCTAAAACAGTTAAGAGGGTAGCTTTTGCCATGTCAAGTTTCTGACACTTGTCATATGTCATAGGTCATAAATCACAAGGCAGGACTGTGTAACACAAGGTTCAGTGTTAATAGTCTATAGCCTGTTGTAGGGATCACTGGGAATCTACGGCCCAGTGTAGACCAGACTATACTATACTATGTGACTTGTTTTCAGTATTGATGGCAGAGTAGAAAACCGCACAGCCGCTTGATGTAGGTTACAAAAATAGTATGTCAACTGTGCCACACTGTGTGTTTACAGGCTTTTGCATCGTACACGTGTCTACCCTACCGGACGTGTGGTAGGGGTCATGATAGTGTACAGCTTGTTTGAGACGCGTCCCAAGTTTTCCAAGCTTACCTTGAATCACGCTCAGGTGTTGCGGTCGGCTTCCAAGTTTGCGCCTGGACATTATCAGCTTTTTATGCACAAATCCCCGGCTTTTATTGATTCAAGTCTTAAATACCGATACGAAGTCCTCAATGACCGAACACCACAGCGTCATAAAATAAATACAGAAAAGCAAAAGCACACAGTCGGCTTCTGGATTTATCCCCGCCGGCTGTGGTCACGGTCGCAGCCTTCTGTCCGTCAGTGTTCAAGTTCAGGCAGCTAGTCGCCCCAAGTAGGCGTGGTCACTAATTATCATACGACACGCCCTCAAGCCTTAATCACGCCCCTAATCCTCTAGCTCTATACATTATTAAATCAGAGTGTCAGAATAACGGCTCATAAAGCTCTGAGATGCATGTTTTGTTCTTAGAACTGTAGATAATTACAGTCTTACTTTATCTAAGAAAGAAGTGCGACAAAAGTTTGATACAAAATATACAGATCATCCTTTGGACTCTTTCAAAGGTGCTTTCAAGATGCCGAAGATCTTACTCTTGGGGTGGTTATTTACTTTGACACAGAAGAGGAAAAACAACTGATTTATTTTTAAATGATTGAATCAAATCGATTCAAACATGTAACTGTGCTCGTTATCTGTCTTGCATAAACAAAACTAATGGTTGTTTTGATGAGGCACAGCAGCACTGCCTTACACCAATAAAATGCTTCTACTGGCTAAAGGATGTGGGTGAGGAGGAAGTGGGTTTATCGAGGTCGCCCAAAGACAGGTGTGTGCGTGTGCTGTTTTTGCTGTCCGCCTGATTTCGAAACCAAGCCAGTACAACTATTATTTACTTATTTTAAACCTACCACCATACGTTATATAGTAATGTATTTAGATTTGGTGAAGCTCAAAAAAGGTCTACACTGATCTCTAAGGAGATCATTTACCTTGGTTCTCAGTTTAAGGCAGTGTTTTGAATGCTGAACTGCGCCATCTGGCGACAAAAATCAAAACTTTGGGCAAAGAGCAAGTAAGCAAATTTTTTTTGCATTAACAGAAAAAGCATACAGGTGTATTTTAATGCAACATTCATTAATAAAACAAATGACAGACTTCAGGTAGATTTATCATTCTGGAAGCATTTTATTTGAGCATTTCAGTCATGAGCGTACTGCAGTCTATTCTGGATAAAACTGCACTGATGGCAGGCTGATATTTACAGTGTGAGTGAAACTTCCTTCACCACAGATTTGAAGTGTGCACGAATTTTCAAAGACGTTCTTATATGAATATATTATGTACAAAGCTGAGTCTGGGTTGTTCATTTGCATTTTCGAGCCTTTAAGACACTGATTTCCATGATGGGAAGAGTCAGAGATGTACAAAATGAGGACAGACTGGACTAAATTAATCCTATGTACAGTTAACCTCTACAAAAGCAATTCACATTCGTAAGTGGATTTTTCCTACATTAGGAGAATATTCTTAAAGTTAAGGTATCTCTGTACGCTCTGAAACATAACAGGATGAGGGAAGGAAAAAATGTGTTTCTGTTGAAATCAGACATTCATTTATACCACAGGGTAGTCCGAACTTCAAACAGGGTGCAGCTCAGGAGCCAGATTACTCCCAACTACCCTTCATTTTTTTCCTCCATACGTGTGCCTTAAATAGTCTGCCCGTTATCCACTTCCTAAATCCCACACTCTAACAGTAATGGGCTTGGTGTTCAGTACCGATAGTATGGACTCCGTGATCTGGAACGAGACCTCCTGCAGGTTAAAAAAAGAAGCAGAAACCAAGTTTAGCTCATAAAACTAAATAACTCCATATTGTCCAACTATTATTTATTTATAAAATCAGAGTGCAATTTCCCCTACCTTCTGTATGAGCCATAATCACGACCTGTAAGGACAAAATGTTCAGGATTAGAATCAAATAATTAAGTTTTCAAAAATGACAAGGATATAATTCTTTAGCAGAAAGAAAGAAAATAGCCAGCTCATCCAATATTCTGAAAATATGTCCACAGTTAAAGGTGTGTGGAATTACTCACTGTATTTGGAATTGGGTGAGGGTGAGCGACTCTGACGGCCATACTGCCTTTCCCACTCATCCCTCTCTTTCTCTCGTCGTTCTCGCTCCCTACAATGCGCAACACACAATCAGATTACACATGCCACTTTTAAATGCTGAGAAGAGGCATCGAAACCCATGTTCACTCTAGCAATACGATAAGCGACCATTTTCTATGTACAAGTGCGACATGAAGCAGCAATTTCAGTGCAAGCATGATGCCTGAACTGAGATTTTCTCAAAATCTATGCAAATTAGTTGTGACAAGATAAAGTGAAAAAGCAGCCCGAATTATTTTCCTCAGACCAATTCTATGGCATGCGGGGTCATATTTCTTCGGTTCCCCACTCGAATTTAGTTCCGACCTGCACAATTAGTTCCCATGTACTGTTTAAAGTGCAAAAATGGAAGAAAGACCTGTAACAATGGTTTCTAATCCTATAATATATGACCTTTCTTTACATATGTATAGAGACATTAGGGGAAAAAAAAAAAAAACTTGGAAGGAAGTAGCAGAGCTCTTTGGCACATACATCCTGGCACATGTATATACCTAGTGGAGTGAGACTGCTTATCTAATCTGCCAGTGAAGCTAGTATTCTGTCTAACACGTAAATCATACCACCAGTTTTCATACTGATTAGTGTATCATTTAAATTTATGCTCAGCTAGCCATACAAGCTATATAGCTAGCACTTTTTCTGTCTAAAAACCGCTGAACAATGCATGCAACAGTAATAGTCGTGACACACCCACAAGACACAAAACAAGAGACACGAGTGGCTTGTCATTTGCTAGTGAATACAGGATTACACATTTTCAACAGACATCTTACTTCATGCGAATTTTGCGTGCCATAGCTCTCAGTACTCCTTCTCGTTCCTAAGCAGAGACAAAAGTAATATTAGTGTATGATAGAAAGCCTCTGGTTTCTCCAGTGAGAGCTTTGTAAAACGGATGAGCACCAGATACTCACCTGCCGCTTGTGCTCCTGCTGCTGGATTTTGACCTGTGCTGCCTTCTTATCCGCCTTGGCTGCAGAGTTACAGGCACAGTATGAGAGCTTAATACATTCAAATGTTGAATAGAGTCTTTAGTATTAGAAATGTGCTATGTGGTAATGACACCACCTACTTAAATACATTAAACATAAAGGCGGATTATAATTGCTCTGTGGCACGAGAACCTGAACATGCAATGCTCTGGAAAGGTGCAGAGACACTGAAATGTAATATCTGTTTTTGACCTATGCACAAGTTTTCTATTTAGTCTCCCTTTTTACACAAGACATGATGTCTTAAAAATAACGTGTTAAAACTCCAGGACAGTGGACAAGGACCTCCAAAAACAACGGTATTGAAAATTTGATAAATTTAACTCTGCCCCCTTAACCCAAATAGAGTGAACGTGTTAAAATATTAGGCGTCCCAATATGGATTTTATTTATTTTTTCTCCTTCTTTTAAGTTTTGCAATGGAGCTATGAGGTCCAACAAATGAGGAAAGCTTGTAGAGTGACTCCAGTTTAACACAGGGCAGACTGTATGCCTAAAATAATCTCACACTCACCTCAAACCACACTGAATGAACTTAAGCATATGCATATGTGGTTTCTGACACTGTATGACATTTATCTCCAAAATTAGACGGCAAAGGATGTCGCAACGATTGTGATGGTAGCATCACTTTCTTCTGTAGCACAGTTTGGTAATCTCTCAATGCTAGCATCAGACTCGGGGTGGAAGGCCACAGTTTTGAGGAATTGTCCGACTGGAGAGATTAGTATAAAATAAGATGTTTTGGAGGATAAATAGAGGCTATAAGCTTCTCTTACGTCTTAGCTACATCAGTCTAAATGCTTCAGTGCAAACTACAGAAGCTGATTCTGGACACCAAATTCATCTTGGGTGATATCTTGAGTAAGATGAAAACTTAAACGAGTATGTAGCCAAATAAAGTTTCACACATGCCTTGGACACATTCGTGCTCAAAAATGAGACTTTATTTATTTATTTTTAAATCCTAAGTGCTTTGCCATAAAGCAATTTCTAAATTTGAATTTAAAAATCAGCATCATCTCACAACTGTAAGCAGCAACGTAAAATAAAGGGTGCAAGACTCACATTGCTTGTTGAGGGCCTTCTGCATGCGCAGCTTCAGCTTCTCTTGGGGGGTCATCTTGGGCTGTAAGGGACATGCTGTTATTAGAACATGATGCCAGAGAACGCCATGAGAAACGCAGGGGGATCGTAATACTACAACACGGCTTTCATAAGGGCACAGGTATCTAGACATTAGCCTCAAGCTGTACGCGTGTTCTGTTCAGATTTGAGTCTTACCGTAAAACATTAGGAGATGGGGAGAGCGTTTATATCACACACTGTACATGTAAATTAGCCGTACAACAGCAGTAGAGGATTTACAACAGCACTGGCCTTCTTTATGCCTCTGGTATTTCGGCGGTGTGGGTGTGTACTGGAGTGGCTGATTTTGCCTCTTTTTTGTTGTTCGTTCTTTCACATTAGTGGTCAACAACAAAACATCTTTATCTTTTTGCTACTATCATACAGTTTCACTGTCAGACTTCAGAAACAAGGACAGTGTGAACGTGTGTATGCATGCAGATAAGTTTAGTACTGTTGCACTGCCTGTCCCAGCATGCCCCACTACTGAGGCCAGAGCACCTGGGCTCTCTCATACAGCCCTTTAGCCGAACACCTCTCCACAGGGTGAACACACTCAAATACTCGTTTTGTGCTTATGTTAAGATTCATGTGTCTGTGCTTAATATCTCTCTCTCTCTCTCACACACACTATATATAATGAGGGTTAAGACAAGTTTAGAAATAGATGCCCTTGAAAAGACCACTGTGTTCTGGGAACAGAGGGCACTGTGGTCGCACGGTGCACTGGAAGAGCTGATCACCATGGAGACAGCTAATCTAATGACATTTCAAATGAGATCAGAAGCTCTCAGAGGAGCCGGGATTGAATGAGGTGGGTGAGCGCCTCAGAACTCATTGACAACTGTATCGGCCTGTCAGGAGTGAAGGAGGCGTGGTCTTTAGCAACAAAATGAGCCATATCAAATTCTTACTGACTTTGGCAGCTCCCGTCTCTTTACCACCCGGAGTTTCAGGCCTGAGAGAGAGAGAGAGAGAGATTTTGTGAGAAGCTATGCTTATACAAAAGTATCCATTCCAAACCAGAATTCTGTTTATCCATTATTAACTGAGCAACGAATATACCACGAGTGTCGATAATAAAGTGGCTTCAATACGCAGTGGCTGTACTACAGACATGACTCACTTTCTCTGTTTGTCAGGTACAGCAGTGGCGGCGGGCTGGGCAGTGCGAGAGGAAGGGGAGGGGCTGCGACTGGCAGGAAGTGAGCGAGATGGGCTCCGGCTGCTGCTGGCACCTCTCCTGTACCCAGAACTCCTGCCACCACGGCGACCGCGGTCACCTGAGCGAGAGCGAGACCGGGACCTACAAAAGGAAAGCGACTGTGTGGTGAGGAACATCCCTGGGGGGAAAACGTCCGTGACCTCATTTTGCTGACAAGGTTAAATGAGGTCAAAACTGCTTTCTGAGAAATTAAATGACAACTTCTTCCTGTGATGAACATATGTGGTGCACAAATGAATGTCAGAGATACGCAATGCAGCCTAATATGAATAATCTGACCATGACTTATCACAGGATCACTACTTCTCACTTAAACAGGACTTTAATCTGATTGGACAATCATTACGTGGATTTGGGTCACAAAAGCAGTTATTAAGCAAGCTATTCAGTACACTTATTATTATTATTTTTTTTTACATTTTCATGTGATAAGAAAAATGGGTTGTGAATAGTGGACAGTAGGTTTATTGCTCTTGTGTAAAGTGTACTTAGGTGTACAAAACCACTTTGTCTTTTCCTGCAAGTCCATTTATCATCCAATTCCTCTTACCTGGTTCTTCTGCGCGATGTGTAGTGCCTTCCTCTATCTCTGTCCCTATCTGTGGAGCGAGAGCGTGTCCTCTCATAGCGTCTCCTTGAGCTGCTTCCTCGTCCTCCACGGTGCCATGACCGAGAGTGTGAACGATGGCGAGAGTGTGAGCGGGATCGGGAACGGCGTCCATCTCTATCACGCCCTCCACGTGCACGCCTACCACGCCGGGACCGCGAAGAAGAACGAGATGAGCGGTGTGAGGAAGAATGCGAGGAGGAAGAGGAGCGACTGGAGGAGGAGCGTCTCCTTCTGGACACACCAATAAACACACCAAAATGTGCAAAGTTATTATCGACTGTCATGGCAAAACAGCCTGAAAACACATACTGTGTGCCATGGTAAATGCTACAGACTGGCATCTCAAGAACAGATTACGTGGTTCGGATAAAAGTGCTAGGCCAGCAGTCGTTCACTACTTTATTTCCTTTTTGGTGTAGCTTTAGACTTAATATGGGACAATACAAATATCTTACAAATGCACTATATGGCCAAAAGTATGTGGACTCCTCACCAGTCACAACCATATGTGCTTTTTGAATATCCTATTCCAGATTTAGCCCCTCCTCTTTGCTGTTATAATAACCTCCAGTCTTTGGGGAAGGCTTTCGACTAGATTTTGGAGCACAGGTGTGGGGATTTGCCAATTCAGCCACAAAAGCATTTGTGAGATCAGGCACCGATGTCGGACGAAGAGGCCTGTGGCGCGGCCAGCATTCTAGTTCATTTCAAAAGTGTTCAGTGGGGTTGAGGTCAAGGCTCTCTGCAGGCCATTCATGGTCTTCCACTCCAACTTTGGCAACCTTTGTGCAGAGGAGCACCGTCACGCTGAAACATGCATAGTTCCAGTGAAGGGAAATCTTAAATCTATAGCACACAAAGACATTCCAGACAATTTTGTGCTTCAATCTTTGTGGCAAAGTTTTGGGGAAGAACCACATATGGGGGTGATAAAGTGGTCACATACTTTTGGCCATATAGTGTATCTGTGCAATAGCCCTGGACCTCAGAAACTGCTCTGCCCGTTTCTGTAATTACTTGTCAAAGCCCTCACACACAGTTTAGCTGCGTTAGTGCACAAAACATTCGGGATAAAACCCAGGCTGAGCTTGTGACCTGACCTTAACAAAACCACCCAACTCATATCACAGTGCAACACACATAAAACTGACAGGAGAAAACATCCAACAGAAAGCCAGGGGGAAGCAGAAAAGGGAAGTTACCGACCGGGAGCCCCTGCTATGACCTGCAGGGTTGGAGGGAGCGTGGGTTGACTGGGCAGTAGGTTGGGCTTGTGCAGCTGCAGCGCCCTCGTCATCGCTGCCCCCGAAGCTGGTGATGAAGGTGATCTTATCGTTGCCTGGGGAACGCGAGCGAGAGCGTGACTCTGAACTTGACTCTGACTGAGGCCTGTCACAGGCGAGAGAGGGGAAAGAAGAGAGGGGAATAAAAGAACAGTTCTAACAGCCAAGGCCTTGTGCTGTAGATAAATTAACACGCCCTTACACTTACCGCTTGTAGGGGTCGTAGGTCGGACTGTCTCGTCTGGCATAACTGTGATTAAGCATGAAGCGTGGTAAAATGAGTGAGTGTTATAGGCTTTGATGTTGGTGATGCAATGCTTATACTACTGGCTTACCTGGGAGGGCTGATCTGTCTGCCTTTCATATACTTTTCTCTAAACTCTCGTCTCTGTCTGCGGGAGCGTCGGCCCTGACACACACACACACACACACACACACACACACACTGAGCAATGCACACTGGCTACCTGCCAGATGCACATACACATCAAAATACCAAGAGGGCCTCCCAAGTCACACTAGCAGAATCACTGGTTTCTTTCTTACCGAGTACATAGCTTTCTCGGCCTCTAGCGCTTTGGCATGTTTTATGGCCTCCACTTCCTCCTTGTCCTTTCTCAACATCCTGCCACAAAAGCATGTCAGTTACACGGCCTGCCACATGCACAACATTCCATTTCAGCGTTATATATCATCAATAACTCTATTAAGGAGCAAAAGGATCAGCTTCGATCAGTATTTCACAGCTTGAATACATCTCTCCACTGATCAAGGATTTCTTAAGGCAATGATTTGCATTAGCTGTGTTGAAACAGGGAAACTGGTAATGTGCAGTGCTGGGACAAAAAATTGAAAAAAAGGTAATGATAAAATGTCAACAACAAACAGACCAGACAAAGTCTCCTTCTGCCATGCCATAAGGAGTGGCCATTTTGTTCAGCTCCATCACCTGCTCTGGGTTCAGTTCATCCACATCCACCTCAACATCTAGAAAACAGGATCGCAAACACACTTTAGCGTGTTATGCAGTACTCCAGATCGAACATGTACTGAATGCTCAGCCACCAAACATTTAGCCAAAATTAAACTGATAACTATGGAAGAGGGCACCAACAAATCAGCCCTTCTGGGCGCACGTACACATTTGGCATGGAAAACCAAATGGGAAATCAGAGTTCTGTGCCTGTTTGCGTGCCATGTTGTCTACTGCCATCAGAGCAACAGTTACTGATCAAGTGTGGGCAAACATTCAAAATTGCAAACACTGAGTCATACAAACAACGATAAACCAAATTTAGGTGTGTATATCTGTTTGTTTTCTAAAGACCACACATGCTTTTAATGTCAAACAAACAAAAGCAATAAAAGTGTGCCTCTTGATCTAAAGCAATGATTTTAGATTAAGAAAGATTAACAATTTAACACCCCAGGAGACAGACACTGTGCTTTGGGACTGGGATTCTGCAAGACGTAACAAAAAAGATGCGAGTATGGGGTTTACTTTCATTCATGTAGAAACAGATGGTCAGACATAAAGCTTGCAGGACAAAGATTAATATGGGAACGAACAGTGTTTGTGCTGAGAGTTGCATTTTCTGCATTTATTCATCTTCAGTACTTGCTATATCCTGGTTAAGTGGGTGGAACTGATCAGAACTCATGTGGGTTTCAGTAGGAATAGTGTTTAAAAAAAAAAAAAAATCCTGCGCACACTTCCAACTGTCACCTCACAGCAAGAAGGTTCTGGGTTCGAGCCCAGCGGCAGGCAGGGGCCTTTCTGTGTGGTGTGCGCATGTTCTCCCTGTGTCTGCGTGGGTTTCCTCCGGGCACTCCGGTTTCCCCCA
Source organism: Ariopsis seemanni (assembly GCA_026413345.1). NCBI lineage: Eukaryota > Metazoa > Chordata > Actinopteri > Siluriformes > Ariidae > Ariopsis > Ariopsis seemanni. The sequence continues at coordinate 14,335,116 of JAOANJ010000025.1, read as the reverse complement.
CAGTTCAAAGACATGCAATTAGGTTAACATGGGGCGACCTTGGGCTGAAGTGCCCTTGAGCAAGGTACCTGACCCCTGACTGCTCCCCAGGCGCTGTAGTATGGCTACCCACTGCTCTGGGTGTGTGTGTGTTCACTGCTTCAGATGGGTTAAATGCAGAAGATGAATCTCACTGTGCATGTGACAAATAAAGGTTTCTTCTTCTTCTCTTGTCAAGTTGGGCTTGTGTTTCTGACTCCAGGTATCCAGGAATACATCTAAGAATTCTTCACATCTGATAAAAAAAAAAGCTTTCTGGCTATGTTTTTAATGCTAATAAAAAAAGAAAAGAAAAACATTTATAAAACTCAAGTGAAAACCTGTAATTTAGAAAAACACCATGATATATCACACATTTAAAGGGTAATTGATAAAGACAATAAGGAATGGAATATATATCGAGGATATTACATGGTTGTGTGAAGATATGAAGTTTGTCTTCAAGTGGTGAATGTATATTTCACGAGTGAGTGAAGCGAATGAGTGATATATTTTTCAAGTCGAGAAGATAAACTTCATATCTTTGTGCCACCATGTTATGTTCTTTATATTATATGGACACACACACACACAAGACACAAGTTAATCAAAAGAATTTTAATTTTGAATCGGTTCGCCATTTTGACAAAGTGCATCCAGTCAGCGGGAAAACATTGGGAGTGACATCATCAGAGTGAAATATCAGGAATTATTATACATACCGTATGGGACACTTTTTCCATGGAATGAAAACATGTATTCTATTCCCTTTTAGTAGGTTTATTGATGGCATGCAATATTATCATATCGCTTATCCTCCATGTATTACGCCACTCTCCCCAATGGAGAATGAG
>JAOANJ010000025.1:12700658-12712056 GCA_026413345.1 Ariopsis seemanni | reverse complement strand
TAACATTTAATTTTGTGCTGGAAAACGAACGTTTGGACTCTAAAATGTTTTTGTACCGACTCGATAATGTAGAAGTCGTAAAATAGAAATCTATAACAAAGTTTGTTTAAAAAAAAAAATAGGGTGCGTAAGACTTTTGTACAGTACTGTATATAACATATATAACATGTATTGGTACTTGGTGTGGCACCTCGTTCCAGCAGTGTTATAATTTTACCTTTTTGTTATTTTTGTAATATGTGACACTGGATCGTACTGGGATTTTTTTCCAACTAGTTTACATTTGAAACCAAATCAAATCTCCATGCTGTTGGTTTTTCATTGGTTTGGAGGTTGCTACGGTCACTGGGTTCACCACCTTCGGCATGTACTTTGTTTAAATTTATGGGATAGCAACCCTCCTTAACTCTCACATGTATACGTAGCAACCCTCCCACGACACACTCACATGTACATCACGGTGCTGTCATGCGTTCCAGTCCTTCTTGTAACTTTATTTTGTTTACTGATGTAGGTTTTTCAACACTAAACTTGATAAAAACTAAGTGCGATTTTTTTAATTTGTTTGCTCACCATGACTCAGTGGCATTCTGATTTCTTAAACAGGAAGTGGAATTTTTTTTTTTTCTTTTGCTCCGCATTTAGCTAGAAATGCAGCCAAACCTCATCTCTCTCTCTCTCTGCTTCATTCTCTATGTCTCTCACTCTGTGTGTGTGTGAGTGAGCAGGTGCAGGGAGGGAGGTCAGTGGGTGGTGCCGTCACAGCCTCAGTAGGAGGCTTCTGACTCAGCCAGGCCTACGTCACACATGCGCCCGCATAACCAACCTCACACAGCACGTACGAACTGTACATGGAAAGAAACATGCACCTTTGTATTCACGTCAAACACTTTTACACACATTGTATTTTTAACACACAGCGTTTCATACACACTTGTAACTGTTGCGCATGTCGTAAACCTAAAGAACGTTGCTTCAAGAACCTCCTGTCAATAGAGCTATGCAGTATTTGTGTCCATCACTGCTCTAAGAGATATACAGTATAGTGCGTCGAGTAGGGATGTAACCAGACATGAATACATTAAAAGTACTCCAATTGAACAGATAAAGTGGGTTTGAAAAGGAGGTGCACTGTTGTTTGTTTTTGGAAAGCTTGCCAGAAAGGTTCACATGGTATCTGGTCGAGACTAGACGCGACATGCACATTTAGATGCGATACATCTAAAAAGTCACACGAGTGAGAGATTTGGACTTTAATGTGCGCGCAAGAAAGCGGTCTGATATGACGCTTGCAGGACAAAAATCATGTTTATTAATGTGTCATGCTGTGCAATGAATTTGTACATTGTGATCATTCTGTCATCCTTAGTAGCTGCCTGGTCAGGATCATAGTGGTTTGTATCACGCTGCTAGTTTATTTATATTTTGGGAAATAGAACCAATACAATTCACGGGCAGGTACAACAGATATAATAACCATGTGAACTCGAGTGTTGTCAAGCACTGAAGTTGAGGAACCGTCCGAGTCGGAATTCACACATCGTATCCGGGTTGTAGTACTCGAGGCCGACTCGTGACTTGACTGGGACTTGAGCACCGAGAGTCGGCCTAGTGGTTAGCGTGTCCGCCTCTTGATCAGGAGATCGCAAGTTCTGCTCACGGTCGAGTCATACCAAAGCCCATCATAAAAATGGTACCTACTGCCATCTGGCAAGGCACGCTGCAATATAGATGCGAGTGGGGAGTCAAACTCTTGCGGTTACCAGAGGACTAGCCCCCTACTGTAACCTCAGCTATGTAATAGGTGAGAGGCCGAAGGCTATGGAAACGGAGATCAGTGCCGCCACATGGCGTGGGAAGGACTTTTGACCGATGACTCAGACTCGTAAATTGGAGACTCGGACTCGGAATTTTTCCTTATTTTTTGTAACATGCCATAATAATTTGGCATAAGGTATTTATATTTACATTAATTTTTATACCAATTTCGTGCAAGAGAATCCACATTCACCTGTTCGTACATCATGTTCAGGAACAAACTAACGTTAAATGTGGCGCTAAAATGCCTGGAGAGAAGCCCCTAGGATTGTCCGCGTTGCTGATCAGACTTCTCATGCAGTGGGAAAAAATGCACTGCTGTGTGTTTCATATGTAGAAGAACTATCGAAGAGACGACGGGGACAACCTCGAACTTCAATCGTGAAGCTCGAATTTCAAGCTATCAAAGTGTTTTAGAGAGTGTGCGTGTGTGACAGCTGTGTCATTTGTGTCGGACTCGACTCAGGCCAATAGTGGACTCGACTCGAAATTTTCTTTAATGAGTATGAGTTGGACTTGACTCGGATTTGAACACTAGGGACTTGAGACTGGACTCAGACTCGAGATTTAGTGACTCGACTACAACACTGCATCATACGGCCAGTGCTGGCTTTTCTACCTCTCAAGTGATCGGAAAGAAAGAAAGAAATCGTTTTTAAAAAACCCTTCTGGATTAGGCCACACCCACTGCAACACTCTTTAAAACCAGATTACACCAGTCTAGTTTATAATCGCAATTCCATCAATAAAGTGTTACAATATGCAACTATATAATAACACAAACTACAGTCGTTGTACTCTACCGATAAAAGTAAAAAACACTTGAACAGTCAGGTGGAAACTCTAGCACTTTGACTTTTTCTCTAGCAAACATCGTCTTTTGGAATAAAATGTGAATCTGGAGGAGGAAAAGAGAGAAAGAAGCACATACCACAAAGCTAATACTGTGTTAGCGATTTCTTTTTATTTGCAGCTCTGTTAGTAACCATGTGCTTGTTTGTTTATCTGAAAACTCTACCCACATGACTATACTGTTAAAGCACTACAAATTCTTCCCCCTATAAAAATAAATTATAGTTTACTGCATGAAGGGAAACAAAATGCACTTCGTGCTTTTTTGAACCATTTATATTTGCATTTATTGTTGCGAGACATCCGTTCCACGTTATAGCAGCTATAAACGCCCAGTCTTTCTTTCACCAGCCTCTCTTTTTTTTCCCTCTCTCTTGACATGAATTTAAAAAAATGAAGCTTGGCATGTTGCTGCCCTGAAGACTTTCGCAGGTTACTGTTACAAAGCACTGGAACTGGAGACTCCTTCCGTAAATATTAAGTAAACGCCTCCTTAAAGGAATCTTCACTATCTGTACCAGTTAAAACAAGTTTTATTTTTTGTAGCAAAGAAACCCCTGTGAATGAGGTATGATAACATTTTCGAACAAGCATATTAATATTTGTCTTGTTTGGAGACAAACATTAATAGAAAAGCCCCCGTTATAGAAAATTAATGAAGACTAATCCGATTTGAGAACTCAAAGGTACCATGGTGTAAACAGGGTCGGGATTTCATTTCCAACAAAACTGAGCTTGTCGCAATGAAAATGTTTATTGGCCCCATTTATTTGTTCTTTCCCAGAATAAAAAAAAAGCTGTTTGTGGTAATTGTCCATACACTACAAAGACAGATACAGATAGATTAGGTTGAAAAATGTTCGTGCTTTCTTGCTGTCTTCTTTTTTGCAACTTCTTCTGTTCTCTTCTTCTTCTTCTTCTTCTCTCCTGCTGCGTCGAAGCGCATTTACATTCCATAATTGTGTGCTAATGAAGAACAGTTCACAAGCAGAAGCCAGCACTCCACAGGAAAACGAGAGGAGGTTTTTCACTCCCTAAATTGCAGGGTTGCTTGTGAAGAGGTAGTGAAGTAAAGCGGTGAGAGAAGAGGAGGACAGGAGAGGAGAGGAATACGAGCGAGATCGTACGGGTCATTCGGTTTAAATCTGGTTCGTCATTTTAGACGAAACCACACCGAGCAAAAACATAACAAACTCACTCCATGACTCCTATCCCACATCCGAAAGAGCGAGGGAGAGAGATGATGGGGGTTGGAGGAGGAGAAAGAAATCTCAGGAATGTTTTAAAAGCTTTAATTGCGAGAGCTCGAACGTAATTAAGTCCCGTGCCGATCTTTGATGTGCTCTTCCCTACGCTGGCTTTCATTTGTGCCCATGGTAACTGTTCTTGTGCATTAAAGACTTAAACCCGCTCCGGTCAGGGCTGCTGAGAAGAGATGAGACAGAGCGGGTGTGGTGCAGACGCTTGTCAGGCAGACGCAGAATAACGGAAAACGATATCGTTTTTTTTTTTTTTTTCTTTGAGAGAGGAAAAGTGGTGATTAATTAAAAGATGAAAGTGGCGTCGACTGAAGTTCAGTCATCAAACGTCACCTTGAAGGTGGAATAAATAACAACAGTTTGTGATATGTCTCTAACCTCTCTCTCCCTCTCTCTTTCCGCGCCATCAGTGCCAACAGAACATCAGAAAAAGTTTTTCGTAATTGGCTTTAAATCATTGCAGGACGCGAAACGGAAGCAACCAAAACAAGCAAACTCTACGCTCATGACAACACACACACACACACACAGCATTTAAATAGATTCACAGTGGCATGACAATTGTAGCTTGTTGTAGTTTGTTTGCCTACATCCCAAACCACATACTGCCACCCTAAACACTCGAAATAGTGCTCCACTATAGGTCATGATATATATCAGCTTGTCCTGTTCCAGAGAACCTTAAGGGCCCGATCCCACAACACCAATAACTATAACTATACCTATAACTACAACTCTGACTATCCTTTTGCCTGAATTTAGGTCCAGTCTGGAGCAGTCACACCACAACTATAATCCCGACTATAATATCGCTTGGTCCTGACGCTCAGGGAAATAAACGCATGCAACTTAGGAACAGTCATGGAAGTTTTTTCCAAGTAGTAGCACGTTATTCCGGGTCATACTGTCCAGCTTGGACTTCAAAACAACCCATGTACACACTCCGGTGGTTGATAAAATACGCATAGGTCACGGACTACAGAGATATAATAAAAAAGTATACAAAATACGGATGCATCACGGACGCTAATAATTTATGGATTGGTCACGGACATTTCAGTATATTACGGATTGGTTACCGATTTCATACAGATGATGCATCACGGATAAAAAATTAAGAAGACTAAAGCAATGAAATGTTTGGACTGCCAAAGTTTATAATTAAAATATCTTACCTGCATTTACATGTTTATTAATTTACTATTGATATTTCATGGAAAATCACATATCCATGAATAAAAGATCCGTGCTTTGTATTATATTTTTTCTTTTCCGTGACTTCATGATGCAACAAGGATTGGTTACCTGATTGGTCAGATGTTTTATCGGATCAGGTCCAGGCCTGGAAAAATCGCTCCAGAAGCAAATCTCACCGATACGGATAAACCCAGGCCCGGGCTATAGGTATCGTTTATCAGTCTGGTGTGACCACCAACCATATAAACTGCAGGGGACCGATTTATTTATAGCTGCAGTTATAGTTATCGTATTGGTAATGTGGGACCGGGCCTTAAGACCATCCAATAGCAGAAACTTGCTTACCATTGCAAAAAACTGACACTAGAGGCTCCTTCCATAGACGTGAAATAAATTTCACGCGACAAAAAGCTTCATAATATCCACAACTACAATCAACGTGAACAGCAGGTATCGTAAGAGAACAGCTTATATACAGGATGTAGGTTGTGTGTCAGAGTCGGTCTTTATGATTAAGTTCTTAGGTACGAATCTATAGTATGCAGGTGAGAATATCGACTGAGGCTTGAGTATAAACTGTTTTAAGGAAGTGAAGGTCTTTAAGGGTTTCCACATGGACCCTTTGACAGGAGCAGGAAGTGATTTACAAGTGCAAAATCGCCGTGATGAATATTAGCCACTATTTTTAAATATGGTTACACATCGGAAAACGGAATAGTGGGCATTTCTGACCATTCCACATTTGGACTTCATTTTGAGTTGTAATTATTTATAAATATTCTGGTAATATTGGCTGAAAGTTCAGATTTTATTAGCTCTATTTTCTCAGTATTGACTTGTTTTGTCTCTATTTACTTTCCTCATCCTTCTTTCGAACACAACTGGTTATCATGAGCGGGGGTAATACTGGTTTACCTCTGTCCGTCCGTCCGTATTTCCGTCTGTCCGAAACACAATTTTTCTCAGCAACCACAAATCATAGCCACTTAGTACTTGGTATCAAACTTCAGCTTGGGGTTCTGTACCGTGTATACCGTTTTCAGGTCTGTCGCACATCGACTTGCTGTTTACCGACTGAATGTATTTACGAAACATATAACGTGGATTTACAACATTTTCGTAACATTTTTCTCAGCAACTACAAATCACAACTGCTTGATATTTGGTACTGAGCTTCAGATTGGGGTTCTATACCGTTTTCAGGTCTGTCGCACATCAACTTCCTGTTTGCCGACTGAATAGATTTACGAAACATAGGGTGGATTTTGACGCTATTTCAAGAAGCAAAATGCTATTTCAAAATGACAGTGTACCAGGATGCTCTTTGAAATACCTGGGGAGAACACTGCTCTTTACTTGTTTCAGGGTTAATTATTTGTTGAAGTCAACATTCATAATAAGTGTCCTATTTCTTCGATTGCTTGCATTCTGATATAAGTGAGAGCGGGGGTATACGTAAGTGAGCAGTAGCTCACAGTTGATCTTGTTTTGACCTGACTCTTAGTGTTTCAATATTACTACTATAATATTCTTCAGATAAATCTCAAGTAAAATAGACAATATACAATTAAGAATAAAAATGCTTGTATATTTAATAGCTGAGCTAATTTAAAATATAATCATTACAATTTTGAGGAACAACTTTTTTTAAAACTCTGACCACTTCTGGTTTTCTTTTTCATCACCTGAAACTCAACCATTCCTGCTTCTCATATATAGGCAGAATATACAGTCAACTCCAGAGTAGCTGACACCCTACATGCAAATCAGAAAAAAAATGTGTAAAAATAAGAAAATGTGTAATGGCTGACATTAATTTAGTGACTGAATGACAGACATGAGGACATTGTGTTGTTTCAGCACAATTATATAACCAGCTCAGTATGTTGTATGGTATGTATATACCTTAAAGCACTACCAGATACAAAGCCTGTGTGATTACACAGCTACATACTGACTCAAATGTCAAGTATTTATAAATGACAATGCTGTATTAAAATATATTGAAATATACTGATTTTTTTTTTTTTTTTTTTTTAGCATTTGAGAAAATTATGGTTGTAGTCCTCAGTCAAAGACACTGGACATATCCAGAGGTAGACTAAAAAATTATTGGGTGGCCTGGGGGTGGTATGAGGACTAAAAGGAATGGCAGAATTAGAGACCGAGAGGCCATGCACATTTCTTGTAGATTTATGGCCATACATACAGTGCATGTTCAACTTGCATATTCAGAGCTAATAATGTATATGCACTGTCCAAGAATCCACTTGGGTGATTGCTCATAGAGAAGATCTTGCTTTGGCTTGACCTGCAAGATACTGTACATCAGACAAATAGATCAGATACTCAAGCTATGTTTTGCCATTTTGTCAGTTTGCTGATTTTTACATAATTACACTTGTAGTTAGTTGGTATAATCTATGCCAAAACCACTTTCAAATTCCCTCCCGTGCCAGAACCTGGTCTTCCCAGGCAGTCTTCTGTCCCAGTACCGACAAGGCCTTTAAGGCACACTGGGTGGAGGTTATCTTCGTTTCTATAGCCCTTGGTCTCTCACCTATTACATAGCTGGGGTTATAGTGGGGGGCCAGTCCTCTGGTAACCACAAAAGTTTGACTCCTTGCTCGCATCTGTATTGCAGCATGCCTTCCCAGTTGTCACCAATTTTATGATGGTCTTTGGTATGACTCAACTGCAAGCAGAATTTGCGATCTCCCGATTGAGAAGTGGACATGCTAACCACTAGGCCAAATCATAGTATAAAACCACTTTCGAAGTGTACTTGTGAGGTGGGAAAGCACCGATTCCCAACCATCAACTGCAACATTTCGCTGATCCTACTTGATATTTGAATTCGTATTTGTCAGAAGACAAGTTCCTGCATGCAACTTCTGGAATATTTGAGTACTCTGTACCCTCTTCTGTCATTCCCAGAGGGATCACCCAGTGGCTGGATGCTTTTGGTCAGGCATATCATCATTCATTAACCCAAGGACAAATCTTTGAATGCAACTATAAACTTTTTCCCTGCTTTCTCAGGCGTTTGGCATGGAGATTTAATTCCAGATACTATGACACTACGGAGTATTGTTTGCTTCCGTTATTGCATGTTAATTAGACTGTCCAATTTAGGTAGGGAGGGTAGGAACATGTCGCTACTAACTTTCAGGAAAACTGAAATAGCCCTACCAATACCTGTAATCACTGCTAAAACAGAAAAAAGATAAAATTTAATTACTGAAGTCACCAAAATGGATTTACCAATATCTAATAAGAGCACTGAACATAACAGTGGTAAGCAGGAATGTGAAATATGTGGGCTCAGTTATTTCATGGGGTATTTAGACCTGTATGATCCTTTTAATAATAATCTATTTGACGTACATCTTATTCTTTGTAAAATATTATTGAATAGGTGCAAGGAACTGACTCAGTGTTTGACCTCTCTTCCTCTCTCAGTCCTCTACATCAACTTTGTTGTCTATTTCTATAACAAGATGGTCCATACTGTTCAAAGAGCTAGATAGCTCACTACAAACTTGCTCAGTGACCAGATGACTTTCTGTAGATGACTTTGAGTTGCATTTTCACTTGCAAAATTAGCTAAATGTATGCTCCAAAATCTTCGTTTTATAAGAAAACTAATTAGATTATAACACCACTATTAAATGGTTTCCTGTATATTTACAGACTATTTTAGCTAAAGAGCATTATAAATGTGCACTGCTGTATTAGCTAGCTAGCTGACTTAGCCCATAGCTTCTACAATCTTGCTATTTAGTTGTCAGTTATCGGTAACTGTTACAAGGTAGCTAGTAATGAAACCTCAGACAACACCAATATCAACACCATTATAAAACAATCAAACAAAATCACAGCAATTTATTAACAATATTTCCAGTGTTTGACAAATTATGAAATATCTCTATTTTAATACAGTTGAATTCTTTAGGCAAAACTGTCCAATTAACTTAAAGACTTCATATAATGGTAGCTATAATTTTCAGCTACAACATTTCAAGTGAATCAGTCATATAGGTCAAATTTCTATATTTCTATATTAATTATGATGTTTGAGAAACATTTGCACTTTCACATATTGGAATCAGTTGAGTAAAACATCATTTTAAGTGTTTGTGTTTTATTAAGGCTGGTAGAAAATCATGTTCCTATTTGTTCAGTAAAAGATCTTCCATGATAGCCTATGTTTTTGCACTTTTCATTTCATGAAATGGTTTGTGCATGTGTATAGTTTATGCCAATGCTTGTTGAAGCACTTCAGAAACGGCAGGGATCAGCTGATCCGCATAGTCCCTGTGACGTGCATCTCGTATTTGAGTATGCATTGATATGATTTCCTCCGATATGTTCCTCATGTGGTACATATGGGCGATCTTTGAGTCCACTCTGACACTCTTCCCCACAGACTTCAAAAATCCATGCACTGTAGTCTGAAACACTAAACGAGGATTTACAATGACTTTGAAATTATTGAACTTTGTAGGATCATTGCTTAACCTGGAGATATGGTCTAAAACGTTGACTCCCGTCACCTTCTTCCAAGAGTCTGGTGAATACTCAGGTCTTGGATCCTTTATGGAAAGAGGAAAAAAGTTATTTTCAAACTCAAAGCCCACACTCTGACTGTATTTTCTCTCCAATTCAGGCAGAAGCTCTTTCCAGTTCCTTAAATTCATAGGCAGGATGAATTCATCCAAGTCTTGCAGAGCTACATAGTGACTCTGGTACATGTAACGATACACACAGTCATTGAGTGCTGCAATTTGCCCGAAGTAATGCAGCTCTCCTGGTGATACCGACTTCTGCCAACCTCTGGAAACTTTGATGTATGATGAGACATGCCAGGGGATGATTTCCACAAAGTTCTGTCTGACATAGTAATCCAGGACTTTCTGTGTAACAGGATCGCAGCTGGTTTTGTAAATGGCAACCTTCTGGACACCGAGTATCTTGAACATCTCCATGGCCTGCACAAGCATCAAGATATTCATAAAATCAAACATGGTAGAAATGCAAACCGTGAATTCGTAGGGAAAAACTTCCAGCTTCTGTTGATTCCTAACAGGTTGGAAGGCATGAACATCCTGCAGGGATCCATTCTGTTTCGGTGATGGAGAAGTGATTGCCACATGTGTTGGTGTTGGGCACGTTTCTGGTATTTCGCAGGTAATATCAGCTGTGCCGTATTCAAACCCAAAGTGGTCAGAGTGAATTTCGTATGCAGCGGGTACGGATACGTTCTGTCCGTTGCAGCACAGCAAGCAGTGATAATTTGTGTTTTCACTACGAAGCACTATAGCAATTGTCTGGATCATTTTCACTGCATGGCGGTGCTCTATGTAGGAGCCGACCATATATGTTTTAAGATTGCTGACTTTAACAATTGGGTCATTGTTCACTGGCATGCCACATGCCATCAAAGGTGGCTGCTTCTTTTTCCAGTGAGGGTAAAAAGCAGTGGGCTTGTAATTATTCAAATTTCTTAATCCAGTGAGGAAAAAAAAGACAGATATGAACACAGAAATGATAACTGTGATGAAGAGGGTCCTTGGAAAAACAAACTGCTGTGAGACTTGTGCTGCCCTGTGAAGTAAAACAAATAAAAGAACTGTAAAACTTCAAAGGTCAGTGCTGTGTGTACACAAAAAAAAAAAAAACCTGCGTAAAACTTTGTGATATGACACATTGGGCCATTTTATGGGGCGACCAAATGGTTAGGTCAGGACTCACCAGTTGAAATACAACTGAAGGATGAGCTTTGAGGATGATGATATACACAATCTGTGATATTCAGTCATGCCAAATCATGTTATCTAAATGGTAAATGGTGAGTGACAGACGTGCCAGGAAAAAGTAAAAAAAAAAAAAAACTGGGCCTGTTCATGTATCTAACTCCAACTTCAGATATTGTCAAGTTCTGTCTATTCCAAAAGCACTCTTGGATTTCATTTGCTTTTGTGAGACATTCTATTAATCTGTTAATTATAATATGTCTAATGATGCGTTCGATTTGTAATTCACAGCAAGAAATTTCAGGTGTGGAACCTTGTGGCCAACGGGGGCCTTTCTGTGTGGAATTTGCATGTTCTCCCCGTGCCTGCATGGGTTTCCTCCAGGTGATCCAGTTTCGGGCGGCACAGTTTCCCCCACAGTCCAAAGACATGCGGTAAAGTTAATATGGGATGGCCTTGGGCTGAGGTGCCCTTGAGCGAGGCACCTAACTCCCAACTGCTCCCCGGGCGCTGTTA
>JAOANJ010000025.1:11105137-11115310 GCA_026413345.1 Ariopsis seemanni | reverse complement strand
ACATTACTTAATCAACACATATACCAACTTTCAAGACCGTACCACTCATAGTTTTCAAGTTCTGCTCTGGAAACAAAACCTACCCCAAAGACTATTGTTTCCATGGAAACATGAAAAATGAAAACTTCTCAAATTTCTTAGTATGAAAAGGCACATCTGGATCACCTTGTTAGCATGTATACCAAGTTTCAAATCCTTATCATGAATAGTTTTGGATATATGCTCCAGTAACGAACGTTGCTCTTAGAAACTAAGTAAAAATCTATTTTTTATGTAAAAATTTGAAAAATACTTTTTTTCAAAAATCCAAAATAGCAAAAGGCACCAGGTCACATGTGGCTTGATATGTATACAAAGTTTCACGAAGATATCTTCAGTAGTTTTAAAGATATGGCCCAGAAACGAAAATGCGACCGGACGGATGGATGGAACCCATCCCCTATATCCCCTGCCAAAGAGAAATTGGCAGAGGGCCATGCTAAAAACCACAAAAATCACCCAAGCATAGAGAACACAGAGCCAGAGCTCAATAAATTGCTAGATTAATTTTATAAAATACAGTGTATTGCACTGATTTCCTTTTTTTTTTTGGTTCATTGGTCTAGATCTCCAGAGCACATGACAGTTCTGAAGCACTACAGCTCTGTCCTTGGGCTCAGTTTACCAGCTTGTCTCCAAAGAAATTAATGCTATCCACAACCCAAAATACATGCCATATTCGGTTTAATTCCAGCATTTGGGTCAATTTGGACTGGCTCACTTTTTCACTTTGCACCATGAATTGGCCTAGTGGTTAGCATGTCCATTTCTTGACTGGGAGAGCACGAGTTCTACTCGTGATTGGGTCATACCAAAGACCATCATAAAAAATGGTATCTACTGCCATGGCAAGGCATGCTGCAATACAGATGTGAGTGGGGAGTCAAACTCTCATGGTTACCAGAGGACTAGCCTCTCACTGTAATCCTAACTGTATAGGCAAGAAGTGGAGATCGGCACTGCCCAGTGTGCCTTCAGGGCCTGGCTAGTACTGGGACGGGAGACTGCCTGGGAAGACCAGGTCCTGGCATGGGAGGAGCTTTGACTTTTCCCTTCAAACAAACCATGCTATAATTTGACTGGAACCAGACTGCGACAAACTCACTCAGATGCTCTTCAAAGGGTTGTTTTGGGCCACATTCAAGTTTGATTGCTGGGTTTGCACCTTTCTAAATTAACCACACTACATAGAAAATGCACCAGGGTTCGATTCAAATGGACTAAACATTGCATTGCAACCTTATTCTCATGATGCTAGTAAGGTTTCATCTGTTTTAGAAAGCTCTGACTTTTTTCTAAGGTCCATTTTTAAACTTGATGTCATCATATTAAACACAATGTTTGCTAATACCTGAAACCAAAACCTTTTATACTGAAATTTAATACAGTGTGAATTGCACAAACAGTCCCCACTAAGAATAGTACAAAGTAAAATTTTAAGAAACACCCAAATAAATAGAAAGTCAGTGCATGGTAGTGAGATAAAGCAAGTATGAACAGTCGAACAACAATGATCTCATTTCCCTGCTGGTCCCAAACTGGGCCCAAAACCAACTCTGTTATAAAAATAAATAGAGAGAAGGAGAAAAAAAAAACATGGTGGCTGTCAGGGCTAATATCTAACACTTTCAGAGAGATATATATCATAAAGCACCAAGGAACCTACCTTTTAGCTCCTCTTATGGCTAAAGAACTAGGCAAGACAAGGGCAGCTCTAAACCAGTAAAAATGCTGCACAGAGAACACCTAGGCACTAAACTTTTATGGCTTTGGAGCTTTTAAGACTTGATTGCTGCACATATCTACAATAAGTGCTTCAACTATGTGCTCCAGCAGTCTCAGTTCTGAGTACACATCCGATTTGTCATCTCTCTCTGAACCAGACTTTGCGGCTTCCTAGGTCAGGTCTAGTAAATAGTGTAACAGCAGTGTGAAAAGGAGAGGTTGAAGTTTCTCCTTCCTGCCACCACTTCAAACAGGTTGATGTGCTTACAGTATGATGTTTCATCTCTACTACATGTAGACTGTTAACTACAAAAAGCAAAGCCATACTTTGTTCGGAATTTTCTATTAAAGCTTGATTATCTTATAAGGACACAGCATTTTTCCACTTTTCCAGTTGTGGTTCATCATAAATATTCACTCAAACCGAAATGTAGATGGATACACTATACGATACACCATAAGCAGCTACATCAGGCATATGCACTGACATAACACTGACAATAAACAAAGTGTGTTTCAAAACCCAGTGCTGCAAGTTATTAAAACAAATAAGGTGGATGGTTGAGGGTTGGTAGGTGTGGAATCTGGCATGGTGTTGAGATATGAAGGTTCACTGAAGGAAATCCTTGCAGGTTGTTTTTTATTCTGATAATTAACTCCTTTAACTATGTGACAAATGAGCAAATTGGTAAAAGAGTATCTGACAGTTATAGTAACATCCAAAACTCACAAAGATCTCCTTCTTCTTCTTTACTTTTGTAACTTCTCATCAACAAAGTGTCCACCCTTTTCTGTCAGCCCTATGACTGTTGCTTTAGAAACTGAGATCACTCGCATGCAAAAGAGTTCCACATGATGAAATAAGCCTTTTGGCCTCAGCTATGAATGGGTCTCATATGGCCTCCCTGAGTCACCTCTCCTCTTCAATCAACACACACACACACACACACACACTTTTGTAACCAGAAAAAAAACAACAATCTGTTTCTAGAGGCAACCTTATGTGTTGGGAGAACATTCTATACCTATGTTCGAGTCTTGCTCCTGTTTTCACCCCCACACCCAAATGCTATAATCCTTATGTACTTCACCCCAGCCTTTGTTGCACATACTAGGATCATTCACCCTGTAAATACCCCCACTCCCCACCACATCACCACACCCCTTAGCTACCCTTTGGCTTGATGAAGTCACTGCCAACCCTCCAAAAACAATGAGAACATTTAATGCAGAATGCCTGGCCATATGCTACACATACACTCACAGATTTCATAACACCTGGTTCCAATAACGTGGCCATTTGTGGAGATGAGATAAGCTTGCAGTTCCTTTCGTTTGCAAATTGAAATCCAGTACAAAGGGAATGAGAAATGCATCGTGTCAAAGAAGAATGTCAGTGTTCAAACACAAAATCATGAAAATCTAGTAGAAAATAATGTCCCTTCCCAGCTGCACATGCGAAAAAACTTCAGCATCAAACAGTGTAGTTTGAGTCCCCGGGGCTTTAGGTTTGTCCAACCCAAAGGAGCTACGCTTGCCAGGAAACACATTGAGATGGCAAGAGAGCTACATTTTTTAGATCTCACTATTTTTTTACTCACTTCCTTTTCCATCAAATAGAGAGAGGGAAGGATTTTGAAGCATACTCCACATGAGCATCCATTTCAAATTACCACCAGCTGCGCAACTGCATTACAATACAATTCCTCTCTGGTGTACTAAACCATGGTATAGCTCATAGTGAATAAGTTACAGCAACACAGAATATATATTTGTCATGATGTTCAGACTAAATATCACAACTGGGAATTAGGGGACTGAGAAAAAGTAGACTACAATTATTCTTGCTGCTAGTTTTATTTGCACATAAAGCTGAAAGCTACCAAAAGAAATTTTGAATATTATAAGCTCTGCAGCACATAAAAAATTGGATTTCTTGAACAAATGGCGCAGTGTGTGGATGTCACTATACCTCTTTGATGAGACCGGTAGACACTTCCTACATTGGTGGCGGGGTTCTCTGCGAAATTGGAGTTGAGAGGGTTACGTGCAGGTTGCTGAATGAATGGAGGCACAGGTTGTGGCCTTCCAAATGGTGGAAACTGCTCATACTGGGGGCTTTGCAGGGCAGGTTGGCCTACACCAGTTGAAACTGATTCTGCAGCATTACTTGTATCAGGAAGACCTGCTGTTTCATCATTGTACAAGCTGTGTGTGTACCGGCGGTCCAAACCATCCGAGAATGGAGGCTCTGCAGGTTGGGCAGGAACAGCAGGAAATGGTGCACCATATGGTGGATAATAGCGGTAACTGTCATCCCTTCTTTCTGACCTAGGAGCCACAGGAGCTGGTCCTCCTCCTGTAAATACACCACCACCATAACTTCCAACAGAATAACCACCACCACCTCCACCACCTCCTCCACCATACCTTACTCCTGTGAAACTGCCACTTGGGTCTGCTGAATACCCTGTTCCTTGGAATGGTGGTTCAAAAGGTTCATATGGGGCATAATAGGAAGGTTGCTGTTGGAAAGGGTACTGTGGGTAAGATGGTACACTGAAGGTAGAAGAGGAAGAGGATGATGAGGAAGAAGAAGAACCAGAGGAAGTTCTGTAACGTGTGCTTGGGGATGACTGAAATCGACTTGATTCACCTGTACCAGCAGTACCTTGACGCCAATTTTCTGGCACTTGCCCAAATCCAAAGGGGTGTCTAGCTTGGCCCCTGATGGTTTCTGAGTTACCTCTGGAAGGTGCCTGCCTGCGTACATTTCCTCCATTTGGTCTGGACCTTCTGTTAGAGCTGTCAGCTAAAACTACTTGATGACTTCTGTCCCGTTCCCGTCCCCGAGCAGGGATGTACTCAGCTCCACTGTTGAGCAGGCTAAACACCCGTCCATTGTTCTCCCATTGGATCACTTGCCTCCAGGGATTTGAAGGGGAATCTTGTCCCTGACTAGAAGACTGAGCTTGTGATTGTACCCCAACAATGCCCAGCAATATCCACACCCAGCAAGATACGAGAATAGGCTGCATCTTCACAAGATTTGCATGGAAAGCAACAATCTTTAGAACCAAAATGAATTTCTGTGAGTCCAGATCACTGAATAATAATCCTTGATCCTTGATCCAAAGTGCACAAAACAACCAAAGAGATGGAGCTTGCAGTGTCCATATGCAGTCCTTACAGTTAAAAAGCAGTGCTACAATTCAGTCTTTTGAATTGTCCTTGGTGCAGACATACCTGTGAGGAAGAGAGGACACTTCTAACATCCCAGAGTAGGCAACTGTATAACAGTCCTTCCTCTTCCTGATTGTTTGGGTATGGAATTGTCAGTAGGTTGAGCATTGCTCTCGAAGCTTCTCTTGGAAGAACTGCCTACTGCTTCCTAACTCCAGCTCTCTATTTGCCTCTCTGATTGCTTGCAACCTTTCCCAAAATTTCCCCCTCTTCTGTACTCACTCTCATTCCCTCTAAAGTTCCCTCCCACATGGCCCTAGTGCTAGAGCTGTTTCCCTATAACCATAGCAAAGCCAGATCTTTGTACAGGTTTCCAGAGTCAACATCACCATCTGTGGAGACATTTAGATTGCCAGCATGTCCAGAGCACAGATTCTTTTGATCAAGGGGACAGGAAGGGATGTCTGGTGCAAAGCCTGGTTTCAGCAATACATGAGCATCATTTTCTTTTTTTTCACACATAACATTATAATCATTTACATGAGTAAAAGGGAAAATATGAAGGGCAAGTTCTAGTAATAACAACCAAGTACAGTTTCTCCTTGAAATGTAGATAGAAGAAAAGAAACAGAGGTCCTTTTGTGTTTAGGTGTTTTAACTGCAAGTGAATAAACTATACTGTTGAACCCTAGTAGGCCCTCTGGACTGCCTCTAGTGTTATACAGTAAGTGTTACCAAAGTTGTAGTGTTCTGTAACCTTATTCACATGTTTCCCTCATGGATACACACAACCAACAAAAGATATAATTTGTAAGTGATACTGACAAGGTTTGGTGCAGGACTTGAGGTCACTAGCTTCTTTTTCATATGTGTATGTGAACTGGGAGCTAGCAAAGTCATTCAGAAGACACTGACAAAATAATTTAAGGAATTTAAAGAATGTATTATTATGGGCTCAATTATCCAGCATAATGAGGTGATTATTTCAAATTAGGAGGTTGTGTTTGACTGATCAGGAAAAAGAACTACAGGACATAACTATATAAGTGATTCAGAAAAAAAAAATACAAGTATAGTGGGACAGGCAATACAAGATGCATCTTTGAAAGCCTTTACTGGATATCAGTGGTATGTTCTGATTGCAGTGTAACCTTCTGAAGTATTCATGGATTGAGCCAATCCACTACTTGCATTACAGAATTTATTTACTCTGAAGAACTATTCAGCAAATGTCCTTAATTCTCCTTCTTATTTACATTAAACATTTTAATGGCAGTTTCTTCAGAGGGCATTTGTACACATTTTGGTTCGAGGTTTTCAGATTGGGTCTTGTCCAAACATTATATGCATCAAATGTCCCTATTTTGTTATCAAAGTCAACGCTTATACTGGGTATTTGTGTTGGCTCACCTAATCAGTAATGTTCCAAGTGTGCCAGCAAGTGAGGCATGACTGCATTCCTCTTGAGATTATGTATTTAAACTGAACAGCTGTGAACAACCATTTTCAGGCAGCTCATTTGAAATGAGACCCTCTATGGATGAAAGTGACTGGTTTTCACAGCACATTCTTGGCGGACACTGAGCAATGTGCTTCAAAGCAAAGCTTTTGGGCTACAGAAAATCAAAAAAGAAGGTGGAGTCACCTTAGGGATTAGGCCAAGCATTCACTTACATCAATCCAAACATTTATACGTATGTTATAATCTTTATCATCAAAACTAGTGATGTTAAAATCTCATGTGTCATGTAGGTGTTCTGACTAAAATAATGTTCCCTGTTTTCTTAAACCATCTGAATTGCTGGAATGAACAGTCAAAGTGAAACTAGCATCTCATGATGTTTTACGCAACAGCTCTTCCAGGAAAGTCATCTTTGGCTGTCTGGAAACGTTAAGTGGATGCAAACATCAGGAGGTTGGTGCAGATTATGTAAGATGCTCACCACGCTTGGGCCTTTTAAAACATCCCGTGAACATTCCATTGAATCCTACAGGAAGAAAAGATAACAGGATGAAGAAAAGGGGAAAGAAAATGAGAAGTCAAAAGAATGTACCGTAAACATTGCTTCATGTCCTGATATCCTGACGTCCTCTTGTCTGTTATGTGCCCTTTGTTGAAATTTCCTTCAGCAATGTATTGTAAAAGGTCAGAAAAACAAGTACTGAGCCAAAAACTGAGACAGAAGACAATTTGAAAAGCATTTTTCGCATTCTTGTATTCCTGAATTTCCACTAAACCCAATATATTTAATCAAGAAGCCACAGGAATGCTTCTTCCTCACCATCTCAGTTCATCTCATACCACATTCACTGTGTGGCTCATTAATTTTTCTAAGTAAAATATCATCTGCCTTTCACTCACCCAGAGAAATAACAAAAGGTCAGATGCAATTACTCTCATTTTTGCATGTTATTTAGAGTCTACTAAAGTGCTCGTTTAAATCAAAGAGTTGAAAGGACTGGACATTCTGCTTGTTCTTGAAATGACAGTATCTACTATGTCCTTCCTGATTTGCGATGCCAGACATGAACACGAGGACACACACACAAATGAGCCAGAGCTTTATTCTGTGCTTCCATAACGCTTTAGTGACTTTGTGTCAGGGACCACACGGGCCCTGAGACTGCCCTTTGAACATCAGAGACATTTAAATGAGTTAGTTTAGGTGCATACTAGACCCTATGAAGGCTTATCTGCTCTGGCCTTTTGCTTTGCTGTCATGTTTTGCAGACCTCTGCCATGGCCTTCAGGCCTGGGCCATATCTTGAGACTCACCTTTGGGCAGCCTCAGGTGTTTTAACCCAACAAGAAGGGCAAGAATTCTAAATATTCAAGAAGCACATTTTTGGGTCCAGACCACATTTTCTGACATTAAATAGTACATATGAATTCTAATAACTTTTATTACAGTGCTAATTTATGACTAGCATGCAAAGTGTCAGTTTAGCACCCTACTGTGGTTGGTTTAGGTTTACACATACATAAGGATACTATGAAAACAAGGCTTATTATTATTATTATTATTATTATTATTATTATCTCATCCGACCAACAAGCGATGAGCTAATGCCATCGTGTGTTTCCATCATTTGTCCGGCATCGTCCACATTTCATGAAAACCACTTCTTCTCTCTCAGTTCTTCACTGATTTTTATTCTTTTTGGCAGGAAGGTAGGTCTGCCTAGGTTGCATTATAGCTTCTACCCAAATTTGCATTATTGCAATTAATAATGAAGATATGGAATAATTAAGCCCTAACGAGCGGTTTCCACACAAATCGCTTCTTCTCCCTCAATTCTTCACTGATTTTGATTCTTTTTTTGCATGAAGGTAGGGGTACCAGGGTGCATATAACTTCTACCCAGATTTGCTTCATTACAATTATTAATGAACTTATCAACTAATTAAGCCTTAATGAGCAGTTCAACAAAAATAGTTTCTTCTTGGTCAATTCCTCGCCGTTTTGGATTCTTCCTGGCAAATAGGTCGGTATTCCTAGGGTGTATATAGCTTCTATGGCAGTCTGGGGCTTCCGGTCTGTGCAAATATGGAGTAGAAGCGCATTTTCATGCTTCCACCTAATAAGCAATTTTTAACAATTTAGCCCCCTTTTTTTACTACCCTACAGACATTCATTTATAGTTTTTAACTCCCAACGACCAACCTCTTCAAAAAATGTCAAAGAAAGCCAACAGAAGATGGGAAGACACCAAAGATAACTCTGCACCTAGCCAGACTGACATGGATGCCTTAGCCGCCATGCTGGAAAAGCACAGAGAGGCCCTTTCAACCAAGTTCAGAACTGCATTCTCTCCCTTTGAAACGAAAATGGATGCGATTCATTCAAAAGTCGAGGGTCATGACAAACGTCTGTTGTCCCTTGAGTCCAATGCCAATACAGTCAGCAATAGCATCATGGCTTTAGAAACGACCTGCTCAGCCCTAGCCAACAACAATGCTAAGCTAAAAGCAAAGGTCATGGATCTGGAAGGACGGAGTCGGAGGAATAACATTCATATCATAGGCCTACCAGAGTCTGTCGAAAGTGCTCGTCCAACAGAATTCTTTTCTGGGCTCCTGGTGGAGGTACTGGGGGAGCATATCCTTTCTTCTCCTCCAGAACTAGACTGTGCACATCACGCCCTCTCTTCCAGGCCTAAACCAGGTGAGAAACCTCGGTCAGTCATTATTTGCTTCCATAAATTTCAAGTTTGTGACTTGGCGATTCGTGAGTCCCGCAAAATGAGAGGTAAACTCTGGTATCAAGGCAATCCAATACACATTTTTGAGGATTATAGTCCTGACATTTTGGAACAACGATCCGAATACCGAGATGTCATGAAGGTGCTCTACAATCTCGGCCTCAAACCTGTTCTCCACTACCTGGCTAAGTTGTTTGTCACGCTTGAAAAGGAAGGCAAGAAGCGGCTGTTTTCTCCCAAGGAGGCTCAGGAGCTGGTGTCTTCTTATCACGGTTCAGAGACTAGCAACGAGTAGGCATGGACCGTATGCCACAGGCACTAACTCAGCCTCATTCTCTGCATTGATGATGGACACCTTTTCCAGCCATTTGTGCACAATCGTTCATAACTCGGCTTGCCTTTGCTTGATACTCCCGGTGGCTGTGGACTCAATGTGCAGTGAGTTTGTATTTGAGTAATTGCTGTTTTGTTTATCATGCGATGTTGTTTATTCACACATTTAGCGGGCTAGGTTGAGTCACCAGGCATTAGTAGCCTTCTTGTTGATCAGTATGCTGGACACTTTCATTTAACATGTGGCCTAGATTACTTCAATTAATTAATCCATTTTAAATGTTTTAATCTTGAGTTATAACATAGTCCCATTTCAGTGGCAACATAGCCCTTTCTTACATTGCCTCCAATTGTGTTTTTTTCTCTTCTAATTTTTCTCTCTTCTCTTAGTATTAAATAGCCTACAGCATTACTGACCCTTGCTAGACCGCTAATACCACCTACTCCTAGTTCTAGTGGGAGCTGACTTAAACCTGCTACAATACTTGGATTGTCAATTGAACACTCTCTTTTTTTTTCTCTCTTCAGGGGGGCATACTTATGGTCTTGTGGGTTGTGTTTTTTAGACCTGAGTGCCCAAGTTATGCATAGGAGCAGTGGTTGCTACCTTCTGGGTAGCCTCCTGGTTATGGGGGGTGGGGGGAGGGTTTGGATGATGGGCTGGGATGTTTTTTTGTTTTGTTTTTTTAA
>JAOANJ010000025.1:9288706-9306938 GCA_026413345.1 Ariopsis seemanni | reverse complement strand
GAGTAAAGTACAGATACCTAAAAAGTGTACTTAAGTACAGTAACGAAGTATTTGTACTTCGTTACTTGACACCTCTGAAAATTATTCATCACTCGATTTGACACGCTCCTGACCTTCAACTTTTATTCATCTGTACTGCCTCTGCTGAAAAGTTATGTCATGTTGTTCGAGTCAAAAACTCCACTCATCCATAAACTTCATGGCAAGCAGGTTAAACTATTCAAGAAGTTCTTGTCCTGTTTTGTAAAACCAGAAGTGCTTGTACATCTTTCAAAGGTGAAAGACCTTGACATAGAAGGGAATTTGCTTAATGATTCCTCCATCTTCTATGGAGGCTGCACAAGTTCCTTGATGAAACGAGCAAAGAGCAGGGTCACGGAAGCTTTCAAGAAAAAGGCAAAAGCTGCCTATGTGAACTGCGGAAAGTATATGCTCAGGAAACCGCCCTTAGAGAACAAGCTACTAAGAGCAGCATCAGCCATTGATCCCCTGGCCAGAGGGCACAGCAAGACATTAGCCTATCTACAATCCTTGCCATGCCTTGTGACAAATGTTCTCAATGAGAATGAGAAGGAAAGTTATGACCTTGAAGTGAGGCAATTTCAAGTGGATGAAGAGCTTCCTTCACCACTTGATGAACAAGACAATGAGATTCCCATTGATGAATGGTGGAGCCCCATCTTCAGAAAGGAGACCTACCCAGCCCTGTCCAAGATGGTGAAGGCCCTTATATCCTGATTCCATGGACCACAAGTAGAGGGAGCATTCAACACCATGGGTGATGTCTTGAACACGAAGTCCTGCAGGATGGCTGTTTCCACATATAGCTCCATTCAGACTGTAAAATATGCCTTGAGAGCCAAGAAGACAACAGCTGAGAAACATTTCAGGAGGAAAGACATTCTCATGGATCCTGTTGATGCCAGGCTATGTCTCAATCTTAGGACATCAAACAAGAGGTACAGGGAGGAAAAGGAAGAAGTAGTTGAAAGGGCCTCCAAAATACAGAAAATGGCAATTAAAGTTGATAAGCAGATCTCAAAAGCTGCTTCTAAGAGAAAGTACTTGACAGCTCAAAAACAGGCCAGAAAGAGCCACATTAAAGCTTTGAAAATCAAGAAGTGAATGAAAGATCACTATTGCAGTGTATGTCAATGACAGTGTGTCAATATATCTGTATATATCATTGCTATTCAAGTGTATATATTGTTTATAGACATGATATAGATTCATTGTGTTCATAGATTATAGACTCTGTGAAGTGTTGAGACATAAACACAGATAAAGTGATTAAACTTGTTAAACATTTCACACTGTGTGATTGACTGATGATCTGTTACTTATTGTGCACATATGGTTGAAAAGGTGGATGGTGTTGGAGTGGACTACTATTTACAAATACTTTGAGGTTTGTTATTACAAATTTTAGAATTTTTGCTTTTACTTCAGCATGTTTTTATTCAAAAGTTATTGCTTTTTTTCATAACATGAAATGCTGTAAAGCATGGAGCTTCGGGGGGCTTCGCCCCCCCCTTGTCCCCCCATCAGGGCGCCACCCTGGACCTGGCTGGGGGCCTGTGGCCCCTGGACCCCCGGCTAATTTCAGATAATTTCTTGAACACCAAATCACATGCCTGAGGATAGGTGTGTGGTCAGAGAAAGTAGCCTCCTCAATAATAATATTATCTACAGTGAAACCATATGACAAAATGAGGTCAAGGGTGTGACCCAGTGTATGGGTGGGTTGATCTATGTGTTGAGTGAAACCAAAAGAGTCCAATACATCACAGAATTCCCTTACTAAGGGTTTGTCTGGGCAGCAAACATGAATATTAAAATCACCCAATATTAATAACCGGTCATGCACTGACACATAATAAGAAAGAAAGCCTGAGAATTCAGCAATAAAATCTTTATCTGGCTTTGGGGGTCTGTATATCAATACACACACCAACGGGTTGGTTTTAGATTCCACTGTTATGCACTGAAGTTCAAAAGTAGAAAATGTCTCTACAGGAAGCGACTGTATTTTGAAGACATTTTTGTAAACAAGAGCTACTCCGCCTCCTCTTCCAATGCGCCTTGGAGTGCTAATGAAGGAACAGTTTGTAGGGCACAGTTCACCAAAGGCAGAAGACTCACCAACTCCAGCAGCGATCCAGGTCTCAGTTAGGAACAATAAGTCCAGATCATGACGGGAGAAAAAGTCATTCAGTATAAAAGTTTTGTTCACCACCGACCTGCTGTTGACTAACGCCATCCTAGCCACAGAATGAGCCACGTCCTGAAGACAACGAGAGTATTCCAATTTACGAATGTTCCGGGGATTTACCCCACCACGGCAGATGTGTGGCCTCGGTTGAGCAGAGCTGTCGAGCATAGAACGTGGCCTCGATCGAACTGGGCTGTCGGGCGTCAGGGTAGTCAGTGGAGCAATGGAGATATGGCAAGAGTAATTCCGGTCCCATGAACGCCGGGTCAGGAAAAGATCATCCCACCCCGTGCGCCCTGGTTGTGAGAGCTCAGCTCGCCCAGCTCCTGATCTTCACCCGAAAACCTCCGCATTTGCCCCAGCCCTTGTGATGCTTCTTGCGGTAGACGGTGCAGCAGGGAAGCCGGCAAATGCACTCTGTGGGAAGGTGAGCAAACGTATGATGATGCAAATTGTGAGCGGCAGGACTACCACCGGTGAAAAGTTCTAGGGAGTCCTTAACATGTAGCAATGTCTGGCGATCGTAAATCCGAAAAGCAGTGGAGTATTTCCAGTGCAGCAGGGAGAGGTACAGGTACAGACAAAACAATGATCGGACAGGTAAGAGCTCACAGAGCAGATGGCAGGCCAACAGACACACTGGCACCATTTTGTCTCAACGTGACGTCACAGCAATACAGCTGGATCAAACAGGTTAGCACACGGAACTGCTGGCAATGCTCTTCCAGGCTGGGGCTAGCTCATTGCAATATAGCCACTTCAGTATAGTCCACACAGGAGCGACCCCTGGAGTACCCACTGACTGGACCAAGCTGTGCATCTCCTGCCAGTCCTTTGCTTTGGCTTTGAGCAGGACCAGGAAGCTCTGCACTTGCTTGGTTGATAGGATGAGCAGCTCTTGGTGCTGGTGTTGGAGGTTCACTGTGAGGGTCTGGAGGAGCTCCCAGACTGGTGTGGAATCCATGACAGCATTTGTTCCTCAAAATCCCGGGTGTCAGCACCAGCCTAACAGCTTTGTGGGAGTGGTCAATGAGGAACTGGAATCAGGCACTGTAATTCAATTGTATGCTGCACTTTATTGTCACTTTTCAGTGACTTTTAGTACTTTGTAGACACATTACACACACACACGCGCATGATGGGGTCTCACAGCTCTCTCTCTCTCTCATTCCTGGCTGTCTGCAAGACACACAGAGACACAGATTAATAGACAGCCAGTAATTAGACACAAGTGCACCTTACCTACTGGTTCAACCTGACTCCTCGCTGTTCACAGCTGATTCTCAACCATGCTCCCATTGCCACAGTCACCCTCTACATTGCATAATATCATTCAACAATTTAATGAATCTGGAGGAATTTCTGCACATAAAAGGCAAGAGTACAAGCCTAAGCTGAACACCCATAATCCCTGATCCCTCAGACAGCACTGTGTCAAGAACTGTCATTCATCTATAGCTGATTGTAACGGTTTCGTGGATGGGCGGAGCACAGAAGGACGGCAGGTCAGGACTAAGTTCTTGTAAACTTTTATTAAAGCCACTTTTCAGTCGACTTTCACTCATTCACTCACACACAGACACACACACATGAATCTCAGGTGTCTGGTTGGGGAGAGAGCTCCCCCTCTGCTCTCGCTCTCTCCCTTTATAGGGCGCAGTCACTAGGGGAGACACACAAACATACGTTAACAGGTCTCAGGTGTAGTGATTCTGCCACTTACCTTCCCTGACTCCGCCCTCCGGTTGCAGCCCGATGCTAGACCACGCCCCCGCTGCCACACGCCCATTTTTATAGCATAGAAAAATCACCACATTTAATTTTGTGTAACTTAACTTGGTTTCATGTAACTGGCCATATAAGCAAATGTAAACAGGGAAAACATGGAAGAGTTTGGTCGCATCTAACTTCAGCCCATGCTGAGCATAGCTACATGCTAACAGCACGTTTGTCTGACTGGGAGCACGCACAAAGCTCAGAGGTATGGATCAGCTCGTTTCAATTCAGAGAACAGCACATTAAAAGGAAGTAAGGTGGACTGTTCCTTTAATTTTTTGAGCAGTGTACAATGAATGCTACCCAGTCTACATGCACACTCCATCAATCTGCCTCCGGGTAACTAGATCTTTTCAGGAACATTTCTGATGAAACACAAGCACACGGCACAACTGAACACAGCCTGAATCCCCCCTCCCCCCAAACGACAACCAACAACTGTACCATTAGAGATTGAGTGGCGATCACACTGATCAAACAAACCAGCTCTGGCATGATGGACATGACGTACATCCTTACAAAATGTGAGACATATGAAACAGGTAAGTAGACTCTATATTATAAAGATAAATGCTGTTACAAATTACCAGATTGATCTTTTTTTATTTTTTACCTGACTGAGCAACTCCAACACGCTTTTCATTTTTGCGCCTGCAGTCCCACCCTTTGTCTTGAAAATGGTCAGGAGTTTTGGAATGTAGAAATCCACCTTAGTCAAAAAGGTTCGGTCCAGGTGGATAGCTGTGATCCTCTTGAACTCCTCCTTCACCTAATAACAAACAAAGACACAAGCACACAACACACAGGCACACACATTGAAATGTTTTAGCTTGGAAATGGTACATAGCATGTAGAAGTTTTTACAAGCTCATTTTGACTACTTATTATTGTATTTATGTACCGGTTGATTTCATATAGTTGTGTGTATATACATTTAAAAGCTACATCAATGGATTTAAGACCTTCCAAATATCTAATGACCTACTAACTGCCATGAAAGTGTGGCACAAAAATTCAAGTTTACCTGAGATTCATAGAAAAGGGCAGGCCATCTCTCCATGACATCTGGGACAGCAGGCATCTGGTTGACAACCTCCAACCGTCGATATGGGAAAGTCTTCTCCATTTTTTCACTGATAATCTTGTTGTTGTTGGCCTTTTTCACTTCTGTGAGTAGAAACACCCTCTCTTCTTCCATTGTTTCTTTTGTTTTTCCAAGTGGCAATGGCGGCAAATAATTTACTTCAGCCTTTTTGGGTCTTTTGAGGCCTTTGGGATGGGATGTCATCTTTCTTGAGTTCACCTCTAGCTCTGGACAGGCAATTTGGAGCCCTCTTACTTTTGCCCGATAATTGCCCATTTTATACTTGATTCTTTGTTGCCATCCATACATGCCATTGAATGAGCCTGGCTCTTTGAGGCACGGATACTTCTCAGCCAAGGCCTCAACTATGTTCATCACTTGGATTCCTGATGGGTAAGCCGTGTATTGAAATATTCTCTCAGCTAATTTCTCGAGAACGCTGCTAGTCACCTTCGGGTTGTTTAACAGGGTTCCACTGGAGTGGTAAGCTCTGTTTCCTGCCTCCAGCAAGAGCTGAGTGTCAAAGGAAAATGGTGGAATTTCGAACCGTGTTGGCCATGGTTGGGAACGGTATGAGCGACTTTCATCAGATGATGGAGAGCAAAACGGTGTCCTGAGACGCAAAGGATGTGGATGACATGCCGTCTGATTCTGGCAAGTTGTCATCCTTTTCTTCCACTGCGCTGAGATTTACAATGACTGGTTCAACTTGGACAACTTTCAGGGTACCCATGTCTTGCACATCTTCTATGGAGGTCAATGTGAAGAACTGACCCCCAAACTCCATATCTTGATACATTAGAGTAAAGCCATCTGGAGTGCTGAATGTGCTCTGGATGACAAGCTTGAGATCCTGTAGAGAACTGGGGATACCTCATGGCATAAGCAATTTGTGCACCGTATGATCATCAAAAATGATCCGTAGCTTTGCTACGAAAAAACTGAAAACATTGAAAAAAAAAAAAGATCCATTTAGTTCATTCTGACAAAAAAAACAATTTAGTCTTTTTAATCAAATCCCATTGCATATTTAAAAAGGAGTGTTGATGTGGTGTTTTAAGGTAACAACTCGTCTTCCTGCGATAGTGTACATAGCCAGGGGATAGTAATCAAGTAGTTCTTTCGGCTCAATTATTTGGATGTTGCCTGTGTAGTCTAGCTCATAGCTCCTGAGGTGCTCGTTGTACCATCCATTTAGTAGTTTGACAACAAAGACTATGCTATCCAAAACCAAGATGATCTGAGAAACTTCAGCAAAGTCAGGCAAACCTGCAGTTGAACCATAACACAGCAACATTCCTGGCGCATAGCTTGTACCTGAGATGGCCACCTTGTTTGAGACATGGACCATTGTGACATTTGGATACTTGCGCAGCACCAAGTCTTTAATGGCCTCATTTAGTACATCTAATGACACTTGTGATGTTTTGGTAACAGACACAGATTGTTTGAGTGCACTGTTCTCATGGAGACAAAGTGCAGCCATGAGTTGGTGTTTATTGGCGAGGGACAACAGTATGTTCCTAAAACAGCCGGTCTGTCGGACAATTTTTTTGAAAAAGCTGTGCTTCGCTTCGAAGCGCATTGTCCACAAGGCAGACAATGGTCCAAATTCCCTTATGAGCTCAGGATAATGCTCAATGAAGTGGTGTTTGGGAATTAGTTTGTCTTGGGGGAATACATCCAGAAATCTTTGCCGGTGTTCAGCGATCTTGGTGTCCAAGTAGCAGATGCTTTCCTCTGTGTGAGCTGGGGACATGACTAGCTCCACTATATCCTTCAGAACCATTAGCACCTGCCATACTGGATCACTCTCAGGTACTCTCAAGCCAATCACAAAAGGCAAAAGACGCAGCAGGCACCAATTTTCATGGGCATTCCCTCCTACTGATCTTTTTGCAGCGAAATTAGCCGGGACCAAATGTGGGCGATTTGTTCGGTCAGTCCACTTGTAAGGGAACTGAGCGAGTAAGTTATTGAATTCCACCAAGGAAAAGTACTTGTTCTTGATGAACGCATTCAGTGACAATGCCAGCTCTAGGGGAACAACACCCTCAAGAAGATCATGTAGCACATCAGGAGGGTAACCAGATGTCACATCAAAATAACACAGCTTTTCAGATAGTGCACACTGATTTTTCACCCCATAGCATGGACTAAGAGAAGGACTTGATAAAGCTGTCTGAACATGCAAGGTGTGCTGCTCTTGCCTTCTTCGCTGAAAAACTCCTGATCTTACCTCTGTTGTCTGAAACATAGAGCGCTCTCCCAGACAAAATCGACAGACATGAGGTCCTGTGAAACTTTCAACAAATCCTGCCACAGCATGAGCACCCAAATTGTCAGCCACTACGCTCACCACAGTGCCTTTGATCACTTTCCCAAAACTTGGAATAAAAAGACCATCTTTCTCTAAGCTTTGAAGATCCCGCAATAGTGGCTCTAGCACTGTCTGAAATCCAAACTGTTTGGTGTCACTGGCCTTACAGAGAATGGCTAAGTATATACTTGTCAATGCCGATCTTGCATGTGCTGGGATGTTGCCTAACACCCAATACACAGCAGTGACTTTGTGTATCTTACGGGATGTTCCCAGGGGGTTGCAGATCTCAAAGTCATCGATGTACAGGATAAGACTTAATCTATCCTCATCAGCAGAGAAAAAAATCATTTTTCTGAAATTGAGACCCATCTTGAAATGACTGATATTTCGATGCACAGTCCGAGCTCCTTGTAGCAACTAGGTGCTTTTCTGGAGAATTCTTAAGTACCTGTGACAAGGACTGCAGTATAGGAATATATTGGAATGTTTTATTTTCCTTCTTGTTCAGAATGTATTCTTTTGGTTCCACAACTGAAAAATGTGACTTCATATATTCCCTCCTCCTATATGATGTAGTAAAAGGACCATCTTTCCCTAAAGCTGAACTAATAGGGTGTGACTCACACAAGTTGCTCACCA
This sequence comes from Ariopsis seemanni, assembly GCA_026413345.1. Taxonomy (NCBI): domain Eukaryota; kingdom Metazoa; phylum Chordata; class Actinopteri; order Siluriformes; family Ariidae; genus Ariopsis; species Ariopsis seemanni. The sequence goes on along the minus strand of JAOANJ010000025.1, from coordinate 9,298,904 downwards.
AATCGCTTAACAGAACTGAATCCAAGTCACAGTTGTGTTTCTTGAAGGTGGACTCGATAACATGTCTCAAAACAGGTCCAGATGAGGAGCAGGATATGAACTGTAACTCATCTACAATTTCATCAATGCACTTGTTCGGCACATTGTAACAACTCTCCAACTTTAGAAAGAGCAGTCCAAGTCTATCCTGTAGAACTTCAGACAAATCCTCACATGGTTCAACAAAAACCTCTGCATCCTCTTCAGAACTCACTGGATCATGCTGGATGATAGGAGTATCTGAATGCGTTTTCAAGACCTCAGGTTTAAAGTCTTCATGCGAGTGCTGACCATGTTTCCTGTGCTTATGAGTACAAAAGGTTGAATAGATGTTTGTACTGAAGCTACAGTCTTTGAATACACACTGAACAACTTCAAACCTCCTCAGATGACTGTGTAAATGTTCAAAATACTGTTTCTCTGAAGAGAAGGACACTAAACTGCAGCGCTGACAACTGAACGAAACTACCACCTTTGGTGCAACTGTTTCCACATGATGACGGGATAGATGGATCTTGAGAGCATTAAACGTCTTAAATGAACAAGGACAATTAGCATATAGGCAAGGTATGGATAGAGTACGGCCACTGTTTCCATGTTTGAGTCTGTAGTGCTTGAAAAGATCAACCCTTTTATTTGAGGCAAAGCTACAACTTTTACACAGCCACCTCATGGTGGGACACCTAGGGCAAAAAAATAAAATAAAAACAATTTGTAAAATTATATTTCTGGTGCACATGCACTCACGCGTGCACACACACACACACGCACGCACACACAAATCATGCTGTATTGTGATTGGGTGGTCAACTTACCCTTAACAGGGTGCCTCATGAGGGGTAAAAATGTCCAGCTCTTCCTATAAAATAATTAACACAGTGTACCATGAATTAATAATTTGCACAATAAACACCCAGAGTTCAATAATGAAAATGTTTCAACATTTTGAGTCAAAAATGAAAAACAATGCATAATGATCTCTGGCGACAATAGAGGCAAAATGGTATGGCTTGCTTTCTAGTGTACTGGAGTAGGCAAGAATTAGGTTATATGGAGAGTGTGAGTCTCCTCTACTGGTTGTGCCTAGGGTAAAATACAGACAGGGAGCCATTATGCTGCCAAATGCTGGAACTAGCTTCCTGTTCAAATTATAACTGCTCCAACAGTGTCATGTTTTAATAAGTAAACAGCTTTATTTTCATCTGTCTTTGGTTAAGGTTATCTACTCTCTATCATGCTACCTACTTTCTATAATATTCTTCTCTCTCCTCTGTTTCTTCCCTCTCATGCACATAATTGGATGACAGTTATGTATGATAATGTGCTATACAAATGCAATTGCTATATTTCATGCACATCTTATCAAGTTCACTTCAAAATATTTCTTATACAGTGTTCATTCATCTGACCCTTTGTGGTTGAAAGTGCATTGTGTTTGTTATATGAAATGTTAAGATATTTTATGAATACTTGTGATATTTCTTAATATTGCATGTTGTAGGTTTTTAATTCAGTAATCATGTACAGCACATAAAATGTCAAACTCGGCATAGACTTACTAAATCGCTATCTAGGTGTTTGTGAAGATGACCGGAGCCACGATCCCAGAGCTTTTTATTATTATTATTATTATTATTATTATTATTATTACGTTCATTGATGATGTCTAGCAACCGTGATAATGGTTTCTAAAACAGCGCATTCAGGAACGTTCATTCTGCTAACTCTTTCAATCTTAATTATCGATTGCCTCTAATGAGATTAGCCCAACATACTATACAAACATTTTAATAACCTAAAAGAGTTGGGCCACACAGCCACGAGGTCAGCGCCATCTTACTATGATCATAACGGTTAAATAATTCTAAAATCGGTTTGTAAAGCAGCGTATTCATGGCTCGGATGATTCTACTTCTCCTTCAACCCTCACTCCATATCAATTTATCGACTTAGTTGTTACACCTGCTTTTAATACAAAACTAACATGTTTAATATCCTCGTCATCAGAATCAAAGCCGTGCTCATTACCACTTCAGTGACCAGAATTTCTGTTGTGACCGTTCCACTTCAAACACTTCGCATAATGTTAAAACAAAGTCTGTCTAACCTCTTGATTTTAGCCATAGTCTTTCCCGTAAACCCCGAGCTTAAATAAGTGAGCGGTAAATGTTTATTTTGAACTGATTTGCAATTGAAATAACTCCGACTATTATTTAGCCTTGCAATATGCTTGCCATTTCACAAACGGCTATGTAGCCTAATCAACTAGCACACACTTGGCTTGCTAGCAACTCCACCAGCTAACTAACCACCCGCGAAAAACAGCTCACCGTGCTTCCGTTATTGTTAAAATAATAATGATTTCACCCAAGACTACGTCTCAGTTAGTATCACTGTCCTACTTTCAATGCAGCAGTGATGTCAAATCGCCGCATCAATACCACGAAAACCCAGATACTAACCCTAACCCAGATACCATCCTATCCATTTATATGCTGCAATATTTCATTAGCCCAAAACGCGTTCAAATGAATTTGCAAAGCTCGAAAATTGAATTGATTTGTGCGTGCTTAGAACTACCTTAACCGTGATGAATTTCCACACTTAAAACGTCTGGGAAAGGGAAGCACCGATGACCAACAGCGACAGAATTGAATGCACGTGGAGTTTAATCCGCGACCAGCCACCATGTCAAAATTTCACTTCGCATCAAGTTCATCAGTGGGACAGGCAACCTGTTGGGGCATCTCTAACATCTGACGTCACGCCAGCGTTCTATTGGCAACATTTTACTTGAATTTCTGTAGTTAATGTAATGATGACAACATTGCAGTAATTTTTACTACAGTTATTACAGTTAAATTTACTGAATGTATTTAACTAAATGTGAAGACACACAATTACGCAGAAACTCCAAGCATTACACTGAATTACACATGACATGTTTGAGTAATTCTCAGAATTGATACATTCATGTAGAAATTACTTTAATTGTCCTCATTGTATTTACAAAGTCAAAAAATCATTTTTTACAGTGATATTTGCCTATTCAGGGAAAAATCACCCTTAATTTGTGCACAACTTACTTACCTAAATGCTGCAACAATGGATTAAAAAAGTGCTGCAGAAAAACCGACGTCCTCCAACGAATATTACTCATTTAAGAGCAATCAAACAAATTATTACCAACAATTACTAATCGCAAATAGACGAGCCCCCATTTTGTTACGATCTGGCTCAGAATCACAACAAAACCAAGGAGGACACGGGACACAAGATTACCAAATACTGAAAGAATTTACTTAAGAAAAGGAAAATCATATACAACATATGTACAAAACCAGTACATCAATAATATTAATAATAATCAGTAAATCAATAATATTAAACATTTCAGACATGCAGTATTAGTATGGTAAAACTAAATGCATGAAAAGAAAACAAATACAAAACAAAACCATAACAAAAAACAAAGCAAAACAGCAGACGTACGCCCAGGAATACGAGCAGCCGAACAGAGAAGCAGCATGAGCAGCGTCAACCACCTGATGTTTCTCTCCTTTTAAATAAGATGTGTGCTGAGGCTTGCTCTGGGGCACACGTGCTCACCACAGCACAAGACGGAAGAGGGAAGACCAACTGTTTTAGCATCATCTTTGATAATTAGGCCTAAAGTAAAGACTGCTGATATGCCCTGTAAAAGTGATTTGGCTGCAGATTGTTTAACGTCCTATCTGCCTTTTATTACAGATGGCTGTGTGTCTTTGCCGGGTCATGATGTTCCAGTGAAAAGTTTTGCGTGATACGGGCGCAGTGGATTCTTTTGTTTTGCAATCTGTGTTGCTGTTTTCTGAACACTGTTCTTATTTGTGGCATTGGGATGAGCACTCTATCCTTTGCATAAACTTAATATCCAGTCGGATTTTGTACAGGGAGAAGTGGTTTGGGGCGTTTGTCCAGCTCTGCCTGTGGATGGAGTTCATGTGATCTTGGGCAATGTGATTGGGGGCAAAAGGGTTTGGGCTGACACTCCTTCACCTGTTGTTTTTGTTCCCCAGAGCAATCGTGCCATTGAAGATGACTCTTCAAATGCAGTTTGTGTGGTTACACGTTCTATGTCTCGTTCAGGTCAGTGCGCAGCGAATGCTGATGATCAGAAGGAGAGTTCGAAGTCTGTGCTGTGTGTGCCTGATCTGTCATCTTTGCCTTTTCCTTTGTCAGCTAAGGAGTTGGGTGATGATCAATCTAAGGATCCGACGCTGGCTGACTTGTTTTCTAATGCGCTTTCTTTTACAGACGCACAGAGAGTGGCTTGTGGATATTTCACTGATAACAGAGTTTTGTTTCGTAAATGGGTGCCACAGTGGGATACGTTTGCGGGAGAAGCTATAATCCAGGTGGTGGTCCCAACTAAACATCGAAATTTAATTTTGCAGGTGGCTCACAATCAGTGTGGTCATGGTGGTGTCAGGAAGACCTATGATCGTATCCTCAGACATTTCTTTGGCCTTGTGTTAAAAGGGATGTGTCCGTTTACATCAAGACCTGTTATACATGTCAAGTTACGAGTAAGCCTAACCAAAAGCTTAAGCCGGTCCCATTGCATCCCATTCCTGCTTTTGGAGAACCTTTTGAGCACCTTGTTATCGATTGTGTAGGCCCACTCCCACGATCGAAAAGCAGTTGCAATTACATATTTACCATCGTGTGCTTGAATACTCATTATCCGTTTGCATATCCTTTACGTACTATCTCGACGAAATCTGTACTTAAAGCCCTGTCTCAGTTTATGTCTATTTTTGGAATTCCTAGATTTGTGCAAAGTGATAAAGGCTCGAATTTCACCTTTTGTATTTTTTCTGAGGTTTTAAAACAATTGCATATTGAACATCTGACTTCGACAGCTTATCACGCTCAGTCTCAAGGCTCTCTTGAGCATTTTCATCAAACCATGAAGTCGCTCTTGTGTGCTTACAGTGTTCTATTAGATGCGGACTGGGAAGAAGCTCTTCTGTGGCTTATGCTCGCGGTTCGTGAGGTAGTCCAAGAAAGTACGGGCCCAAATGACTTAGTATTCGGACATAAAGTTCAGGGAATTTTGTCTGTTTTGAGTGAGGTTGGGAATAAAACTGAACCGCCTAAAAGTATTGAGGCCTATGTGAGTGGCTTCAAGGATCGATTGTTTCGAGGGCGTGAAATTGCACAGGAAAATCTGCAGTACGCGCAGCGAAAAATGAAGCGTTTATATGACCGCACAGTTGAACTCCGTTCATTTGAAGAGGGTGATCGTGTCCTTGTGCTTTGTCCATTAGTTGGTTCGCCTTTTGAGTCAAAGTTTGCCAGGGCCACGGTGACGTACCTCGGGAAAGTTGTTGGGAATGGTGAAGTGCGTCCTATTCATGCAAAAATTATGGCCATTCAGCAGTATCCGCCTCCTGTTACAAAAAAAGATCTGCACCGATTTTTGGGTTTGGTTGGTTTTTATCTGTGTTTCTGCTGAAACTTCTCAACTGTTGTGGCTCCTTTGACTATTCTTTTAAGGGATGGGGAGAAGTATGTGTGGACATCAAATTGTCAACGAGCGTTTGAAAATGTGAAGTCCATTCTTTGTTCTGCTCCTGTTTTGACCGCTTCGCGGTTTGATGAATGTTTTTCATTACAGGTGAATGCCAGTAACGTCGGGGCTGGCGGTGTTCTAATCCAAGCTGATGATCAGGGAGTTTTTTCATCCCATTTGTTTCTTTTCGAAGAAATTTTGTTCTTATCAGCTGCATTATTCAGTGGTGGAAAAGGAAGCATTAACTTTAATTTGGGCTTTACAACATTTCGCGGTACACATAAATTGTGGTGTAGCATTGGCAATTTTTACAGATCATAATCCTTTGACCTTTTTGAATTCTTTGAAGTGTCCAAATCAGCGTTTAGTTCGCTGGTTATTGTTTTTACAGTCATATTGCTTTGCATATTTCATATTGCATATTAAAGGGTCCAATAATGTCATGGCCAATGCTCTGTCCTGTGCTTGACTGGCATGCTCTGCTTGTCCTTTCTCTTTGGCTCTTGTCTTTCTCCATTCTTAATTTGCTCCTAGGTGTTGTGGTTGCTGGGTGGTTGGGGAGATGGAGAGTTGCGGAGAGGGAATGCTTGCTGTGGATGATATGGTTTTGCACAGGATGGGCCCTTTTTTGATCTATGTGCCGGGTGGGTGTGGATTGTTCTTGCTTTGAAAACTATGATCCCAAGAGGCTCTTCGTTTTCTTTTGGGGGGGGCATGTGACAACTCTGAGCGCTGCTACTGCTGCTCTTTCTGTGAGCGCTCATAAGCGTGGCTTTGGCGTTTGTTAAGGCCACACCTGATTTGCTCCCTTTAAAAGGCCGGACTTGGAGAAGATGTCCGCTGTCATTGTTGACGCTGCTTCTCTGTTCAGCTGCTCGTGTCTTTGGGTGCACGTCCGCCATTTTGGTTTGTTTGTCGTTATGGTTTTGTTTTGTATTTGTTTTCTTTTCATGCATTTAGTTTTATCATACTAATACTGCATGTCTGAAATGTTAATATTATTGATTTACTGATTAACAGGTTTTGTACATCTATGTTGTAGATAGTTTTCCTGTTCTTAAGTAAATTCTTTTAGTATTTGGTAATCTTGTGTCCCGTGTCCACCTTGCTTTTGTTATGGTTTTGAGCCAGATCGTAATCTTGTGTCCCTTTTTTAGACCGTAGTGATGGTCAGAGCGAGGTCGAAACAGATCATAAGTTACGATGGTAACGATGGATCTGTGAGACCGAGGGATGACCGTCACTATCCTTGTCACTCGGACCATCCTGAGGTGCTCAAGGTAGGAGACTGAACCGGGAGCAATCTCTGCTATTTATAACGTGAGTCGTTCTGCTTCCGGAGGTCATGGATATGACTTTGTTGACATATGGTCTCGGTGATAGGCAGAACGAAGGTAATCATCCCTTTTTTAGACCGTAGTGATGGTCATCCCTCGGTCTCACAGATCCATAGTTACCTTCGTAACTCACGATATATATAGTATATATATATAGCTGTATTGGGAGCCCTGCGATGACCTGGTGACTTGTCCAGGGTGTACCCTGCCTCTCACCCATAGTCAGCTGGGATAGGCTCCAGCTTGCCGGCGACCCTGCACAGGATAAGTGGTTATGGATAATGGATGGATGGATACTATATTGGGTATCATTAGTTTGGCAAGACTACCACTTGCCCCCCAGAATTGCACATTTTCTGTGGTGTTAACATTCTTTACTCTCATCACCCTGAATTAGCTCATGTTAAGATTACAGCATATATTTTCTGTAGTTGATCAAGAGCATACTTCTGAGATTATGTGCTCACTTTGAATTCAGAAAAATAGGGATTTTTGAAAGTTTTGGGCCTTTAAAATCTCACTCCTTCACAAAAATTTCTGCAACAAAGTGTTGGTAAAAGAGTTGTGTGCTGCTGTTCAGTAGTAAAAGCCAGGCTGCTTACAGCGTGGCCAATAAAGTCTCACCCACCACTTACACACACGCTGTACAGTCATACACACTAAGTTGAGTTGGATCAAAATGGACATGTGCCACGTCACAATCTGTAAGTAACCACTGTACTGGGATTTGTGCTATTATCTATTTAAAGAGAAAATCTTATAATATTATTTTTGAATATTTTCTCATTTTCTACTTTTCTTTCTTGGAAAGACTTTTATTTAATGATCGCAACATCTGTACCTCCATCAGAAGGTATTTAATTTCTTTTGTTCCTCTCACACTGATTGCATTAAGTCAAATGTTTTTCACATGGTCATAAAGACTATTTCTAGTTTCAATTCTGAAAGTTTTGTATCGATAAGAAGACATCAGATGAGAGGTAGCAGTGTGATTATGTAGAAAACAGCTATCAGGAAATGTGCAAACTATAGAAATATTGAATACATCAGATGATTATTCATGTGATGTCACTTTTTTGTATTATTTTTGTTGAATAGGTTATTCTTTGGAGATTTTTCCAGCACAAATTTTTGGACCCTTCACAGCAAAAGTTGGTGACAATTTAATGTTAAATTGCAGGATCTCTAACATTCAGAGCTCAGATACAGAAGTTCACATGTATTTGTGTAAAAATGGTGTTGGAGAGAAATTAGAGCTACTTGGAAATAAAGATGAGCACATCTTCACTTTGAAGAATCTTTCATTATGGGACTCTGGTACCTACAGTTGTGTGTACACATTGGCAAAACATTCAACGAAGGACATCAGTCCATGCCCAATCCATAACCCCATCCATGTCCAAGTCACTGGTAAGACACGCAAGTAAAAATCTTGATCATAATCCTGACAGTCTGGTTTGATTTGACCTTGTTCTGTGAAATGAACTGAAATGAAGTCTTATAAAAGCATGTCATTGTAACAGGAATAGAATAGAAGTAGATTCAATTTCAGTAACCAGTGTTGTTATGTTATGTTTTGCTCAAGACAAAAAATATTAGGAAACACTAAAGTAGCATGTATTTTTGCACTTTCATCTGAGGCTCACTAATCTCTCATATTTATGAATATGAACACTAATCTTGGGGTAATATGTGTTACTACTGTGACTGTAGATGAGAAGATTCAGCAAACAGCTAATATGAAAAATGCCATGATTTCTCTTGTTGTTCTTCCCCTGGTTGTCATCTTTATTGAAGTGTATCGCAACAGAATGATCATACATGCCAGTAAGTAATGCTGATAGCTGTGTATCTTTCAATAAGCAGATTAACTACATAAATGTAAGAATAAAATTGACCAAAAACCAGAAAAAAATGAACTAATAAAGATAATGTATTGTTGCAGAGTTGTGTCAAAACCAAAGACAGAGGTACACTAAATATATTATAATCAGTGTAATGTATTAGATGATCAGAACAGCTGGATAAACTTATGGTTTCAGACTAATGCACTTTCTCTGTCTACAGCAGTGAACCCGCAAATATGAATAACAATGAAGGTAAATTCCAAAATAATGTTATTTCTATAAATAATTAGAATGTTTCACGTGCATAATGAAATGTGTTTCGATATGCATTTCCAAGGTTTGGGGCAAGTAAACCAGACAGTGAACAGGTAAGGTTATATTTTGTTGGAAATTAGTTACTGGAGATACCTTTGTTTTTTTTTTTTGTTTTTTTTAAACAATTGTCTACACTCTCAGAAAATAAAGTGCATTATTGTACCTTTAGGGATACAATGACTTGTCACTGGGGCAGTACCCTCTAAGGCACTTATTTGTACACTTTATATACTGCTTGGGGACAAATATGTACCTTTTTGGCCCTAAAAAGGTACACGTAGTTACCTTAAGGTCCAATAATGAGCACCAGGGGGTACATTGGTGTAGATTGTACTTTGGGGTACAGAAATGAACTCCTACTGTAGTCCTATTTCTGACAGTGTATCTAACCACTATGATGATATGAAATTCTGTCAATTTTGATGTTTAATTACACTATTTAAAAAAATCTGGTTTACTTTCTATCTACATAACAGTATATTGAATAAGAATTATTACCTGGGTGTTAAATATATCCAAATTATTACAAATACTTTCAGTGTGTGTACTTATTTGGATATATTTCCTCAGCAGCTGGTAAAAAAGAGTCTTAGTAATACTTTACTTGGCTCATATGCTGAATGAATAAATAGTAATCTCTCTTTTTTTGGTCATAAATCCTACAGGAATGGATTTTCCAGTGACATGAGAGAAAATGCTTCAATACCTGGAGTAAGAGGTAACATAAAATATGATCTAACACCTTCTGCGAGACAATTATATTTTTTTTGCGGTCTGGTTACCATCAAATCCTGCACTCTGATTGGCTGGTGAGCAGTTCCGTATCCTACGATACGGACCCCAGTTACGGACCCCGGTTATGGGCCTCTGGCGACTCGCTCGTTCACAACAACAACAAAAATAGTAGCATTTTTTTGTCAATATTTATCTTTTTTTAATAAGATTTATTTATAAGATAATCAAAAATCTTGTAAATTTTTGCCAGCATTTCTCAGGAGAACAGCATTAATTTTACAGCATGGATAACGATAACGACAGTCTTCACAGCGAAAGTGAGTTTTACTACCCTGAGGAAGAAGAAATAAAAGAAAACATTTCAGGAG
>JAOANJ010000025.1:9037074-9048786 GCA_026413345.1 Ariopsis seemanni | reverse complement strand
ATTTTAATTTTTAGCTCACCTGGACCAAAGGTCCGGTGGGTTTATGCCATGGGCTGCTGAGGTCAGTGTAAAGAGGTGTAGGGTTGGTTTCCTGCAGCAGAACTTGAAAAATGTGACAAATAATATCTTGAAACTTGGTATGTAGGGCGAAGGGATGTAGGTGACTTGTTGTTCTTGTATTTTCTACATTGTAGAACAATACTGCAGACATCAAAACTATGAAATATGTACTTGCTGACTGAGTTGGAGGGCCGGACGGGAAAACATTTGCCTTGAGGTCATGTCATATGAACCTCGCTGCACTCGGTCCGTACAAATGACCAAGAGCCAAATATTTTCCCGTCCGGCCCAACCCAAGTCACTCAATAAGAATTTTATCATATGACCTTTAACTAACATACTGTACACAGTGGAAAACAATGAGCAACGGTGGTGTGCGAAAACCGAACCAATCAATTTTATTTGACTGACGGCATATTTATATGCTGAATCACCTTTGGACAAGTTTGAATTCTATAAAATACAACTGACTTTACTGTTCTCTCAAAATGAAAATGATTTTAAGAGAACATCGTGAGTCCATTCAAACTCGGGCCAGCTCATAGAGACATCGTCAGTACAAGCCTATTAAGTCTACACAAAAGAACTTTTGATTTGAAAACAAAATAGATTCGAGTCGGCAGTCGAGTCAGTTCATCATCTGATGATGAGGACTTGATGACAAAACGTCTTTTTTTTTTTTTTCCTTTAGAATAATGGATGCGTCCTTGTAAAAACAAGCGAATTTCTTTGCTTGAAAGTTTTTAATTTTCAACAATTTCAGTTTGTTCAATTGGGTCTGATAAATCTGGATAATAAAATTCACTTTCTCTTTCATTGTGCTCAGTTGCGTCACTCGTTTTTCAAAGTAACAATTCAGAGCATAATGAAAACGGCGGAAGCGAGGGGAAACGGGTCCGGGACTGCATACGGCTTTTTCCAGACCGGGTTAAAAAAAATAAATAAATCCATATCTGCCCAGTCACATGGTTTTATATTAAAAGCACACACATGGGTCCATACAGGTCATATGATAAATAGAATTATGTGGTAAACAAAAAGAGTGTTTTAAAAAAAAATACGTTTCATATTTTAGATTCCAGCATTTACTTTGACGCTTGGTACACTATTGGCATCATCTTAACCGGCTTCATGAGGTAGTCACCTGGGATGCTTTTCAATTAACAGGCCCCATTTAACACCATAACTGTAGTAATCCATATTACGTCAAGAATCGCTCAACTAAGTCAAGAGAAACGACATCCATCATTACTTTAAGACAAAGTGTCTTAATTAATAAAAATAATGAAGAAAAACCACTGAATTTGAAGACGTGTCCAAACTTTTGACTATTACTGTATAAACAAAACCATTTGGAAAGTCATTGTTTATTTTTCAACTCTGCGTACTGTTTCATCAGAGCTCTGTGCTCTCAAAAGGATTTACCCAAGCAAGAAAGCGAATGAGGGATGGGGATAGATTAAGGCAGATTATATCTGGCGTTGGTTCTTATCAGCAGAATCCGAGATGAGAATGTAATACTCTGCATTTTGATGCCGGTTCTCGCTATTAACTTCCAAAGCTGCTTTTTCCTTTAACATATATCTAATGCATCACAGTTGACGAGAACATATCTCGAGAAGTGGTGTTTTTTAATAATAAGAGCATGACGAGATGTTTCTCAGAGCTATCATCTTGAGTACTTGTCTCTGCTGACTGTTTAGCTATAACTTTTTGTATCTTGGAGTTCTGCAGTCTCGTCAAAACCCATTTGGAGCACAGGCTTCTAAAAACCCTTCTAACGTATACTCCCATGATGCAGTGCAGTTTATTCTTTAAGTTGAAGTCCCGAGGATCATGGTGTATAATAGAGGTTTTTGAGTCCAACAATGCAGCGGTGCTTGAAAGTTTGTGAACTCTTTTTCAAATTTTTTTTTTTTTTATATTTCTGTATAAATATGACCTAAAATACAATCAGATTTTCACGCAAGTCCTAAAAGTAGATAAAGAGAACCAAATTAAAATATAGCCGCAAGCGGTGATGAAGGGCCCGAGCATTGACGGTATACCAAATCTGGCATGAATCCAACAAACTGCCTTGGAGGAGAATGTCAAAATGTCATGTGTCAGAACGCACAAAACTAAAAATAACTCGTTTCCTGTTGAGTATGGCTAATATAATGTACTTTACAATTTTGTTCGTCTTAGGGCGCTCCACACACCTACCAAATTTGACACGGATAGGTGAAACTATATACAGGGCAAAAGTCTCAATGACATGTGGGGGTGCTGTGGAGCCCTCCGGACACACCTGGGGCCAAGCCTCTATCCCTGAGTAGTGGTAACCAGGACTGATGTGTGTGCCAAATTTCATGAGTTTTTGCCCATGGGAGCCACCTCAAAAATGGCCAAGTCTTGAAGAAAAAGAAGAAGAATCCTTAAGAAAACAATAGGGCCTTGCACCTTGATGCAGCGCCCTCCAGTGGACACCGGAGACCGCACACCTCCAGTGCTTGGGCCATAACAAATGAGACAAAAATATTACATTTCAGTTTTGTTTTTTGTTGAGAAAAATGATCTAGTACTGCAAGTGTCAAAAGTATGTGGACTTTACTTTCAGTGTAAAGTCAACAGTGTGACCCCTTTGTGCAGCAGTGACTGCAACAAAATGTTTCCGGTAACTGTTGATCAGTCCTGCACACCGGCTTGGAGGAATTTTATCCCATTCTTCTGTAAAGAACAGCTTCAACTCTGGGATGTTGATGGGTTTCCTCGTATGAACTACTCGCTTCAGGTCTATCCACAACATTTCTGTTGGATTACGGTCAGGACTTTGACTTGGCCAGTCCAAAACAGTTTTATTCTTCTTTCATCAATCGTTCTTTGGTCGAACGACTTGTGTGCTGCATGAAGCACTTTCTCTTGAGCTTCAGTTCACAGCCAGATATCCTGACATTTTCCTTTAGAATTCGCTGGAATAATTCAGAATTTGTTTCATCAATGATGGCAAGACCTTCTGGCCCAGATGCAGCAAAACGGGCACAATGAATGATCCTACCACCACCATGTTTCACAGACGGGATAAGGTTCTTATGTTTGCTGGAATGCAGTGTTGTCCTTTCTCATTTAAAGCAAAAAAGTTCTATTTTGGTCTCATACTTCGACAAAACATTTTTACAATAGCGTTCTGGCTTTTCCATGTGATCTGTAGACCGGTAGCCATTGCTCTCCAAAAAGAACATTCCTTGCATCCCGGCCATGTACACCATCGTTGTTCAGTGTTCTCCGGATGGTCGACTCATGGACATTAACATTAGCCAGTGCGACAGAGGCCTTTAGTTGCTCAGAAGTTACCATGGGATCCTTTGCGACCTCGCAAACTATTACACACCTTTCTCTTGGAGTAATCTTTGATGGTTGATCACTTAGGGAGGGTAACAATGGTTTTTAATTTCATCCATTTGTACACCGTCTCTGTATTTACTGGTGGAGTCCGTAGTGGTACCAATGATGCCATTTTTAACAGTCCATCCTTGGTGAGTCTACGGCATTTCAACTTGGCGGAACCCATCCCTCTTCAAGCTTGATCAAAGGACATTTTAGAGTATCCAGTTAGTCGAACTGCAAGTCTTTGGACTGTGGGAGAAACCGGAGGAAACCCACGTAGACACAGAAAGGCCCCCGTCGGCCACTGGGCTTGAACCCAGGACCTTCTTGCTGTCAGGCGACAGCGCTAACCAAACTCTTTAGGGATGGTTTTGTAACCTTTTCCAGCCTGATGCTGAGCATCAACAACTCTCTCTTTCGGAGGTTTTCAGAAATCTCCTTCATTTACGCCATGACACAGTACAATTCTCCACGTGTCATGAAGATCAGACTTTGATAGATCCCTGTTCTTTACATAAAACCGGGCACGCTCGCACCTCATTGTCGCACCTATGATTGAAAACACCCGGCTCCAATTTCACCTCCAGATTAACTGTGAATCTCAGGGGTTCGCATATTTTTACCACTCACAGGTATGCAGTATTGGATCATTTTTCTCGATAAAGAAATGACCAGGTATAATAGTTTTGCTCTCGTTTGTTTAATCGGGTTTTCTTAAGACTTGTGTGAAAACCTGATGGTTTCGGTCATATTTATGAAGAAGAAATATGGAAAATCTAAAATCTTTGCAGTCTGCCAAAGCTATATACACACAACTGTGCAGGCAGGATTGATCAAATCCTACATAAACAAACCTACTGAATTACAGACTTATCCCTGCAGGTTAGTTTTCGCTTTCCTTTCTCAGACTTTATGAAAGCTGTGTGGGAAGTGGCCTCAGTCAACCATATTATTGATTAGACTGAAGCTTACATAAAGGCTACTTAGGATTAGGATCATGAGATTAGAAAGCAATCGAACATTTAAGTGCCCTTTGACGTTAAAACCTTGCATGGGTTTGTTGCGAATGAGGCTGCATATGTGAAATGGCTTGACTGTGCGTCAGTTACTTGACTGGCAGCCATGTTGTTCTGTCTCTAAATATGACCTTTTCGCCTGTTTGGTGACTGTTGAATCAGGCTGCAGATGCATGCTGCTTTCACACACTCGCACGCTAACTAATCCTCCATCTGTGTCTCGAACCGTTATGCTACATCAGAAGTGCACGAGGTTATTTCCTGTTTCTGTTCAGTAAAAATATGCTGTGATTCACAGCGTAAATGTTGATACAGTCGATGTCAGACGCAAAAAATACAACTCGGTACCTCTGATCTCTTTTAGAATATATTCGATTCTTGCCCACGGTTGTACTGACATTTTAAATTAGATCCCTTCAGTCAGATATTTACAAATCTGTTCTAGGTGAATCACAAGATGAACGACAATTCTATACCAAATTATAAGGGTCACTCTATAATAACCATCCTTTTCCATCTCCTTTGATGTAACACGCGCTGCACAAGAGTCAGACAACATGAACTCTTCAACCGCTATTAAATATTAAATACGCGTTACAAAAAATAGAACACACTCGGAGCTTTTTTTTTTCCAGTTATTAATGCATTTTTCATTTTCTTTTTATTCCCTTCCCCTGCTTTTTCCTCCTCTGATGAAGATGATGAACCAGCTGGATCAATGTAAGCTGAGCTTTCCTAATTCATATAGATGCTTATCAGTGTAATCTGTATTGTAAAGAGTTGTTAAATATACATTTATTATATCCCTGATCAAAAAAAATTCTTGTGCAGGGATTCGCCAAGGACGGCTCGCGTGGCACAAAATAGTTCCACCGTTGATTAAACCTAGACGGCCTTTCGATTTCATAAAATTGGTGAAATTCAGTTCCCTCCGAAATGTGATGTGTTTATTTCTGTAATATCTCACAAAATATCAGGCCGTTCTGTGGCTGGGAAGTTATTTAATTTGAGGAGATTCCCGAGCAAATAACGTGCAGTCAAGCAGATAGACGAAGTCCGTGTGCGCACTCACGATTACATCATTCTGTCGCTAAACGAACAGCTGATCACACCGAGGTGCTCGCTGAGCGCCGAGATTTATTAATTTGGCCCTGCGTTTCCTTTCCTTTGTGTAGAACATCACATCTTTTCGTTTTCTTTCCATTACTCTAGTCAGTCTTTGACGTTTCATTCGCACACTCGCGTCCGCCGTTTTTCTCTCCTGTTTCAAATTTGTATTCCACGATGCCTTGCGTGAACAGGGAAAGCCCACCACGTGACGCATGACGTAGTATCTTGAATTGGGTCATGGTGAAGCAGGAAAAAATAGCCTAGGCCCTAAATTCATGAATTGTTCTATTAAATAAACAAATAAAATTGGAAGTCTGATGCGAATTCGGTAGCTTTCGGTCCACTAAACAAAAATAATTAGGTGTCGGGGAAAATTCTTTTTTTGACCTACGCTTTTTGAAAAATCTGAAAGGCAGTCTAGCTTTAAGGAATGTATCTCGTGATGACAAAAAAAAAAGGATATGGTGTGAGTCAGTCATGGTATATCCTGGATATACCATAAACTTGCGTCACAATTTCAAACTTCGCGTCTGACTCGTTTTTGTTTTTTATTTTTACACACAATAAAGACAGACAAAAAAAAAACCTTATTAATACAATCAGAAGAAAAACATTAACATTTCAGCCAGGGGGATTTTTCAAGTGAACACATTAAAATAACCGCACAAATCAATAGTTTTAACAGCTTTCTGATTTTGCGAGTCAGTAAAAATAATGGTTTAGTAATCCACTCGAGTCATAGCTGTGGCTCCACGAGCATTTCTGTGTGCGTAGATCGACATATCATTATCATGCCTAGCGAGGCAGACGATAGCAACCAATAAATAAATAAGTAAATAAATAAGCGATAGCATGGTACATTGCACATGCGTAGGTCGAAGGTTGCTCCGACGTAAACAACAAACATGGCGGCTTCCTTTGAGTTTAAGCCAAGATTCGATTTTAACACCAAGTTTGGACATTTTTTTTTTTTTGATGAGGGATATAAATCTAATATACCATGCACTGAGAGCCGCTGGGAATTATGGATTCTCTACAGCGACTGGCACAGTACCATTTTCTTCAGGGCTGCACTCTTCACAAAATACAAAATAGTCCCAGTACCAGTCACCTCCAGAGAATCCGTAATTTCAACCAGACGCATGGTATATTTAATTAATAGTCAAATGGATGGCCAGATCAACTCACAGAAGAGTGCTTTTCCTTTTTTCTTTTAATAAACAATTATGTTCAAATAATAATGAAGAAATGACCACTGTGAAATATGCATGGAATTACGCAGTGAGTATGAAACATGTTAAACAAATCTAACTGATTGTAGATTTGAGATTCTTAACCATCTTCTCAACCAGTTTCATGATGGACTTTCACTCGGGAGGGGTTTATTAAACTTTCTAATTCGGCCGACCTTCTTCAGTGCTTCTCCAGAAGAAGTAGTAGTTAAAAAAAAAAAAAAAAAAGAGGAGAAACAATTGCATTTTAAGAAACCAAAGGAACAAAAAAAAAACCAAAACAAAATTCAGCCTTTATTTAAAAAAAAAAGTCATTTGTACATTTTTTTTTTTTAAATAAACTCAAATTTTGTCTCTATTCTAATTAGTTACCGTACTTGAGCATCCGTCTTTTTCTCTGACAGGAAAACCAATTCTACGAACAACCACAAAGACAAAAACCTGAGACAACGCAACACCAACTGAGCAAATAAAGCAAATAATGTGAGTATGACTGAGACACCGCTGTTACTGTATTACCTACAGATTAAATGTTCTATGAAGGAACTTATGAAAATATCATCATCATCATCATCATACAGTTTTGAAATTTACACTCACTGTACATACCTGGATGCTACAAGTGAATAACAGTGTACACACACACACTTACTCACCGGCCACTTTATTAGAAACACCCATCCGCCTGATGTTTTATGCAGTTCTCGAATCAGCCGATCCCTCGACAGCGGCGCAATGCGCAAAATCGCACGGATACAAATCAAGAGCTTCAGTTAGTTAATGTTCAGACATCAGAATGGGGGAAAATTGTGATCTCAAAGTGTGACTGACTTTCTTTCACTGTGGCACGGGTGTGTGGCACACACACACACACACACACACAACAGTCTCTGGAGTTTACACAGGATGGTGCGAAAAACAAAAAACAAACATCGAGCTGACTGAGCGACAGTTCTGTGGGTGGAAACAAACGCCTTGTTGATAAGAGAGGTCAGAAGAAAATGGCCAGATTGAGCAGTTCGAGCTGCCTGGAAGGATATAGTAACTCATAACACCCGCCGTGAACAGAAAAGCATCTCAGCATTGGGTTCCAGTCCTGCAGCCAAGAACAGGAATCTTAGAATCAAGAACAAGTCCCTATTAATGTGGCCGGTGAGTGTATTTGTAATGGGCTAAGAAAAACATGGTAACAATTTCCATCAAGGCCATAACATTAATCACGCGCTATAATGCATTTATAAGGCATTCTACATAGTGCTTATGAGAATACACCTTTATAGTAATTTCTGTGATGCATCATGAAATGTTAATACAGGATAACGCATTATACTAACTACGGTGTCAAAGAAACGCACCATGTTTCAATATTATAGCATGTATTTGCTTGAGAAATAGTTTATACTTCAAAGTTATTTGACATTTTCGGACAATTACCCGTATAATAAATTACCAGAAGGATTTTTGAGCTCCAAGTGAGACATATTTAAAAAATAAAATAAAATAAACTTACAGGTTTTCTTATAATTCATTTCTCAAGCTCAAAATTCCATTGAGATTATTACTGAAGATAAAATCCTCAAACATTTATACACCGTCAGCACATTTCTCTGCGATCATTATAATGCTACAAAGCCGATTTATAACGCTCTGAGTAAAAAATAATGGACTGCTATTGGAACATATTACATTTTTATGTTACGGGATGTGCCAGCTATTAAAATGACACATTTATCAATGAATGTGCTTTATATATATATATATATAGTTACACATAGTGGAACATCTGTGAGACAAGTTCGTTCTCATAATCCCTTACATTACAGCAGCTCTAATCAGTCGTTCCCTCAACAGGCTCTCTTTATTCAAAAAGAAACGTTAATACGACAAAAACAAGCAAATGAATAAATAACCCGCAGCTTGTTATGCTGCAGAGAAACCGGACTCCAGTGGAGACTCCTTCCGTAAACGTTAAATAAAAGTCTCCTCAGAGAAAACTATCATACTGATGATGATGATGATGATGATACATATTTCTTCATTAAATAACCCCACTTTCTTAATCCATTTATTTATTAGGCTTGGATTATGTGAACGAGCTGTTACTATAGTCAAAGCTGTGCTGTTATGGAAAATTAATCAACACCTTCTGATCTGAGAATTCAACACTAACGCACATCTCAAATCTGATTGGTCAGACGGTGTGCAGCTGTAATATAAACTCTAGGTTTTGATCCTATTCACAGTCGCTGGATATGAGCAAATCGCACGCTCTGATTGGCTACTCTACTACTAGGCTATCAGCTCATATACCGCGAGTAGAGAAAAACAAAATGGCGGCGCGTCTTGCCGAACCAACTGAGGACGAAATAAAAACCTCAAAAATACGGAATAAAAGTAAGAACGTCTCTTGTTTTTTTTTTTTTTTTTCAAGAATTATCGCATTTTTCACAAATCGCTCCCGTCATTTCGCCAGGTTGTTGACACTAAGCGGAAATGATTTTGTCGGACGTTTTGTATAAAAGTTTTTATTGATCGAATTTGCAAAAAAAAAAACACAAACACAAAAATGCTCCGTTTCTCAAAATCCAGTGAACGTGCCTCGTCGGCTATCAGCTCATGTACGACTCGATTTTGTGGAACAACTTGAATATTAACGTGCTCGTTCTAATACGTTATTGTTTCTCTCGTAACAGCTCATACACGGGAACTTGTAACGGTCACTGTTTTGTAAAGTTTCTGAGCCGAATAACAAGCTGCATTGTTTGTTTGTTTATTTGAGAGAGCGTGAAAGAGAGGCTGCTGAAGGAGGGAGTGACTGTTTATCGCTGCGATAACACGAACCAACTGGTCTCAGAGATGATCGACAGCATTAAATGTCAATTTAACCTTTTGAAATGTGTGACGTGGTGTTCGTTAATTACTAAAACAGTGCAATCTTTGGCCGGAATAAGACGCTCCGGATTGCGTGGTGCTGAATCGCAGCGCTCCAGCCTGGATTACCGTACTTCCTGTATTATTTGCAGAACAGACATTGCTATAAAGTGCAATGGAGTTTCATAAATAAGTACAATTAACGTATGAGAACATGCTAGAAACACGTTTCATACCGTACCAAGTGTCGTCTTAAACTGTTCCAAAACTCCCAACTAATTGACTTCAGGTCAAAGAACAAAAAGTGACCAAACAGAACGATAACGCACTTGTTCTCGTGTTGAACGTTTCCCCTTTGCTTGCTGTTCTACAGAATCCTGACTGCACATCTTGACCGTATGAAGGTATCCAAGGAGAGAAGAACCTCCTGGCCATTTCGAATAAAGCATATCCTGCCTCACTCGGCCAACGAAACAGCAACAGCATATCACTGGCACAAAAGAACAATAAGGACTGTCTTAACGCATGCCTTATTCAGTTTTATGGTATGTGAGTACGTGTGGGCACAATTGATCCAATTCATTCAAAAGGTGTGCACATTTATTTCTTTTTACTCTTCTGTGCTGTTCCGTTATCATGTCACCCTTCCGAGGCCATCCTTTTGCATACTTGCATATCGTGTCGAATGCATGCAGTAACATAACCGAATAACATGCCATTTTTTTCTATCGTTATCCCTTTGTGTGGTGTTGCTTCAGAGGATTACCCCCAAGTGTGTGTGGTTGGGGAGAGGGTTTATTTTTATTTTATTTTTAAAGAAATTCAAAGTGAGAAAAAGTCTGATCCACTCATTGAGTTCTTTGTACAGTTTATCATCAGCTCATTAAATTAAACAAAGGTGTTCTATGTAAAGCTGGACTGCAGGAGCCTAGCTGTGACTGGCAGAGCAGTATTTAATCACAGAGAAACTGTCTATGTATTAAAGAATTTTAAAAGATGAACAAAGGTTATTTATTTTCTAGAATTACATAGATGTCTTGTACAGGTTGAGCTGTAAGTGTTCAAATATTATAATAGCATATCTGTAAAAAGTGAAGAAGTTTTTTAATCCTCTATGTCCTTCGACCTTTGTTTCTTTTTAGTCAGATATTGAATCTTGTATAGCATGGCTATTATCCTATGCAATATGTATTCAAATAGAATTAAATGGCAACTGTACGCCGGGCCGCGTTCGTTTTGATGAATTGCAGAGACTAAGCTTTAATGTTGTGGGATCATCAGGAGGCAGGAAGAGCATCGATGCACTGCTGTAGTTGCATGACTACTTCTTTTAAAGAAAACGATGATGATGAAGAATCAGTGTGTTGCAATGCAACTGGACCAATAAGTAAAGATGGCACCTGCTGGAGCTAAAGCCATTACAATAATATGTGAGACCAACTGTTCTTTTTAAAATAAAGGCTCGAAAATATGAACGAATGTGTCGTTTGGATTACTTGACTGACGCAAGTGATTAGCGTAAAGGAAAAGTCCGCCCTGAAAGACATCAAGCAGGTTTGCATTTAAATATTTCTGATGTGCTGAGCGATTCCCGTGCCGAATTGTTGTTTTCCGTGAGAAGTAAGCAGTTGTGCGCTGCGCTGATGTCAGACAGGGACGAGGACAAAAAAAAAAAAACGAAACGGTCTGAAATATCGGTGATAATGGTCAGGTTTTGCTGTTACTTTCTAAAAACAAAAAGAGAAAACGATGGTCAGGGTCATATTAATGAGAAATCTAACTCGACAGCATTGGTGCAAATGCTGAGTTAAAGGGATCCTCCAGTTGATTGATTTTCAAACTTGTTTTATGTAAAATTAGCCTTAGATTTCAAAAATCTAACTTTCATTTTCCGAGACCAAATAGGAAAAACGTGCCTTTTAAAAAAAACAAAAAACAAAACACAATACAATACCAGATGGGCTTCCTGCGGTGGTGACTAGGGTGCATCAGTTGCCCCCTAAAAATGAAAAGTTCCTCCGATCATGATGCATTTTTGTTTTTATGTTCCTTTTGGT
>JAOANJ010000025.1:8628958-8640656 GCA_026413345.1 Ariopsis seemanni | reverse complement strand
TTGACCCATGTTGTGCATTAGAAGGGGTGTGCATATGTTTTGCATCAGAGGGTTAACCACCTTATCAGCATCAGCCAAAATAAGGACAATAAGGCACCTGGTCAATCAGCTTGAAGGATTCATTACACGTGTGGCTTTGATAAGCAGGAAGTAGAAATGTGGCCTGTACGCCAACATGTTGAACCTCAAGTGAAAAACAATTTTATTTCCGAAGGAAGAGAATGGAAGTTATATTAGATAGGCCTTTTGGGTTTACAGACCAAATACATTACTTGCATATATCTTTACTAAGAAATGAGGGTCAAAAGTTCTAAAGTCAGTAAGCTAGCTTGCATCTGATTTATAAGTCACATGCATGATAAAAACATGCTCAAATATTTTCACACATGCAGATATTAACTGCCACTTGCACAAATTCAAAGTGCATGCGAAGTGTTATTTGAAGTAGCATGCCAAGCTAGCTCATCTTAAAAGTTAACACAGTCATTTCAGTGTTCTCCACAGGTGCTTTTAAAGTGGCGCACCGCCACATTATAATGCTAGCCTGCCACCCTTCCCTTGGCCACCAACCCCCCCCAAAAAAAGTATACAAATCGTAAAATATTTGCTTTATTATAATTTTGTAGCTAACACGCAGAAGACCATTAAACGAATGCATACGGGGCAACCTGAAGTGGCCATGCGATTGCAATAGAAAGCCATCTGGCTGGCTGCATACAGATTGTGACAGAGCTCTGCAGATTGAGATCTATCCCTACATTGCACTATAATGACACAGTAATGTTGGAAGCTACAAGATGCAGCTAAATAACTTTTCAGGTGCACACGCAGGTTGCTTGTAGCGTTATTGTGCAACAGTTACGCTTATCTATCATCTTTTCTGACCATACACTTACGGTAATCATAGAACAGCACACACAAATTAAGTTCAGATCTTGTCTTTCATGTATCTGTGTAAGCAAGAGCTGCATTTTCCTGTTGCTTCACTGTAGTTTACTGCAGGACTTACGGGTTCCTGGTCAAAAGGACATGAACTATGGAGGCTGGGGTAGCTTTGTAGTGGTTTCACCCAATTACTTATATATAAAAAAAAAAAAAAACGGAAGTTGATTTATTCCCCCCCCACAGCATTTCCTATCCATTTATTGGCCAGTTTCACAGTCAAAAAAAGCCCAGTCAGCTTCAGGGGGACTTTGCGCCCCCGGCCCCCACCTTTTATTTTTGGAAAGTGGAGAACCCTGATATTTATTACGAGCTAGGCCAATGTAAGCAATGGTGTTTGCACACAACCCAGGTTGTGAGGGTATGGAGGCAGATGGAATTTTAGTTGAGCTCCAAGCTTCCGTTTATTATTCAGTCTGTGCTTTGCAGCGCAATTTCAAAAACTCAACTAAACCAAAGTCATGAGAAATGGGTCCATCCAGGACTCGCAGCTTTTACTCTGTCAAGTTCGCGCTCAGTGGTTTGTCCATCTCGTGCCTCCAGTTCTCTCTAGTGGAGTTTGATCAGCAAGTACATTGAGTATTTTTGCATTTCATTGTTCAATGTGTTCTTTCTGTATTTTGTTTGAAGTATTGCCATTAAGTGTGTGAGAATAGATAAAACTAATTCTGTTGTGTATATTCCCCCCCCATGTACAAACATTTTGAACTTTCAGGCTGGCTTGATTTTTCTCCCATTTCAGTTTAATACATTTCCATCCAAATAAAATGAGTGATTGGGATCAGCCAATAATATTGACCAGAAATTACTGGTGCCAAAAATCCCTCATCAGTCAGACCCTACTATAGGCTTCCTGTCAGCCAAGACCAATTTGCTCATTCTCCGTCAATCCCTTCCATCAATGTGTTTCAGCCTGAACACCCTGAGCTCAGTTTTTTTTCTTCTTTTGCACCATTCAGTGTAGACTGTGGAGTGTGAAAATCCCAGGAGATCAGCAGGTTCTGAAATATTCAAAGCAGCCGATCCGGTACCAACAACCATGCCACAGATCACGTTTTGCTCCCCGTTCTGATGTTTGATGTGAAACTTGTGTGCTGCTGCCACATGACTAAAGACCTGATAAACGAGCAACTGTATACATGTTACTATTAAAGTGGGTTGAGAGTGTATACAACATGGCACACAGTTGAAGGAAACATTACTGGACAACAAGGTAGTGTATGGGTTATAAAAAGCATTATATACTGTAAAAGTCTCATCTGGACACAGCCTGCTTGTCCAACAAGTAAGGCACATCAATATTCAGCTCCAACAATGCTTCTCGTTGTTATAGTAACAGACCCTGAACACTGCAACTTGCATGCATATGCATTCCTTTTGGCTCACACACACCATGCATGTAAACAGACCAGAGTTTAGGTGTGCGTCCAAATTCATTTTGTAGCTGGAATAAAAACGCAATTCTTTTTCGCAGTCTGAATGAACACGAAACTTCGTTCAAGTCCTGATTAGATTCAATTACTGGTGTCAGAGGTCAGGTGGGCTTGAAGCAGCTCTTCGACAGCAAATTTGCCACAAATAAAGCACTTGGCTTCTTCCAACATTGTATAAACACCAGCACTCTTGGCTACTGAATAACAAACGAGCTTGTACCCAAGTGTACCTTCAGTGTTAAATCCCACTGTCTATTCAAAGCATTCACCAGATTTTAACTTCTAACAGAACCTTAATGAACACGTACACTAGGAAATAGGATGTCTTGGTGAGAATTCAGATGTTCACATGAGTTTAGATGAAGCAGAAACTAATTGCAGTTGTCAGCCTGCATTGAAAGCCATTTGATCCAGAGAAATAATCTCCACCTATTTAAACAAACAGTTTCTGGCACATTGCCAATAATGCCCGTGAAAGATTTCCAGAGAGTACAGAAGAAACATGTCCATTAACGCAATACCGAAATGTAGCTTTTATTTGCCCTGGGAGTTTCATATCTGACTTCACACCAGCATAAAAATTGCTCACTTCTGCCCCTTTTCCACCAAATCAGTTCCAGGGCTGGTTCGGGGCCAGTGTTTAGTTGGCTAGCACCAGCTCTTTACTGGGCCATAGGAAAGAAAAGACCAACAATAGCAAGACCGCAAAAGGTCGCCATTTTTAAATAAGCAACGAAATATCATGGATGCAGTAAAGCAGCAGTCATCCATTATTATTGTTGCTGCTTCCTCTTCTCCATGTTGCTGTTGTTTCGATGTTTGCGCCAAGGTTTATGCAAACGCAGCAACGTAACTGACGTATACAATGACATGGCTCCCCTTAGCACCCCGAGCTATGGAAAAGCAAACTGGTTCTCAGCTGGCTCGCAAGTTGAATGAGTTGTGAACCAGCACCAGCCCCGACCCAGCCCTGGAACTGATTTGGTGGAAAAGGGGTATTCTGTAATTCCTTTTGCTGGATCCCATAAAATGGCTCTCTTGATGCATGCATGGTAATAAAAATCAACATCTGGGTGCTTGTTTGATTTGCTAGACAAAAATGGTGGCCACCCTGAAACCACTGAAGTGACACTCTCCTGGAAACCAAGGCTGGGGTAGGAGGACAAACACCCACACATGAACAGCATAAGATTATGACCACTGAATTACTCCGTGAATAAGACTTAAATGAATCATGCACAAACACCTGACATACCGTCTCAACTTTACTGCACGTCTATTAACCCACTTCGACACCGACTCACTTCCGATAACCGTCCACACTCAAACCCTTATCAGCCTTGGCTACCATCCAGGCCTATATAAAAGGTTTGGACATGACCTTGAATTATCAAGTCAATATAAAAATACCCATACCTGTAGAACTCCCAGCTTTTCACAGAGCTAGAAAGACCTCGAGTCAGCAGAATCTTCCTGAATTGTTCCGACTTCTGTGCTGGTTTTTCCCTACCCAGAGCACTGTAACAGCCCGGGAGTTTGAACCAAATGAACCTGGGTTCTGCATGCACTGCACAGGCTTGAACATAAAACCCACTTCTCTTAAGAACAGATGAACTACACAAGCCAATCAGGCCTTTCCTAAAGCTTTGGACAAACATGAGTCAGTGGAGAGATTAACTCCACTGGGTGTTCAAGACAGACCACCACACAATCCGATCTTATGTACACCGGCACTAAAATGGCAAAGCGCCTCCAAGAGTACGATAACTAAACCGGAGAGGAATCAATCAGAATGAGAATCAGAAGAGAGTGTTTATTGCAGAGGCTGTTCTCACATTCAAGGAATCTGCTTTGGTGCTTGAACAGTTAAGATAGAAGATTTAGTCATATAAATGGAATAAAAAATTAAGAATCTAAAATATATAAATTTGAAAAAGTGGACATATTTAAGGGGCATGAACATTGGTTGTTTTGAAGTCCAAGCTGTACAGCATGCCCCAGAATGTGCAAAAATGAGTCACGTGATGAAGATGAAGCGTCAAGATTGGAACGTGTGAGAAGAGTGTGCAATGGGATAAACAGCTAAGCTGTACAAGTGTGTGCTGGAATGTGCAAGAAGAGTTCACAGAATGAAAATGCAGGATACGACCATGAAATGTGGAAAATCGCAGTTCAGAGACGAAGTGCATTAATGTCACAGATTGAAAAGCAGTGCTTCCCCTACCATGATACCCAACAGGACCCTGCACCCCTCACACCCCCACACCTAGTTCTATTGTAAAAATTGTTCATTGTTCTAAAACACAAAGGCTTAAAATGACTCCCTCTGTTTGCTCAGGTCCAAATGCTCTAACAGGAGCCATGCAGGGAGGGGTCCTGCAAGTGACCATCCTCATCCACCAACCCCCAACCAGTATACTTGGGGGAAACACTAGAAAGTGTGAGGTTGGAGTCAGTGGGGGTGGGTGTCCTCTGACCTTATTGACGAGGCAGCTTCAGTGTGGGAAAAAAAGCTGGCTTTGTGGCATGAGGTTTGTGTTTTAATGGACCACAACCTCCTACCAGAGGGGATTGATTCAAAAAGTTTGTGTCTGGGGTGAGAGTTGTCAGCCACAACCCTTTCTGCTCTCCTGGACTCATACAGGTCCTGAAGAGATGGAAGGTTGCAGACAGTCGTCCCCTCAGCAGAGCAAATGACGGGCTGCAGTCTGCCCTTGTCCCTGGCAGCAGCAGCAGATAGTGATGGAGGTGGTGAGGATAGACTCAATGATGGTGGTGGTGTAAAAGTGCAACATGATTGCCTTTGGCAGATCAAACTTCAACTGCTGCAGGAAGTGTATCCTCTGCTGTACTTTCTTGGTGAGGGAGCAGGTATACATCTCCCACTTGAGGTCCTGGGTGATTATAGTGCCCAGAAAGCAGAAATCTGCCACAGAGATTACTGGAGTCAAACAGGGTGATGGGGGAGGGAAAGTGTGGCAGAGCTTCTTCTGAAGTCTACAATCATCTCCACTGTCTTTAGAGCATTAAGCTCAACGTTGTTCTGCCTGCACCAGGACACCAGATGGTCAATCTTGCACCTGTAAGCAAACTCATCCTCAGAGAGGAGTCCAGTGAACATGGCGTTATCTGTGAACTTTAGACAGACTGATGACTGGAGGTGCAGCTGTTGGCGTACAGGGAGAAAGGACACACCCTTTCCAATAATCCCCAGGGTGACACCAGAAAGTTGGTAATAAGTCTGCTGGAGTTGTTCCCCTAATGTTCAAGAGCTCTTCTCTGGTGAAAGAGGTTCAAGGATCACAGCAGTGAACCGAGTTGACCAAAAGACTAAACGTGCACCAACACACTGAGGCAGCCATCCATGGTGCCATCTTCAAAGACAGAAAAAAGAAAAGACTACAAACAGATCAATGCAGGACTTCCTGTGCATCATAAGTCACTCAAGTTGTGTGTTCATATAAGACTACACCCTATGTGAACTGGTAATGGGTAAAAATTCCACTTACACACTGTGGGAAAATAGGCCATACACTAATTATGACAAGACATACTCTAGGAAGCGCACGCTCCTTTTACTCTCCTGCCAAAAACAACCTGAGAACAATAAAATTTAGAGAATGTTTAAAGAGACTCCGTGCTTTCAGGGATTTTAGGTCAAATACAGAATTCATAGAACATGTATAGCTACAACAACCACTTAAACTGCAAAGTAGCGAGTTTGTATTAAAATGGTGTGGATGTAAGAGTGTGGACACATACGGGTCTGTCTCAGAAACTGGGTACTGTGGGGGTACCCCACTAAATATACTCCGTCAATAAACTGTACGGTTTTGAATGGTGACTGCTTTAATTTGAAATAAAATGATGAAAAATACAGATAAAACTAAATCTTTGATGTGAACACTTCAGAATTTGACATTCTGCAAATTTGGGGAAAAATGGCAGCTTGATCTGGGACATGATAAATGGTTGACCTCGCATTCCCTTAAAAAGGTTGTAGTCCACTGAAAAGTCTACAGTTATCACTAATTGTATTTTAAGTTGTAACTTTATACACCTAAGGATTGGTGCACTCACAGAATAATCATAACCGTAATAAAACATCATGCGAAATATCTGATCACCATTGTAACTCCGTTTTCCGCAAACCCAAAACGATCATGTGTTTTGACCTAAACGGAAAAGTTTCACCAAACCTCACCAAAAGTAGCAACTTAATCACTACAACATATTAAAATTGTTACAAATCTGCGATTGTTTTTTAAAAACGAAAGCTGAAAGTTAGGAATAGTCTTATTTTGTATTCTATTATCTGAATAGAAATGTCTGTTTCTTACAGAATGTTACAATTGTAGCTGGTCTTGTATGAATTTCTGAGCTATAAAATAAGTTGTGGTCTATTTTTTACCGTAGCGCGTCATGTGCGCGGGGAAGGACAAACGTTAATTTGCATGTGTAGAATGGAATTTTCCACTCCAACAGTTAGAAGTTGATCGTGCTTCCAATTGCGGTCTTCCTGTCGCGCGGGTGATCTGTTCAGACGTTATCACTGAAAAGGTGAGTTGAGAGTTTAATTTTGTTTTAGTTTTGCAGTATAAAGCAACAGAATGTTTCTTTTTCCATCTTACTTTATTTCATATAGTCTGCATATTTTTGGCCAATACTTTGCAACCATGGTCAATTTAGATCGAACTTTTGATAGAATCTATGGCCAGTCATTTTGCCCCGCCCCCACCTTGGTGCAGTAGTGATGTCCCGTTGCTCGCGCGCCGCAGCAGAGACCCGCGCAACCTTCAGCCGGTACACTCGCTGTTCTTTTACCACCACCGTTATTCTCATCTTTCCGGTGTGTTCTTGATTTTTCTATTGTGTCCCATTTCGCCATATCAAATACCCAAAATGTATCATTCATATTTAAGTGAATAATCAATTCAGTCATCATACCCTGGCATTTTTAACCCAAGCAATTAAAAAGAGGAAATTTCTTCAAATATTTTCACTCATCTGTGAAGGAGGGGCTTTAATTCTTCATGACGTAGTTATACGCAAATCAATTTTATAAAAGCATTTGAATTGTAATCAAAGTTTTCCACACTGGAGACCAGATAAAGCAAGATGCTAGCTTTATTCTTATTAAAAACATGACAAAAGAAACACTGTTAGGTAAACGCAAAAAAAAAAAAAAAATTGTAAAATTATTTATTTTTTGAGCATAATATCATCCAGGTTTGTAGAACACACACCAAACACTTTAAACCTCATTCCTCCTGTGGTCACTGTGGGTTGGAAATTTTTTTTTTTCCCCCCCGAGCCTATAATTATTCAGGACTTGCGAAGGCGCTCTTTTTTTTTTTTTAAACCCGTCATAATCATGACTAACACTGCTCCTTGGCTTTGTTTCAGAAGATGTGATTTGAGTCAGTGCAGAGGTTCTCGGCACATTTCTACTAAGAAACGACTCATTCTTCCCGTCCTTGCTATAAAGGACCCCCCCCAAACAGCGAACATGAAAGCTGAGGAATTTTCCTTGCAAAATGGTTTTTGAAAGCACCAACTCCAACACACCAAATCAAGTCTGGCTGCCTCAATGTCTGCGTTTGTATAGCTGCATAGTTGTGCACGTACAGCACACAAACATCTGCTTCCTCCCTTCTCATTGCAATGAGCCAAAAACGCCTGGTTACCCAACTCACGCTTCCTGCCAACAGAAGCAAAAGAAGGAACCGCACACAAACAGAAAAACGGTATACAATGTGTAACATGTCATGATTCAGTCCTTTTGGGAGAAGGAAGATAAGTAACATGCGAGGAATAAAAAATCAGAACCCGTTACCAGAGACTGACGAATCAAACGCATCAGCGGCAGTGTCCTGCTCAGCCTTGTGTTCTGGTTGCCTGGAAATCTACAGTGCATAACTAGCTCGTTAGACTATTTAACCAACTCTACATTTTTCAAAAAGTCTACCATCTAGCTATGAAGTACTACTAAATCTATTTGTCCAGCGAGCAACACCACGACTACGCCTGGAAATGCAAACTGCTTCCCACAGGTCTACAGGTTAGTGACCCATCCATTATGAAGCTTTATATGAATGCAAACAACGAACCCACACCTTACCATTCAACCTTAGAAATACTGGTCTCAAGCACAGAATTGGCATCTGATCAGTCGACATCTGCATAACTGATGCATATTATTGCACATGCTCTATAGTGACTGATATGAAACAGTCCTTGCACATACACACAGGGCAAAACTTGCCAGCTACCATTCTGCTGATGTTTGGCCTTGGAGTACTAATGTTACCATAATGGTAAAAACTCAACACAAAGAATAATTAAAAATTGTAGGTCCAAGTGCACCACTGAAAAGCACAGGATGAAGTGGGAAGGATTTAAGTCATGTCCACAGTAATCAACACCATACAAGACGGAAGAGAAATGAATGGATAGATCAGGTTTTTGTATCCTTTCATAGCCCATACAAACGTGTGGAAAAGGAATGAAGCGTGACGGAAGCTGTTGTGACCCACATTTTGGTCCATACACTTTACCCATGACCGTTACACAAGCTACATGAATCCAGAACAGCCTCGGGAGCAGTTGGGGGTTAGTGCCCTTGAGCAAGGTACCTTCAGCCATTCCTGCTGGTTCAGGGAATCGAACTGGTGACCTTTTGGTCCCAAAGCTGCTTCTTTAATCATTAGGCAATGGTTTCTCCAGGAGTTAAATGCTTATGTTTGTAAACCCCCTTCGTCCCAAATGGCAAATTATTAGGGAAGGAATAGATGCATTTTGCTGCCCCAGGCTCCCAAGTGGTGCAACAGAAACACCTTCATCAGGAGATCACAAGTGCCAATCCCGACAATCATTAATGGCCGAGAGCCAAGGGAACAGCTTTACTCTCCTCTCTTTCATTCAGTCAGTTAGAAACTAAAATCATGCAGAAGAGGAAATTTCCAAGCAACAGTTTGTATGAAAAGATGTAGTTGCTGGCTTCACGTGTCTCAGAGAAAGCACGTGTTTCAGACGCACTTACCTTCCCTAACTGAGTCAAGGATGAGCTGGCTGGAGGGTGGGTGGGGGAACTGCAATTACCAAATTGCAAGAAAATGGAAAATGTATTTAAAATAAATATAAAATGCGTCATAAGGATGTCAAGACACACTGGATCAGCATCAGATATGGTCTGATATTCAAAGCTGTGGTTTTTATTTTTCCTCTCAAAGACACATGATGGATCAGTCCATCACCATACCAAATAACTGATTATTACAGAAGAATAAACATTTGAACAGATTTTTGATGGACAGGACTTTGTCTTTACCATAGTTCAAAACATCAAGCCATCTAATATTTAAGATCACTAGGTATTTTAGAACAGAGAAATCTTTCTTAGAACGAATACATGATGTTTAAAACACAGTCCCTGTGATACATTTGTTTAAGTGATTATATTTTAATCCCAGGGATGTTTAATGACATGCGGCTGCACACTGAGCTTTTCACAGCATTGCAGTGGATGTGTTCGAAGTCACGTTCACTCTGCGTCACATTTCCCCCTCCAAGCAAGGAGCAGGCTTAGTGGACTCGAGCCAAAAGAAGAGAATGCAAAATTTACCCAGCACCTACCTAGAGATTTGCAAAACGGCGTTAACAGCCTGATCACGAATAATTAAAAGAAAATGCTGCACAGTACGCCAGGTACTTCATTCATCAGCTGTTAGAAAGCACATAATGAATGATACTGCACGCGCATGCGTAGTCTGGCTAATCAGTTTATGCTAGCACGTAGGCAGGAAACGATTACGTTAGTAATGCTGTTACATTTTTAAACCTTAATTTTAAAACAAACAGCAAACTTGGTTAACATTTCGGCTTGGTAATTAAGCTTTAAAACTTTGGAAAAAAAAATATATCATACAACCAGCTCCTCAAGCCTGCAGAAATGTAGCATCATGGGCCGAATTCCAAATACCACCGTATTTCCTATACAAGTGCACTACATGATATAGAGTTCTACATAGTGCACTACTCATTTCATACGCCGCCATTTTGGATTCAGCCAATGTAGCTAGCAAGCGAGCGAGCAAGTTTAGTCAGAAAAATACATTACATACATGTATATTACACCCAAAATACTTGCTACATGTATATTTTTAAGATATTTAACGTCAGTAAATAGATACAGCTAAGTTTATTAGCCAAAAATGTTAAAATAACGGTTAAATCACTGTATTACGAAGTCTTACCTTCTGAATACAACCGTTTACCTCAGTGGATGCGCTTCAAAACGCCGCACGCGCCTCCTCAAGGTGATTTTGAGAGCAATTAACCGGCACTACTTTCAACCAGAAATGTATTCCTCCGCCAAAATGGGCGGATAGAGTCCTGCGCATCAAGCTAGGAACGTCGACAATTTCAAACCTACTAAAATAATTACGACCCAATGACGTTTCAGCGACACGTGTTAAACGTCCCAGACAAAACATGAACGGATATTTATCCTAAAAACAAACAAACAAACAAACAAATAAATGCTGGCGGAAGGATATGTGGTACAAAAATGAAGGAAGTCAGGTTCTTCACAGGACAGCCAATCAGAAGACGAGAATGAGGCACGTTGACGTGCACGAGCAGAGCATGCGTTCCACAAGAAGATGCTCTGAAACCAGTCAGCGAGCACGTGCGCATATGTTTAATGGTTTCTATTGTGCTTTCATCTTTTTTTTTTTTTTTGCACAACATATGCAACATTAAAATATCTCAGTAATGATGGAGCACTTAAGGCGTTAACCTGTCACTCCTCAGTGACAGTTCTCTTTAAGATGCATGACAGGACAGTATCCAAAATGAATGCAAATTATTGAACTGTTTAAATTATTAAATGTTCAGGATATCTTGTTTTCCTGGACTAGGGTTGAGAACCTGTGGTCTGATAATCAGTTTCCTTTTCATGTGCAAACTTCCTGGATTTATTTATGCTGAAAAAGCCCCCTCTTGTGTTCGGCTGCTGTATTGTGTCATTGTACCCCACCAAGCAATTACACTATATTGCCTTGACTCAGATATGAGTTTAAGTGACATCCCATTCCTAATCCATAGGGTTCAATATGACATCGGTCCACCCTTTGTAGCTAGAACAGCTTCAAGTTTTCTGGGAAGGCTGTCCACGAGGTTTAGGAGTGTGTTTATGGGAATTTTTGACCATTCTTTCAGAAGCGCATTTGTGAGGTCACACGGTGATGTTGGACGAGAAGGCCTGGCTCTCAGTCTCCGCTCTAATTCATCCCAAAGGTGTTCTATCGGGTTGAGGTCAG
>JAOANJ010000025.1:7870235-7880884 GCA_026413345.1 Ariopsis seemanni | reverse complement strand
GTCTACTTCTCATTTTGTCTGCTTGTTCTACAGATTACTGTTTTGGTTTTGTCCCTTTGGATTGTTGCTCTCCCTTTGCCTGAACTTTGTACCAAATTTGGACTATTTTCTACTTCTCTTTTGGATTTTCCCTTGAATTTATGCTGCCCTGTTTCAGGATTTTGTGTCTGTGGAATTTTTGGGTTTTTGATTGTGTTTGGCTCCACTGAGCTTTTTAATTGTTATTAAATCTAACTTTGGAACTTCACCTCTGCATTTGGGTCCACTTAGCCTTGTGGTCAACTCATTAGGTTTGCAATCCAGCAGCCCAAGTTCAATCCCTGGCCTGACAGAAAGACTCAGTCATGTCAGACCCAGCAGAGGCACCCTGCAATGTGAGCATTTCTGTGACTGAATTTCAAAGGATTATGTCTGCTCTGAATAGTTTTGGATCCACTATGGACACTCATGGATGGACCCTAACTAGCCAACAGGGGACACTGGCTTGTCACGATCATATTTTGCAACGACTTGCTCTGTCAATTCAGAGCTTGACTCCAACTCCCTCAGTTCCACCAGCTCCTCCAGAGCCATTACCTCCTCAACTTCCCAGTACAGAACCTCAGCTTCCAGCACCACAGAGATATGATGGAAATCTAGGTGGGTGCCATGGTTTCCTTACCCAGTGCCAACTCAATTTTGAACTTCAACCCACCACTTATCCCACTGACAGATCCAAGATCACTTACTGAATTACTGTGCTAACAGACAAGGCCCTGGCATGGGAAACTGCCATTTGGCAGAGACAGGGGCCGGAATGTTCAAACTTTAAGACTTTTACAGGAGACATGCTGCAAAAATTTAACCAGTCAGTCACTGGCCAGGATGTGGCCAAGCAACTCATGTCCATCTACCAAGGCAGGAGCAGCATGGCACATTATGCTATAACCTTCCAAACACTCGCTACTGTGAGTGGATGGAACAAGAGTGCTCTTGTCTCTGCATTCCACCATGACCGCTTGGACATAATGAAAGATGGGTAGGCTTCTACAGGTTGCCCCAGTGATCTGGAGCCTTTGATTGGCCATGCTATCATATGCCTTGACAACTATTTTAGGGAGCACCATAGAGACCAGGTCTACTCCCAGAGATCTCTTGATACTCCAGGCCCTACCTGGAGCCCCTCATTACTGCTCCCTGAGGATCCACAATCCATGCAACTTGGGTGCACCTGCTTATCTGCAGCTGAGAGGGACCACAGAAGAAGAGAGAGGTGCTGTATTTACTGTGGAGAACCTGGTCACATTTGACAACCTTGCTCTCGGAAAAAGAGCAAGCCTGTCCAGCTGAAGGAGGGCTTTGACAGGAACCACCTTATCTCCCTAATTTTCTGGCCAAGGAGCTTACCTACCCATCACCATCTCCTGGGGTGAGTTTAGTCACTCTTACCAGGCCTTGGTAGACTTGAGGGTGGCTGAGAACTGTATGGACATTAACTTAGTCCATTGGCTTCAGGTTACCCAAGTAGTTTTTAATACCCTACTTTCAGTGAGCCCTCTGGATGGTCACTCTCTGGGTGATGGCAAGGTGACCCTAGCTACTTCCCCTCTATGTTTACAGTCCAAAGCCCATGAAGAGCTCTCTCTGCACCTTATCCACTCACCAGACTTTACTGTAGTTCTGGATTCCCTGGCTTAATTGCCATAGTCCTATTATTGATTACATGACTAGATGTATATGAGAGTGGGGCCCCACCTGTCATGCCACCTGCCTCTTTTCTAGTCCTACCCCTTTTCCTCCCGAGCCTCTTGATCCTGCCGAGTTGTCCCGAGTCCCCACCGAGTATGTGGACCTGAGAGAGTTATTCAGTAAGTGTTGAGCTGCTGCACTCCCTCCTCACAGACTTTATGATTGGTCTTTTGACTTCCTTCCTGGTACTAACCTTCCATGTGGCTGTATCTTCTCACTCTTCTTACTTCAATGACATGCCATGGATGCCTACATTAAGGATTCTCTTGCTTCTGGTTTCATTCACCCTTCCCCATCCCTTACTGCGTCTGGATTTTTCTTTGTTGGCAAGAAGGATAGTGGTTTGGGGCCTTGTATTGACTATGGAGGCCTTAATAAGATTACTATTTGCAATCACTACCCATTGCCCTTAATGTCCTCTGCATTTGACCTGTTTGAGGGAGTCTCCATTTTTACCAAACTGGATTTGAGTAATGCTTACCACCTGATTTGGGTATGGGAGGACAATGAATGGAAGACCGCCTTCAATACTCCCTTAGGTCACTATGTGTACCAGGTCATGCCGTTTGGCCTTAGTAATGCCCCTGCTGTTTTTCAGGCCTTCATCAATGACATTCTCAGAGACATGATCAATCATTTTGTCTTTGTGTATCTAGACAACATACTCATCTTTTTAAGTCTCAACAGGAACATCGCCGCCATGTGCAACAGGTCTTCCAGAGACTGCCCAGGAATCATCTCTTATGTCAAACCACAGAAATGTGAGTTTCATGTTTCAGAGGTCTCATTTCTTAGATTCATCCCAAGGGAGGGTCAAATCCAGATGGATCCTAAGAAGACCTGGACAGTGCATGACTGGCCTAATCCCAAGTCTGTCAAAGAGGTCCAGTAGGTCCTGGGATTTGCTCATTTTTACTGCAAGTTCAACAAGGGATTCAGTTCTGTGGCAGCACCCATCTATACCCTTACCAAGAAAAGTGGAGTCATTTTTGGTTGGAATCATAAAGCAGAAGTTGCTTTTCAGGATCTCACACTACATTTCTCTTCTGTGCCCATTCTAGTTCTACCTGACCCCTCACAGCCTTTCACTGTTGAGGTTGATGCTTCAGATGTGGGTATGGGGCAATCCTCTCTCAGCGTTCCTCTGATGGTAAATTGAACCCTTGTGCCTAAGTTTCACATTGTCTGAACTCCACTGAGTCCAGGTACAAAGTTGGCAATCATGAGCTGCTAACAGTTGAGATGAATCTTGAGGATTGGTGGCATTGGCTGGAGAGGGCTTCCTTTCTACTAACCAAGAGATCAATGAAAGACCTGTCATTCAAGCATCTTGGATTGTGGTGCCAATTCACTGGGGAATTGAGACAGTGCTCAGACATGCTCTACAACAGGAACCAGACCCTGGAACAGGTCCTGCTGGGCTCTTGTACATCCCTCGAGCGATGCAATCCCAAGTTTGTCAGTGGGGGCACTCTTCCTACTTTACTGCTCCCTTTTGGGTCTCAAAGAACCTTGGAGTTTCTGAAGAGATGGTTTTGGTGTCCAGACATGGAAAAGGATGTTAAGGATACTACTTTTCTGGTGGTGTGCTCAATGTACATCCAGAGCAAGAATCCCTGCCAATGTCTCCAAGGGATGCTGCACCCTCTTCCCATTCCAAGTCACCCCTGATCTCATCTGTCTCTTGAGTTTATCACTGGCCTGCCTGAATCAGAAGGTGATACTGTCATTCTGATTGTGCTTGACACATATTTTCCAAGGCTTGTCAGTTTATTCCTTTACATACACTATATTCTGCCCTTGAGACTGCTAAACTAACATTTAATTTTGTGTTCTGAGTGTTTGGCCTTCCCCAGGATATTGTGTCTGACTGAGGTCCCCAGTTTTCCACTCAGGTATAGTGGGCATTCTGTAAACTTAACGGGGTCACTGCCAGTTTCTCCTCTGGTGTCAACCCCCAATCTAATAGGCAGATGGAGAGGGCCAATCAAGAACTTGAGGCCACCCTGAGAAGTCTGGGATTGGACAATCCCTCATCATGGAGCTCTTGGCTGAGTATGCCCCTATAACACACCCCAGTCATTTGCTACCAAGATGTCTCCATTCCAATGTCAGTTTGGATTCCAGCCACCTCTGTTCCCCGAACAGGAGGAGGACATTGGAGTGCCTTCAGTTCTTCACTTCATGAAACACTGCACGAGGACCTGGAAAAAGGTTTGTCAGTCACTGCTGCAAACCTCCAAGGCAAACCAGTCTCAGGTCAATTGATGTTGGAGGCCAGTCCTATATTTTCGCCCTGGTCAGAGGGTTTGGTTGTCCTCAAGGGATCTCCCATTGTGTGTTGAGTCCCAGAAGCTTGCCCTTGATATATAGAGCCTCTTAAGGTGGTGCATGGAATCCGCCCAGTCCCCTCCAGCTCCATTTGCCCCATTCACTAAGAATCAACCCCACCTTTCATGTCTCCCTGCTGCGACCTGTGCTCTTATCACCTCTTGCCCCTCTCCAAAAGTTCCTCCTCTCCCCAAATCATCAATGGCCAGCCAGTCTTCACAGTAATCTGGTTGTTGGACTCCTCCTGACTATGGGGTGGGATTCAGTTTCTGGTGGACTGGGAGGGCTATGGTCCTGAAGAATGTTTATGGGTCCAATCCTGGGACATTCTGGACAAATATCTCTTCAGGGACTACCACTATCTATATCCTGACTGTCCAAGGAAAGGCAGAAAGTCCTAGAGGAGGGTGTCCTGTCATGAGTTGGACATTTTTTGGCCTCTAGAGGCCTCCAGGGACTCTTTTTGGCCTCTAGAGGCCTCCAGGGACTCTTTTTGACTTTTAATTTGCTTGACCAACCATGTGTCTTGAATTTTATTTGCCATTTGCTCCTGACTCCGCCTCTCATTCTGTCTGCTTTTTTGCCTTTTTTTCCACTCCCACCTGTTACTCATTTATGTGATTATTTATCCTGTGTATTTATACCTGGTTCTCTGTTGTTGTCTTCAGTGGGTCTTTGTGTTTTCTGATGAGATTCTTGAGTCTTATTTTTTTTCCCCCTCTCAGTCTAGTTCTCATTTTTTCTGCCTTTTCTATGGATTACTGTTTTGGTTTTATCCCTTTGGATTGTTGCGGTCTCTTTGCCTGAACCCTGTACTGACTTTGGACTGTTTTCTGCTTCTCTTTTGGATTTTCCCTTGAGTTTATGCTGCCCTGTTTAAGGATTTTTGTGTTTGTGGAATTTTTGGGTTTTGTTTGTGTTTGGATCCTCTGAGCATTTTACCTGTTATTAAATCTAACTTTGGAATTTTACGTCTGTTTTTGGGTCCACTTCATTTGTCTTGTGGTCAACTCACTAGGTTTGTAATCCACTAGTCTGGGTTCAATATAGGCCAGCGTCTTATACTGCAAGTAGTAGTAAGTAAGTACTGATTAGCTCCTTAATGGCTGATGTTAGAAGTGTCATTTACATCATCTCTGAGAAACAGAGAAGTGCGTTTAATAGCCACTGAGCTGCAGATTTTTATTTATTTATTTTTTAGCAATTCATCTAATGAATTGATTATAATATAAAATATGATATTTTATGTACAGCAGTATGCAATGAAATGAAAACAAAATGGCAAGCCAATGTCATTATCAGACTACGGGCTGGCTGCTGTTCAGCTAAATCAAACAGCTCATGCATTAAAAAAAACTGACACTGAGTATGTGCAGCACAGCTCAGTCTACACATATTGTATTGAATATTGTGAAGAAATTCACAGGTTGTCTTCATCTTAAAACTACATGCAAGTATGAGTTGAAAAAAGCTGAATTATTCTAACACAGTTGTCTTTAATATTGACACAAAATGTGTAAACTGTAGTGTGAACATAATTTGTAATTTATCTACACATTCCAAGAGTGCATATGCACTGAGAGAAAACCAAGACACTGAATGAAGCTTCAGATTCCCATTCTTTTTATTGAGAATTAACAGAGAAATTTAGCAGTAAATCAGTTTAACAAATTAAAATTTCAGCACAGATTAAGCAGTGAGCCAGAAGGAAAAAAGGCCTTGCAAATATGGAAGCTTTTTTCACCATACTACCCAAAAAGGGACTCTTTAATCTAAAACAGGACTAAGTATCAGTTATCCAAAGTGTGCCCCTTAGCACATACGACAAGTACAGGTAAAGCTACCGTATCTTTCCTAAATTCCCCCTTTGATTCTCTCTAATGGAGGATCATAATGCAAGCTTAAACACATCAAAGCCTTTCCACTGTAGACTGTTGGCCTGGCAAGCTACCCTTCAACAAAAATCAGCCCAGAAGTTCATTTGTAGCTTCTGGAGGTCTTATCACTTCATTCTGCATTTTTGCATAGACAAACGTTATGTTATGTTTTCATCTCCATTGGCTAATAAGAGAAGTATCCAAGCAGGCCATGCAGCAAACTTGTAGATTATGAATTGAAAAGAAAGAAAGAGAAAAAAAATTATGTAAATATCTGATCCAGAGGCGGTATAGTACCCAAAAAGTATTTCAATTATGGGTTACAAAGCAATAAATGAATTGTTAAACTTTGTATTGCCATGGAAAGCTTTTACCCTTTTATCCCTCCCAACTTTCAAATTTGTGAACCTGCAGAAAATGCAACTAGAAAAATAATTGGGTATTTTCTGACTCCCATATGTGAGATGTGTATTATTTTATATATTTCATGTATAAATGTTGAAAACATGTTACATACATGGTCATACATTATGACCAGGTGAAAACAATATTTCACATGAAAGTCTGAAAGCCACGTTTTCTTCCCCCGTAAGAAACCAAAGCTATTCACTAGGAAGTTGAGGCACTGTGGATTAAAATGTTGGCTTTTCTGTTGCTCAGACTAGTGAGTAAACTGTTGAGTCACATCAGGTCCCAAGTTGTGTACTTTTTACAAAAACATAATGATGACAAGGTGGTGGCATTAAAGGCAAATTGAACAATTTAAAAAGGAAAAAAAATACTGCTGGAAAATGTTGAATTTTTTCAGCCTCTGGAGCATCCTCCCCATGTAGATGTGTTTTACTTATTGTAATTTATTTATTCCAGTTCTAATGGAAAGAAAATAGAAAATGTATTAATTAATGAAACTACGAGATCAAACATTTTCAAGAAGCAGAAAAGTGGTTTACTTACATCAGCAAAACCAATGAGCTGAAGGTTAATGTCTCCTTTAATGGCAATTGTAGAAATTTTCTCTAAAGGAATACGATGTTTAAATGTGTAGTGGCTGAAGCCGTTCACATAAACCTGTAGAAGAGAATGGACAATATTTTAATAAATATATCTTACATATATTTAATTATTGCTGTCAAGTATTTTAAGAAACGGACCTCAAAGCCTGCTGATGTAAAGGCAACAATAATCATGAAGCCTCCTCCCTTGATGAAGGGTGTATCAGGTGCAGTTTCCTCTGTCCCCCAGCTTCCATTTCTGAAGCTGTTCAGGGCCGTATAATTGCCAATGTAAGGCTTGTACTGGAAAACGATGTCATCATCATCAGATGGCCCCGTTTTGAAATTTATTTCAAATCTGTGAAGAAAAAAGTAAAACAATTTCAAAATGTGCTGTATTGTTCAAACAAATTTCACAGTGATGCGAGAGCATACCCATTTGCATGTTCAAGAACATTCCCTTGGAAAACTACAGCCATGTCTTCCTTTACCACTACTGGGATTTTTCCCACATAGGGAATTGCCTGAGAAGGACAAAGTCAACATGCACAGTAAGGTATCCACAAATTTGAATGTAAAAATGTGTTTTGGATAGCTTGTGTTGTTTCTAACCATCTCTTACTATTTTACTTACAGGGCTGCTGATTGCTTGTGAAATCTGTACGGTGACAGTTGTCTGTGTGCTTGGGATTTTGTTTATTTCTCTAAAGATGGAAGAAGCA
This sequence comes from Ariopsis seemanni, assembly GCA_026413345.1. Taxonomy (NCBI): domain Eukaryota; kingdom Metazoa; phylum Chordata; class Actinopteri; order Siluriformes; family Ariidae; genus Ariopsis; species Ariopsis seemanni. Next base: position 7,873,234 of record JAOANJ010000025.1, on the reverse strand, counting down.
CTCCAGTTCTGGTAGGAGCAAAAAAATTTAAAAAATACCCCCATGAAGCATTTATTTTGAAGGAAATGGAACAAATTTGATCGTTTAGCAAAGGTGATGAGGTACTGTAAACATACAGAAATAAATTCACTTGCGAGTTGGGAAACATCTCCACAAATACCAAGTGTTGAAACTTTCTCTGGAGGAATGCGGTGCTTGAACACACAATGCTTTACGCTGTTCACATAGACCTGCAAAAAGAGGCGAAATTAAGTTAATATTGTTCTTTTTTTAAACTCAATGTCTACAAGCTATCCTAAAAACACACCTCATAATCCTCAGAATTGATGACTACAATAATCTGGAATTCTTCTCCCCCAGTGAAGGGTTGATCAGGTGCAGTTTCCTCCGTCTCCCAGCTTCCATTTCTGAAGCTGTTCAGGGCTGTATATTTACCGATTACAGGCTTGTAGTGGAAAGCGATGTCATCACCATCAGCCGGCCCCGTTTTGAAATTTATTTCAAATCTGTGAAGAAAAACAAACATGTTTTCAATTATCTATGTCTAAACAGTGTATTTAAATGTTGTAATCTACAGTATGTAAGCCAAACAAAAAACATGCATGCGTTCACTCCTCTAATTTTTAATCTTCACACTTCTGTGGTCATAGTACATATACGTGATGATTTCTATATTCCCATTCAATGGGGCTTCAAAGCGTACCCTTTGGCATCTGGAGGAATAGACCCTTTGAACAATACAGCCATGTCTTCTTTAATCCCTCCTGGTATTTCACCCAAATAGCCAATTTCCTGGAGAGAGCACGTATTAGAAAAAAATAAAATAAAATTGCATGTTATTGTAGGGTAAGTTGGTTGACACTAAAGATATTTTCGTGACATTTTGCAGTTTTCATGTTCATCTTATGTACTGTTTATCTTACTTGGCTGCCAACTGGAGGTGGAATAACTGGACCTGTGAGTACACCCTCTGGGGTTGCTATTTTCTGAAGTTCCGTAAAGAATGAACTAGCATTCTGGATCTGAAGACAAAATTAAAATATTTAGCAAGTTCTTTCAGTACAGCTTTGACAAAGGTGGAAAAAAAAAGAATGAAAACCATATGATTAGTTTGCAACCATGTCATTAATAGTACAAAACTTAAACATACATATATAAAACCACATATGAGTTGGGAAACGTCTCCACGAATGATAAGTGTTGAAACTTTCTCTAGAGGAATGCGGTGCTTGAACACACAATGCTTTACACCATTCACATAGACCTGCAAAAAGACACAAAATGCAGTTAATGCTGTTCTTTTATTTAAATGAATGTCTGCAAATTATCATAAAAACACACCTCATAAGCCTCAGAATTTATGGCTACAATAATTTGGAAGGCTTTTCCCCTGGTGAAGGGTGTATCAGGCGCGGTTTCCTCCGTCTCCCAGCTTCCATTTCTGAAGCTGTTCAGGGCCGTATAATTACCAATTACAGGATTGTAGTGGAAAGCGATGTCATCAGCGAGCCCCGTTTTGAAATTTATTTCAAAGCTGTGAACAAAAACAAAAGTATATAACATATATTTTTGCTCATTATGTTTATAATGTTGTAGTATGTATTCAGTGTCTTGCATAAATATTTACCCCTGGACATTTCCAAATGTTATAATCTTACAACCTGCAGTTGACGTGGATTTAATTGAGATAAATCTACACAAAATAGTCCATAATATTGAAATAGGGCAAAAACTCTATAGAGTTTGCCAGATTACTTGCAAATAAAAATATAATTGTTTTGTGGAATGCATAATTCTTCACCCCTGTTGCTGTGAAACCCCTAAATTAATAATGCTGCAACGTGTTGCCTTCAGAAGTGTCATAATTAGATGAATCGAGTCCACATATTGGCAATTAAAGTTTCAGGTGTTCTCTTTTTTAATACGCCTGTTTCTGGATAGTAGGAAAATACCCAGATAAAACCACATTCTGAAGACCAAGGGGCTGTTAAATCAATATTGGGACAAGGTTCTGGAAAAGTAGCAATGAGAATTTGGCTATAGAACAAGTATTCCAAAATTTTTAAAATCCTACTATAGTCCATCAAGTCCATTAATGAAAATGGAAAGAATGTGGCAGAATTGTGACTCTGCCCAAAGGAGGCTGTCACCCTCAAGTCAGTGATTCTGGAAGGACGGCATAAATCTGAGAAAGAATGGAGATACCAAGAGTAGTTCTGAAGGAGATAGAGAGATCCACAGCTCAGATAGGAGGAGCTGTTCATATGACCAGAATCATCCAGTCACTTCACAAAACAGGGCTTTATAAATAAAAGGAACGATCAAAGCCATATGAGTTTGCCAAAATGCATATTGTAGACTGAATTAACATCTGGAAAATGGTTCTCTGGAAAGATGAGACCAAAATGTAAAATTTTGGTCTTGACACAATGCACAATGTTTGACAGAAATCCATCAGTGTTCATCCCAGTAAGAACAACACTGCCACATTGAAGCACGGTGGTGGTATGATCATATTCTGTTGATGCTCTACATTAGCCTTAACTGTGAAACTATTCAGGAATAAGGTCATGATGTATGAAGCCAAGTACAGGGCAATCCTAGAAGAAAACCTATTCCAGAATGAAAGAAACTTTGAGAGTGTGGTAGATTGTAACAAACTTAAGAACAATGCCAAAACTACACTAGGTGGATGAAAACCAAGCAGCTGAATGTAGTAAAACAGTCCAGTCAAAGTGCAGGTGTCAATCTGATTGAGAATCTGACTCTCTATCCAAACTCACAGAACTTGAGCAATTTTGTAAAGTGGAAGAGGCAAACATATTAGAAGCAGATGGGGGAAATCATTTGCTAATTGCCAAGTTTTACATGAAGTTGATTTGTCTTGAGGACTTTAGGATGACATGGACATGTTGCAGATGCCATGGCCAGTCACTACCATGAATAATTCTCAGCTGAGGGCTCAAACTCTGAAAAACCCACTGGCACAAATGTGATAT
>JAOANJ010000025.1:7455008-7465573 GCA_026413345.1 Ariopsis seemanni | reverse complement strand
CTGCTTGACTGCGCGAAGCGAGCAATTTCATGCACATTATTTGCTCGGGAATCCCCTCAAATTAAATAACTTCCCAGTGGCCTGATATTTTGAGATATTACAGAAATAAGCATATATTACAATATTTCAGAAGGAATCAGTAAATTTGACTGATTTTATGAAATCGAAAGGCCGTACAGCTTTGATATGACCATGGGGACCATGGGGGATGATATAACACATCCTGTAAATATAACTGATCCCAATCACTCTACAGACACATAATATGGCTCCATCCAGTGGGTCTAACTGATATGAAACAGTTGCTGTGGTTTTAATAGAATGCATGTAGGTGTACATGATGTGCTGCAGTATCTTGTATTTATATTTGAAAATTAGTTATATAAATCGATAATCTTTGGGGGAAAAGATTGTATGAGCAAATACTTAAGAGTCTTTTATTGGACAATTACTGCAGCTGGCAACAATTATTTTAACCCGAGCCTTAGCAACATTATGGGGCAAAAAAAATTAAATCAGCTGATCACCTGAATGTACTGAATTACCAGGTTATCATCACATCAATGGATTTTTCTTCCCTGATGGCACGGGAATAAAATTAGGGCTCAAATTGTGAAAGAGTGGTTCAGGAATCATTTTCACACATTGGCCACTAAAGAGTCCTGATCTTAACCACACTGAAAGTCTTTGGGATGTGCTGGAGAATAGTTTATGGAGTGGTTCGACTATCCCAGAAATAACTGGTTGTCGAACAATGCCATGGCGAATACATACCATAATCAAAGCTAAAGGTTCCTGTATATGGAAGCTTTATATGGACACATTCACAAAAAATACTCAAGTTAATCAAAAGAATTAAAATTTTGAACTGGCTCACCATTTTGGAAACGCACATCTAGTCATTGCGAAAACACCGGGAGTGACATCATCGGAGTGAAATATTGGGAAATACAGTATGTCACTCAGATCCACAATGTATTTCATATGAAAAATATGAATTTTTCAACATGAGAAGATAAACTTCATATCTTCAAGCCAACATGTGATTTTCTTTTTATTATAGAGACAGTCACAAACAAAACGCACACAAATTTATCAAAACAATTAATCGATTTCCTTACGAGTGACATATAAAGATTTATATCATGGTTTTGGTTCTCCATGTCCCAGATTTAGCTCGTATGAAAAATACAAGTGGTGGATTTTCCAGTAAAAGACTCATGTCCATATATGTGTGTGTGTGTGTATGTTGTGCCACAGAGTTTTTGTACCAGATGCTCTGTTTACAGAATGCGCAGAAATTGAAAAGCGTGCAATATTTTGCATAGTTTTTGCTGGTTGATCCAGTAACTATCAACAAATAATCACCTCAATAGCACCTCTACAGGATACAGTTGCCACTTTTAACATCATCCACAACTGTATTGGACTGAAGCTGGTTCTAAAGGACTTGAGACAGGGACTCGTTTTAAATGACCACCATGTAGTTACTGTCCAGAACCCGAAATGAGTCAACACTTGACAGCATCCATTCACTGTCCATGTACTGACTGATTTGGAGTCCTGGTCTCTATGGTTTCAACACTGCATGTTCAGAGGTTAGAACGAATAAAAACACATTTTATGACTGACTATCTTGTATCAACAACAGTTCTAGCTTTGCTGGTGAAATTATGTACAGGTTAAAGTTGGTCCCATGTTAGAAACAGATTATTAGTGACTAATATTCTGACATAATTGGCACAGTGCCAAAAAATGAATTTGGCATGGTGCCAACCAATCAGTGAGGCATCAAATTAAATTATCTATACCGTAGCTGTTTTGCAAATTCATAGTAAAAGTCATGTCATTCTGGTCCAAAAATACACTTTAGCCCTAGTGTTTCTGTGAAGGTTCTCAGTCATCCAGGTCATTGTAAAACGTAGGTGCTAAAGAAGGCAACTGGACTTGCTTGAAATTCTTGAAGATGTTTCACCTCTTATCTGAAAGGCTTCTTCAGTTCTGTCTGACTAGTGGGGAGTTTCAGGTATTTATCCTCTAGTGGATCAAAAGCAACCCTAAGGAGAGTCGTTGAGGTCACATGGGTTGTTGAGTCATCCTGTAGGTGTACATCATTGGAGGTAGGGTGTGAAAGATGTTAGCAGCCTAGAGAGTCGTTAGGGTGATATGTGGGTCGTTGGCTCTCTCTGCCAACATGTGAATCATTGAAGTCAGCCGAGTCCTGGTGTGGATGTGTATTCAGTTTTCTGGGAAGTGTACCAATGACTGCATTGTATGTGGCTGATAAGTGGTGTCTCAGACCATCTCCTTGGTTCAGTGATGGTTGTTCCAGATTGACAAAGATGGCTTCTTTTACTCCTCTTTCAAACCACTGGTCTTCTCTGGCTAAAACGCGTGCATTGCATTGGCACACTTCCAGAAAACTGAATACACATCCACACCAAAACTCAGCTGACTTCAATGACTCACATGATGGTAGAGCAAGCCAATGACCCACAGATCACCTTAACAACTCTCTAGGCTGCTAACACCATTCACACATGGCCCCCGATGACCCCAACACCTACAGGATGACTCAACAACCCATGTGACCTCAACGACTCTCCTTAGGGTTGCTTTTGGTTCACAAGAGAATAAATACCTGGATCTCCCCACTAGTCAGACAGAATTTAAGAAGCCTTTCGGATGAGAGGTGAAACGTCTTCAAGAATTTCAAGCAAATCCAGTTGCCTTCTTTAGCACCAACGGTTCACTGTGTATCGCACGATTGGTGGTGATGGTACCAATTTTTCATTGCAACGTATTCACAAACCCATCGCAAGCTGTAGTGTGATGGTAGCCTAACACAGTGCTGACTATTCTCAAACAAAAAGTGTCATAAAAGAAAGCAAGAGTAATTAAATTAACCCTCAAATTATAAGACAATAAATAAGCAGTCCACAGAGATTTGTAGTGGGTTTATTTGCCGGAAAAATATACTCATTTCACGGAAATACTCCAGTATGTTTTAATAAATAATGGAAATGTCACTTTTCAGTTGAACACATGCAATAGATGCTAATGTGCCTGTCAGGGTATGAAAGCTAGCAGTAAAAAAAAATAAAAAATCTTCAAACCATCATCATCTGTCATTTCCACCCATCGGTGTATGACAGGAATATTACGCCCTCCGGCTGATATTCCGTAGGGAAGGAGAGAGATAATCGTTCAGATTTCAGACACATCCATAACAGCACCTCAGATCGTCCCCACTCGGCCTGGAACTGCTGTGTCTCATTGCTTTATCATGTGTTTATAAACCTTGGTATTTTCTCGAACCGTCCGTTTCAGTGAGTAAATTTTATTTATATGGCAAATTAAACCAATTAATGTTAAGCCAGAGTGCTTTAAAACCTTATAACTGCAAGACTCACACACATAAATCAGACTGATGCAACCACAAACCTTCAGACCTTCAGCAATTTCCAGATGCTCTGCAGAAATATGGTTCATAATTATTGACACCCTCCTTCAAAATGAATAGAAAGGATGATATCAAATATGTATGCCGTGAGTGACATTTTCAGTTTCCAACACCTCTGCATAGTTTTATTTTAACACAATGTAATTTTAAAGGATTGGCACTCATTATGATTAACATCTGGTGAAATATCCATCCATGACAGAATAACAGGTTGGGCATTTCAATATTATACTTTTATCTTTCATTAACATTCACACCAACATACACTGGTACACTTGGAGTTTGGTGCTTATGGGTATGGCCTGTCCAGCATTTTATTTAAAAAAAAAAATCAAACCAGAAAAGATAGCAACCAAAATGTAAACAGTGGAATCTACTATATTTACACACCCCTTTTTTATTTACATATTACATTTTCGGTTTCATGCTAGCATAGTTTTTCAATTAGATTAGCATTAAATTAGAAAATTAACGACTGTGCTAATGATGTACTCTCACCAGAAATACCAATGAAGTTGTACACTCACCGGCCACTTTAATAGGAACTTGTTCTTGATTCTAAGATCCCTGTGGATCTTAGAATCAAGATCCTGTGGAATCCCAATGTGGAATCCTGTGGAACCCAATGTGTTCTTCTGCTGTTGCTGAGATGCTTTTCTGCTCACCATGGTTGTAAAGAGTGATTATATGAGTTACTATGTCATCAAACTGCTCATTCTGTCCATTTTCCTCTGACCCTCTCTTATCAACAAGGCGTTTGTTTCCACCCACAGAACTGTCACTCACTCACTCACTCACTCGATATATGTTTTTGTTTTTCGCACCATTCTGTGTTGAGGCTGTTGTGTTTGAAAAGCCCAGGAGATCAGCAGTTTCTGAAATACTCAAACCTTCATGGTCCATCTGGCTCAAACCAACACCCATACCACAGTGAAAGAAAGTCATACTTCACTGTGAGATCACAATTTTTGTACAATTTGTATCTGCGTGATTTGATGCATCGTGCTGCTGTCGAGGGATCGCCTAATTACAGAACTAATATAAGATGAATCACCTGGCATTAGCTTGTTTAGCCGAGCTGTTTATTAACGGTGTCGCAGTAATTAGCTGGACTGTGTTTCCAACGGTAAATTCAACCATGCAACAAAACATATTTTATTAAATTTTGTAAAACGTGACACACTTGAAGCACTTTTAAAAGGATAAAAGCGGTAATAAGCTTGTTCTTTTCTCAAACACAATAAGTCTTGTGTTCCAGGATTAAGCCAGGAACACTAAGGTAAATTAATTAAACCCATTCTCCAGTTATAAACACTTTTTCTATCCCCTGATGCTGTTTGTGTAACTATTGAAACTCTCAGCAGTGCTGTTTCAACTGTAATTATTCTGGATCCCTACAGAACGACCCTTGGGGAAAGGAAAGGTCACGCGTCGTGGGGATCCGGCATCTTTCCTTTTCTTCTCTCTCCTCCATTTCTGTCCTCGTGCAGTTTTTCCAGAATGTTTTTTTTTTCTTCCACTGGGTTTTTTCCCCTGTGTGAAGCTTGTTATAATGAGCATGACCACCGAGATGCTGACTTATGAAGTTTTAATGCCCTTCTTTCACAGCATAATGGATTTAATTTTGAGCGCTTGAGGAAGAAAGGTCAGAGCTGTTTAACACTGGCTTTGCTTCAGTTTCAACTTCTTTTAAACGGTTTCAAGCAGCTGCTTACAGTTTTTAATGTTTGAGAAATCAGATCAGGATCGGAGATGTTCAATACTTTGAAAATGTTGCTGAAATAAAAATTCCTTCTCAGGTAATAAAACCAATTTGCCATATTCTCAATTCCACACCACCGAGAGCCGTGTTCATTCAACCCATCTTGAGATAACGTCATCACATAAAGTTACTTATTCCCAGTCGTGAAATAAACATTTTTAATACAAATGTCATAAATGTATTGAGTATAAATACATAGGTGATTAGAGGAAATAGTGCCCTCTGATTGGTTGAAAAATTTGGATTATTTCTCGATAAGCACCTTGAGCAAAACGGCGGCCAAGCGCGTCATCACCGTATGTGAGGAAGAATTACAAATGATGGAAAAAAAATGCTGTTCCTTAAATAAAAGCACTAAAGATGCTACGAAGAAGTTTGGTCTAAAACTATCCAAAGGTAAGACGGAATTACGATTTATTTTGTTGAATTCAAAACAAAGTATTTTATGTGATTCGGCGTAGATAAATGACACAAGTCTGCGTAATAAATAATTTTTTTAATACGATTTATTTTTTTATTTTTTTTGAAATAATCACCTGTGTATTTATACTAGACATTGTCTCAGTTATTATTTAAATAATATTGACTGGCTTTATTTTGGGGTCTATCAGATATATTCCATTCAGCTCGCGTGATATTGAAAGAGTCGAAGGCGAGTAGCTGAATGGAATATATCTGACAGACCATGAGATGAGAGATGAGATTATTATTATCCATATGGTACACATTCCTTTCGGGTGTTCAATGCGTCTTTCTCTTTCAAAATTCTCTCAAAATCTTCCGTATTTAACAAAGCAAACCTGGCAGGCATGTTTGTTTACAAATTGTCACAATCGCTCACTAGTGCGGAAGTTTAACGTCTCCGATGTGTCTCTTTTCCAGTTTTTTGATGTCTGTTGGTATGTTTTTCTCTTGTAAATATGCGTGAAATGGTAGCCTTTCGGTTGTTCAATGCGTCTTTCTCTTTCCTGGCGAACAAAGAAATGTTTCTGCACATGCGCAGCAGAAAACTTTCTCATTGGATATTTGCATCAGCTCTGATGTGTGACGTCATGTTGTCTTGACAACGTGCAATATCGTAAACCATATTCAACGCTCATTCTCCATTGGGTAATACATGTAGGATAAGCGATATGCTAACGATACTGCATGATATCAAACCAAATGAATGAAACCCGCAATACACGTTTTTATTCCATCAAAAAAGTATCCTGTATATATAATTTACTATAGCAGCACACCCTCGAGTGTTTAATTCCTCTATATTGTGTAATCTTAGTTTTTCTAGCGGAGTGACATTCTGAATTTTTTTCAGTCATTTGAGTTTTGTGCTGATTTTTCCACCGTGTGTGTGTGTGTGTGTGTGTGTGTGTGTACTTAGCCTTTTCCACAGGGATCTTTTGCCTGCTCTTCAATGTACAGTAACAGTTTCGGAGGGGGATTTCGAGGTCCTGCTGGAGCTGCCATGGTTAACTACAGCCAGATGCCCCTGGGGCCGTACGTTAGTGGTGAGTATCTTCTGACTGAACAGTAATCCAGCTTCACAAGATATCAGTATCTTTCAAATAAAGTTATCTACACTCATAAAGTGAAACACTGCAACTCCAACCTCATGCACACTTAATGTTGATTACCTCCGCCAACTGTGGTGGAGGAGGTTATGTTTTCGCCTCTGTTTGTTTGCTTGTTCCCAATGCAATGCAAAAAGTAGTGAACAGATTTGGATGAAATTTGGTGGAAAGATGAGCCATGGGCTAAAGAACAATTTATTAGATCTTGATACAAATCCGGATATGTATGCGGAGCCAGCATTTTTTTTTTTTGTCTGTTCCTAACGTAACCCAAAAAGTAGTAAACGGATTTGGATTAAATTTGGTGGACAGCTTTAGTATTATCCTAGGTTCAAGTTATTTGATTTTGATGCTGATAGCATGTGGCTTGGTGGAGGTATGCACTCTATCAAGTGCCCTTCTAGTTTAAGACGGTTTTTAGGAAAATATACTGTGGAATGTAAACCTGTGACGAGATTATCCCAATTTTTATTACTACCGTAATGATGATGAATAGCATTTTTTAAAAACAATTTTAAAAACCTTTCAAGCCAACTGTCTGCATGTGAGCTGGATTTAGAGAACATCATGCAACAACAGTGACATGTTATATCTCGGCAAATGAATTTTTTTGATAATTTTGGCTGTCAAATTTAGAATAAAACACCTTTTCACACCTGTGCTGTGTCCAAAATCACTCACTACTCACTGTATAGTGGACTATATAGTGAGTTCACCATTTTGTAGTGCTGTCCGAATGTATAGTGAGAATTATTACACCCTATAGAGTGGACTCATAGTATTCCACAATGCACCGTGAAAAGTAGTGTACCGGTACAACCAATGGTCAGTAACCAAGCGATATATACCATCATGCATTGCGGTCGCGCTGAAAGAAAAATGTCAAATGACAGAATAAAAGTTCTAGTGCAGAGCGAGGAATTAATCAAAAGCCTCAAATTTGATTGAATAAAAGGCAGCGGCAAAGAAGAAAGAAAGTATTCAGCCTTGATTTAAAAGAACTGAAAGATGCAGCAGGCACAAAGTACTTCTTTGTATTGATTGATGTGGGAAATTATACGCTCGGTATAATATGGATTTATCACAAAAATACATGCGTGTATTTATTATTTTGAAAACCCATCAGCCGACTGATCTGGCACGTTTTAATTGTGCGACAGTAACGACGTAAATAACGGCGCGACGGAGTAGAGTCCTGCCCGGTGTCCGAAATCGCTCGCTCGTTCACTGCTCCCTATATAGGGAATTACTATATAGTGAGCTCAGTGGTAAAATGAAAAAACGCTTTCGGACACGACTCCGTCACGCTGGTATTTACGTCATTACTGTTGCACAATTAAATCGTGCCTGGTGGGTTTTCAAAATAATAAACACCTGCATGTATTTTTGTGATAAATCCATATTATACCGAGCGTATAATTTCCCACATGAATCAATACAAAGTACCTGCATCTTTCAGTTCTTTTAAATCAAGGCTGAATACTTTCTTCTTTCCTGCTGCCTTTTATTCAATCAAATTTGAGAATTTTAATTTGATTTCTTTCAGCGCGACCGCACTGCATGATGGGATATACTGCTTTGGTTAGTGACCATCGGTCGTACACTACTTTTCGTGATGCATTGTGGGATACTTTGAGTGCATATGTAGGGTGTAAATAATCCTCGCTAAGGTTTCAGACAGCGCTACAAAATAGCGTCCTCACTATATAGTGCCCTATACAGTGAGTAAGGAGCGATTTCGGACACGGGCCGAAAGTGATTTTACATTTTATCGATGAGCTCACTATATAGTCCTCTATATAGTAATTCCTTACATAGTGAGTAGGGAGTAGTGAACGAGTGAGTGATTTCGGATACAGGGTTTTGTTTCATTCATTATAGCTTACTGCTTTTTTTTCTTTTTTTTAATGTCGTAACATTTCATTTTAAGAAGAAACCTTTATTTGTCAAACGCACACTTCAAGCACAGTGAAATTCATCCTCTGCATTTAACCCGTCTGAAGCAGTGAACACACGCACGCGTGCGCACACACCCAGAGCAGTGGGCAGCCACACCAGAGCGCCCGGGGAGCAGTCAGGGGTTAGGTACCTTGCTCAAGGGCACTTCAGCCCAAGGCCACCCCATGTCAACCTAACTGCATGTCTTTGGATTGTGCGGGAAACTGGAGCACCCAGAGGAAACCCACACAGACACTGGGAGAACATGCAAACTCCACACAGAAAGGCCCTCGCCAGCCGCTGGGCTTGAACCCAGGACCTTCTTGCTGTGAGACATGAAGGTAGCTGTATAAATTTTGACTTTAGCAATAGCAGCAGCAACTTCCCAGGATGTTGTTGGGACAGCTCCACAATCTACCTGCTTTGGCCCAGTCAATGTATCAGAGTGAGAGTCCACCATGTGTGGAATGGCTATGGTTTTGCAAAATATTACAAAAACCTAACTCTGCCTCAAGCCCTAGCCTTGCTGTGAATTCCTGTGAATAGTGCATGTGGCATGATCTGGCACAAAGAACAGAAGCTATTTCAAGAGGTGGTTAGCCAAACACTGGACTTGAGGACTTTAGATCCATAAAGCACATAATTGAACCCACCATTGATCAGTTTCCCTAGTGCTGCATCTGACATGGTAGATCATAAGTGGTGGAAAGAAAATAGATTTTGACTTTCTTTGAAAAAGTTTCAGCATATCCTTTTAGTGCTGTTATTGATATGAGTGCTCAGTATGATTGCTTAGACTTCGCAATGTGAGTGTGTACCACAGAAACATTTATGCAGGACATTTCCCTGACCTGCTTTTAACAGCTAAGCACCAGAACATGCTTATACTCTTTTCACAACACTGACTTGAAGTTGATGTCTTAAAAAAATAGTGTTGTTTCAAATTATATTTGCTTTTATTTTCTCCAAAAAATATTTTTCTTTTTTTCCCCCAGTTTTAGTGTCTTACACAATGTGGAACAATTTTCAAGCACTATAGTTATTTAGTATAAATATGCAAGTGATTATAGAAAATCACTTGCGCTGATTGGTTGAGAAATTCAGACTAATCCTTGATAATCACCTCGAGCAACTCAGCAAAATGGCTGCCAATTGCTTTGCCACCGTAAGTGAGGAAGAATTACAAATTATGAAAGAAAATGCTGTTTCTAAAAGTACTGAAGATGAGACAAAGCTTGGTCTAAAACTATTCAAAGGTAAGGTGGAATTGTGTCCCACAAAGCATCTATCCATTATCTATAGACACTTATCCTGTTCTACAGGGTCACAGGCAAGCTGGAGCCTATCCCAGCTGGCTATGGGTGAGAGGCAGGGTACACCCTGGACAAATCGCCAGGTCATCGCAGGGCTGATACAGAGACAAACAACCATTCACACTCACATCTACAGTCAATTTAGAGCCACCAATTAGCCTAACCTGTCTTTGGACTGTGGGGGAAACCGGAGCACCCGGAGGAAACCCACAAACTCCACATAGAAAGGCCCTCGCCAGCCGCTGGGCTCGAACCCAGGACCATCTTGCTATGAGGCGACAGTGCTAACCACTACACCACCGTGCTGCCTGCTGTAATTATACTGATTATAAATATAATATCCATAACGTAAACAAAGAATTGTAGCACCATACGTGATGTCATGTGACTGAAGAGAAGCTAAGTCAAGCAAGTCTCATCTCATTTCATTATCTCTAGCCACTTTATCCTGTTCCACAGGGTCGCAGGCAAGCTGGAGCCTATCCCAGCTGACTACGGGCAAAAGGCGGGGTACACCC
>JAOANJ010000025.1:7391094-7406965 GCA_026413345.1 Ariopsis seemanni | reverse complement strand
CAAAAGGAACATAAAAACAAAAATGCATCATGATCGGAGGAACTTTTCATTTTTAGGGGGCAGCTGATGCACCCTAATAACGCCCCCACATGTCACTGAGACTTTTGCCTGGTAAATAGTTTCACCTATCTGTGTCAAATTTGGTAGGTGTGTGGGGTGCCCCAAGATGAACAAAATTGTAATATACATAGTATTAGCAATCCTCAACAGGAAGTTAGTTATTTTTGGTTTTGTGCATTTTGACATGCTGTATTTTGATGTTCTCCTCCTAGACAGTTTGCTGGATTCATGTCAGATTTGATATACCAGAGGTACTCAGGCCCTTCAGCCCTGCTTGCGGCTATATTTTATCTATTTATTAGGCCAATGTAGTGAATTTTGTAAAACCTTATTGGATTAAACATTATGATTGAGAACCGCATGAACAAGGGAAGATCGGCTCATTTAACTAAGCATGAGTGACCTGAGTTGCTCTGCTAATTTCATAGAAAATTTCAATTTAGGGACTATTAATCATAATAAAGCAATATTAAAATGTCATATATATCCCACCTGCTTATTATATAAACTCTACTATATAAAAAGCTTGGGTTATTTTTAATTTTTAATTTTTGGGGCCTGGCATGAAGCTGATAAGGAGGTAAAATGAAAGGGTTAGGGTTAGGCATAGTCACAGAAATAAAAATTAAAAAAAAGAAACAATATAATATAAATGTGGATTAGGTGACAGTGGGATGATTTCTGTAGAGGCGTAGTTGCCTCCGTGTAATTATCCATCACTTATTTTTACAAAAGAAATCTTGTGCTGTGCTTTTCTGAAGAGCATAATTGGACAAATTAATATCTCTAACATTCGTTCACAAATGTTAAGAGCATTGCAGTGGAAGAGGAAAGTGATTGTTGAGTTATAGTAAAAATCCAACATGAAAAACTTGCAAATTAATATTGTAATTAATGTGATCTTCAATGGCATCCAATATTTATTTCATAATAAAATTCTGAATTGACTTTTTTTTAATTAACTTTAATTTAAACTATAGTACCAGTCAAACATTTGGACGCATCTTCTATTTCAATGTTTTTTTCTTTATTTTTATTAAGTCAGACACTTCATGTCTTAAAGTAATGATGGATGTCATTTCTCTTTACTTACTTGAGTGGTTCTTGACATAATATGGATTACTACAGTTGTGGAATACTGTATTTTTATTATTTACTATTTACTCTTTGATGAAGAAATTGCACTAATTAACTTTTGACGAGGCACACTTGTTAATTGAAAAGCATTCCAGGTGATGACCTCATGAAGCTGGTTAAGATAATGCCAATAATGAGCAAAGCGTCATCAAGGTAAACACTGGATACACTGAAGAATCTAAAATATGAAACATATTTTGTTTTTAACATTTTTTTTGTTCACCACATATGTTCCATATGGTATTTCATAGTTCTGATGTCTTCAGTATTGTTCTACAAAGTAGAAAACAGTCATAATACAGAAACACTTATAAATGAGTAGAGTAGGGGTATACAAACTAGTGACTGGTGCTGTATTTTCACGTGCTGATAGTTTCCTACATTACATACCCACAATTAACTTTGACTACCTGCTGAAAGTGGTGCAGTGGGATTTCGCGCTTGCTTCATCTCCACTTAAAGACAACGATGCAGCGGCGCTTTAGTCCTTTAGACTGTCCGGCTCACTCTGACTTGTTCATCTGTACACTCTGCTCCAACACATCAGCTTCTAAATCTTCTACTTACATGTTCACATCATCATCAACATCACCACACTCATTATCTCATAGATTGCTAACTAGTCAAGTCTCTGCTGTTACTCAAACAAGAATTTGATTAAATTCTTGTGTCAAACACATTCATGTACTTTTGTGAAGAATTTAGGAAAATGTAGCAGTTCAATGTCAAAAATCTGAAATGATCCTTCAAGGAAAACCTTAGGATTTTTTAACCTGTGCCCTATTTTCCCATCTGTTTGGGTCTAAATCTTTACTAGGGACAAAACTGATTGAAATCAGTCCACTACTGAGTTAGAATGCTACAACCACCAACTGCAAAATGGCTACACAATGTAATCCTATGGGGCAAATAACTATCAATGTAAAGGGCTTGTTTAAGCCACTTATAGGCTCAGAATTACGTTACAAACATTTCGCTAGCGCTTTTATCCAGAGAAACATACGACATACCCAGTTCAGCCTTGGGAGCAGTTAGGGAGTTAGGTGCCTTGCTCAAGGGCACTTCAGCCATTCCTGCTGGTACAGGGAATCAAACCAGCAACCTTTTGGTACCAAACTGCTTCCATAACCATTAAGTCATGTTATTATAAGTGACCAAGAACAAGGAAAGGATCCCTACAATGACACACCTATGTCTGTTTACCTCAATAACTGTAAAGAAACTGGAGAAAATTATTGTTTCTACACTCATTATTAGCTCATCTGGCTGACAGGCGTTGAGCTTATGCCATCATGTGTTGTCCGTCATCTGTCGTCCATCGTCTATCTGGTGTTGTCCACATTTCACAAAAATCGCTTCTTCTCTATCAATTTTTCGCTGATTTTTATTCTTTTTGGCAGGAAGGCAGATCTGCCTGGGGTGCACATAGTTTCTAGCCAAATTTGCATAATTGCAATTAATAACGAAGATATGAAGCCCTAATGAGCAGTTTCCACACAAATCACTTCTTCTCCCTCAATTCTTGCCCAATTTTGATTATTTCTGGCATGAAGGTAGGGGTACCTGGGTGCATATAACTTCTACCCAGATTTTCTTCATTACAATTATTAATGAAGTTAATAGTGGACTAATTAAGCCTTAGTGAGTAGTTACATTACAGGCATTTAGCAGACGCTCTTACCCAGAGCAATGTACAACATATCCAGTGCAGCCATGGGAGCAGTTGGGGGTTAGGTGCTTTGCTCAAGAACACTTCAGCCATTCCTGCTGGTCCAGGGAATCAAACTGGTGACCTTTTAGTCCCAAAGCTGCTTCTCTAAGCATTAAGCCATGGCTTCTCCAGTTCAACAAAAATTGCTTCTTCTCGGTCAATTCCTCGCCGTTTTGGATTCTTTCTGGCAAATAGGTAGGCATTCCTAGGGTGTATATAGTTTCTATATATAGCTTGTATATAGTGTATATAGCTTGCAACATTTATTGTGCAAGGTGGCCCAATTAAGATCGTTCCTTCTGGACTAGACAGGGCCAAAGTGAGCTACACCGTCATTGACGGTCTCGTTTTACCTTTCTCTTCGTCCGGTCTCTGACGCAGAACCTCATTCAGTGCCTGTAGTCAATTATCACACAGGGGCTGTTCCACATCCACACGCCGTGTTAACTTGTATGTTCATTGTGCATGCTTTTTTCCTAAATAACTGTTCTCGCTTGTTATTTCTTTTTTTAAATAAATAAACCTTGTTTTTCTCGTGAACGCTTCTAATCTTTCTGGAATGAAACAAACACAAAAACTGAAGCAAATCTGATAAAATATTATTAAGTGGCTGTGGTTGTTATCATCTCTGAAGAACAGTTCCCTGACTTGGAAGAGATGTCTCTGTTTTGAAAGATCTGGTCTGGTTGAGACTGATTATGAACTTGAATGATGTAGCTGACGTTAAGGAACTGCACAAGTGCAGGAATCGATTAAAAACAGCAGTTGACCATGTTTTCCAGTGTTTCTAGGATTAAAGTTGCAGGGTTTACATAAAAAAAAAAGAGAGAAGAATTGTACCTAACAAAAATTGTGATTATTTCAGAGCCTCCTAGTGCAAGAAATGATCCGTATCTCAGCACCCTGTTTTTCTGCCTGTTTTCCTCTTGTCTGCTCTTTCCCATAATCCCTCCACACACTTTTATCTCACGTTTTGTATTTGGCGACACAGAGCTTATACTTCAGTGGACTTGGACATGGCTCAGAGAAACATGTCAGAAGAGCAGAGCTAGGTTCACTACTTGTTTAAAGTTGTGCAGGACTCCCTCCCTATCTCTCCATCCGAATAGCTCTCTTTTTTCTCTTTCAGCTTTGCCTAAATCTACTTACGCTCTCATGGACTGCTCTCTCATGCAAACAAATTGATTTCTGTGTCACTTTATTTCAGGAAATGGCTGTGCTGAGAGCTTTTTGTGTCAGGCAGTATAAATAGACTGAACATCAGTGGGAAACGAGAGGCTCGGTGCTGCTGTGAGACTGATAATCTTACCACTTTTTGTTATCTGGATACATGCTTTGTAGTAAACAAAAGAAAAATACACACTAGCTAGACTTGCAGCTTAATCACGTCAGCATCAAGATTATTACTGAGCGTACCGCATGCACACTGCTTTTCTTTTTACCTGCATTTACCGTATGGTTAATCCAGTTTTTCATGACCCAGCACCCTTCTGTATGTTTTACGCATGTGTGCTCATATACATGTAAAAGCTCAAACGAAGAGAATTAATTGTGAAGCAGTGAAATGGCTGATGGATGGTACTTTGCCAAGAAACATTATTGATCTGATCTGGCCCTCCTGAGCTCCAAAGTGCATCACATAAAACACCTGTGGCAGGTTACAGCTCTCTGAAAACCCCTTATCCTGCCATTCAGACACAATCAGCCATTTTTAATGAGGACTTGCGCACAGGCAAAAGCTAAGATTAGCTGAATAAACAGTCTTACTTAATCCTTTTTCTGCCTTCGATGTTAAATACTCATCTTAAAGCGCAGGTTCGACTGTAAGCTTAGTGTTAAGCCTGTGAAATCTTTCGAATCTAATGGCTTTGTATATACCTTTACATTATTTCTTGGTTTAGCACTTAAAACATGATGTTCCACCAAATCCAAATGGAATCATTTATTATCTCTTGAGCAGATTCTGATTCTCAAGGCTGAGTGGTCAAACAATGTAGCAACTCTAAGAAAAGTGCTGGCTGAAAGGTTTATATTAATCCCCCCTTTCAAATGTGCAATGGTTGATGAAGGGTAGATAAATGGTCCAGAACATCTCAAACATCCATCCATCCATCCATCCATTATCTGTAGCCGCTCATCCTGTTCTACAGGGTCACAGGCAAGCTGGAGCCTATTCCAGCTGACTATGGGGGAGAGGCGGGGTACACCCTGGACAAGTCACCAGGTCATCGCAGGGCTGACACATAGAGACAAACAACCATTCACATCTATGGTCAATTTAGAGCCACCAGTTATCTTAACCTTCAATGTTTTTGGACTGTGGGGAAAACCAGAGCACCCGGAGGAAACCCATGCAGACACAGGGAGAACATGAAAACTCCACACAGAAAGGACCCCGTCAGCCACTGGGCTCAAACCCAGAACCTTCTTGCTTGTGAGGCGACAGTGCTAACCACTACACCACTGTGCTGCCCCAGGAGCTTGACATATAATATGCAATTCATTTAAGAATAATGATGATTGCCATTTTGTATTTTATACAATTTTGGGCAGCACAGTGGTGCAGTGGTTAACACAGCAAGAAGGTTCCAGGTTCAAACCTCATGGCTGATGGGGACGTTTCTGTGCGGAGTTTGCATGTTCTCCCCTCATCTGTGTGGATTTCCTACAGGTGCTCCGGTTTTCCCCACAGTCCAAAGACATGCAGATTAGGTAAAAATACCCAGCCACTGGGGTTGCACAAGCCAGTATATACTTAGTGCCGGTCCCAAGCCCCAATAGATTGAGGAGGGTTGCATGAGGAAGGGCATCCGGTGTAAATACCTATTCCAAATCAAGCAAGTGGAACAGATCCACTGTGGCGACCCCTAACGGGAGCAGCTGAAAGAAGAATAAGAAGATTTTAGACAATTTTACAGTGTATTTCATGATACCAGACAGTTCTGACCGTTAATAGAGACTGTTAATTCCAATAAAAGGTATATTTAAAGTATTGTCCTTTCAAAATATTCTCACATACAGTATATTGACTTAGATCCATAATTTGTATGCATGTGATTTACCCAACAACGCCTTTAAGTGAGCATCAATCCAGAGGGGTGAACTTTACACTCAGTGGCTCTCAAACACCCATGATGCAGCCCTGGTATCAAATTCAATTTACATTGCCATATAACCTTGACTGAAGTTTTGAATCACTTGATTAGTTTTCCACTAAACCTGCTCGATCAGTTTAATAGGATTGTGCTGCTTCTAAAATATGCCTCCTCCTCACAGTAGGAAGCTTTCTCACTGCCTGACTGTACGTCGAGGCATATTTCACCCTGTCTTGTTTGGTCCTAAAATTAGTGTTGATGTTTAATAAGGCACCTTTAGCAAATGTTGTGCCTTTTCTTATTTTTGTTCATCTAAGTATTTGTTCTGTTCATGTACATTCTCAAAGGGGATAATGTTGTTATTCATAGAAATACAGTTATGTTCATAAAGTAAGTCGATTCCTGCAGTGAGCAACATCAGTGCAATGAAAGCATCACTCAGGCTTTGTGATATATGAAGTCATGAGACATGTAAGTCCGTCTGTGTGCCTTGGGGACTCTATGCCAGAGCCCAGAGGTGCTAAAGAAGATGGAGAGAGGTGGGAAAAACACTGAAACATTGACTAAGCAGAAAGAAAAGCCTCAATTATCATAAACATCCGGGCCCACACTCTCCGCCTCAGTAAATCCCTGCGGTCTGCTCATCAACATTCCAGGGGACCTGCCAGATTACTCAAGGCGCCCTGTAATTTGCAGTAAAGAATAAAGATGACGCCAAAACAAAAACAAATCTGAGATGCTACAAATTAGGAGTGTGCTCAGTTAGTCTGTCAACGCTGTAAATTTCCAGCGTATAAAAATGTCGTTCTGGGTGCGGGAGTGTAAAGGAATTAATGAGCTGTCCATTTGCGTTACTTTATTCCCTCGCGTGGCTGGCATTTCCGAAACGACGGTGAATCAATCTGCCTTTATGGTAATGAAGCTTCAATGCTGGAAATTATTACATTAAATGGATTGTACTGATTTGGAGTGCAGAAAGGCCTCTTCCAGCTTGTCTCGCTCACCTCTGAACCTCATCCACACAAGACAAGGTTTCAGATGGCCTTGTCTTTCCTGCACTTCACACCACATCTGTCTCCCTTTGAAATACTACTCTGTTGGAGTAAAAGTGCTTTAAAGACAATGCCATGCAAAGCATAGTATGATGAAGCAATCGAGCCCTGACAGCATTGTATGGTGATCAAATTCATTGTTGGAATAAATGTCAAACACGTCTGAGATGCCAGTCTCAGGTGTAGTTTGTCACGCCTCATAGGCTTACAGTGGTGGTATTATTATTATTATTATTATTATTATTATTATTATTATTAATAAAAAAAAAGCTTGCCAGAAAGGTCACAGAACATCGGTTGAGACTAGATATACATTTGGACTGGGATCCTGTGGCATGAAATTAAAAGTCACAAAAGCAGAAGGTTTTTTTTTTCCCCCTCCACATGAGCACAAGTAACCAGTCATATACTGTATGAAGAGAGACTATATTCATTACTACACAAGCATGCAGAAGTCCTTAGTAACTGCCTGGTCAGGGTCCATAATTATTAATTAATAATTAATCCATAAATTATGTTACTGGTTTGAAAATATTGCAGGCAGGTACAAACAATAATAATTTATAAAAAAAAAAAAAACCCAGTCTTTTCTCAAGTCTCTACTTGAGACAAATTATGAACTCAAGTGATTAAGTTGAGGAAATGTCAGAGCAAGAACACCACCGAGAAAGCACTAAATACCCACTTGGTGACTGATGGATCATTCATATTTAAAGTTGTTTTGCAGCTAGTGGTCCAGGAGCTTTTGTGAAGATTCATGCCATCATAAATTCCAGGAGCAGGATATTCAGCCCAAAGTCAGCAAGATAATGACCCCAAACATTCATCAATATTAATGAAGACATGGTTGTAGGAACATAATCAGTGTTTTGCAAAGCTTTTGGTTGAGAAGACTGAAACCAGAAAAACTGCATAGTTTAGAAAACATTTAAAAAATAAAGTTATACAGGAAATAAAGTGAAATATTTCAAGCCTTTTTGTTTTCATTTTGATGCTGAGGGCTTATAACTCGTGAAAATCAGAAATCCAGTATCTCAAATTATTAGAATATTTCCTAAGATCAATCAAAAGTGGATTTACAATACAGAAATGTCCAAATTCTGAAAAGTGTGTTCATTTTTATACTCAATACTTGGTTGGGGTTCCTTTACCATGAATTACTGCATCAGTGCAGAAGAGCATGGAGGTGATCAGCCTGTGGCACTGCTGAGGTGTTATTGAAGCCCAGGTTGCTTTGATAGCAGCCTTCAGCTCATTTGTATTTTTGAGTCAGGTGTTTTTCATCTTCCTCTTGACAATACCCCATAGATTCTGTGTGGGGTTCAGGTCAGGCAAGTTGGCTGGCCAATCAAGCACAGTAATATTAGGGTCAACAAACCATTTGGTAGTAGTTTTGGCACTGTGGGCAGGTGCTAAGTCCTGCTGGAAAAGAAAATCTGCATCTCCATAAAGCTTGTCAGCAGATGGGAGCATGAAGTGCTCTAAAATCTTCTGGTAGATTGTTAATGGCACCTCAAATCATCACAGACTGCGGAAACTTCACACTGGACTTCAAACACCCTGGATTCTGTGCCTCTGCACTCATCCTCCAGACTCTCAGACCTTGATTTCCAAATGAAATGCAAAATTTACTTTCATCTGAAAAAGGACTTTGGACCACTGAGCAACAGTCCAGTTCTTTCTCTCCTTAGCCCAGGTAAGACCCTTCTGACATTGTCTCTGGTTCAGGAGTGGCTTGATATTAGGAATGCGGCAGTTATAGCCCCTTTCCTGAAGACATCTGTGCGTGGTGGCTCTTGATGCACTGAGCCTCAGTCCACTCCTTGTGAAGCTCTCCCAAGTTCTTGAATCGACTTTTCTTGTCAATCCTCTCAAGGCTGCAGTCATCCCTGTTGATTGTGCACCTTTTCCAGCTAGCCTTTTCAGCAATGACCTTCTGTGGCTTACCCTCCTCGTGAAGGGTGTCGATGATCATCTTCTAGACAACTGTCAAGTCAGCAGTCTTCCCCATGATTGTGGTTGCATGTACTGAACTAGATGGAGATGCACAGTATTTATACTGTTTGATTTAAACTCGAAATTAAATATTCTCACATTGAGATTTGTTTTTGTGCTGTAGGCTGTAATTATTGAAATTCAAATAGAAAATTCTTGAAACATTTTAGTTTACATGTAATGAGCTTAGAATATCTTAAATTTTCACTTTCTTAAATAACTGATGGGAAATATTGAACTTTTTCACGCTATTCTAATTGTTTGGAGATGCACTCGTATTTTGAAAGGGCACATTTGTCTTCTATTCTTTGGTGAGTATAACTTCCACAGTATTCCTTAGTGTTAATGGGGGGGGGGGGGGGAGAAGGACAACCTTTGGTAACCAATTCAGTCCTCTCAAAACAAGTAAAGGATGGGAGCCACTGTCCTTTAAAAAAAAAAAACAACAACAAGAAAATATGTTGAGTATAATGCAATTTATCCCAGTATAACAAGTGATGTTTATTTAAAAAGACTGGCAAGCAATCTGAAGCATGAAACAATATCAAGGTCAGAACACAGGCAGAAATTCAGGAGATTCATTTATAAAATCACATAAATGATACAAAATTCCAAAAATTTAAAAACCAGGAAGCAGATCACCAAAATCAGAATAGAAAAACTGATGTACAGTGACAGTTACTTTGCAATGATTGAGAATCCAAAGTCTATATATCTAGGGTGTGATAGCAAGTGAAACCAGGTGTGCATGATTAGTAATCTAGTGATTGTGAACATGACACTGAGGATGAGTGAGGAATCATAGTTTGCTATGTTTGTAGACTGAAGGTTGTTCTGGGAAATAGAGTTCGGAGCCAAGTCCGGAACCCCCCTCTCAAAAAGTTCATTACAGGAGTAGAATTCTTCTGAAGCCTACCTCTGGGAAAAGGACCTGGACATTCAGGGTGCTTGGCATGGAATTCTTGAGATAGGAGGGGGTTGAGAATGTCATGTGCCACAATCCAACACCTCTCCATGGGGCTGTAGCCCTCCCACTCAATGAGATATTCCAGTTTACCTTCTATAAATTGGGAGTTGAGTATGGTCTTGATCTACCGGTATAAAGGTTGCCCCTCAGTGTCTAGGGGTACAGGTGGAGTTGTTGCAGGCACACCAGTGGTCCTGGTGTGATGGGCTTTAGGTGAGACACATGAAATGAAGGAGCTAATCTGCTGTGATACTGTAAGTACAGCAAATAAATAAATAAATAAATAAATAAAATCTTCCCTGTAGGACAGGATGCCAGTACTTGTTGTGCAGGGCTATGTGCAATCTTCTGCTCAATCTTACATCTACAAAGCAAGTTAGTGCTAGAATGAACTCTTTGCTGTGCTCCTTGGTGGGTGTTGGATGCACTTATGATAAGGAGTCTGCTTTAGTGCTAGCCGATATGACAATGTGAACTAAAAATATGCAAAGTGCCCAACATACCTGCTGAGAGTTCAGTTGTTTGGTTGTCTTAAGGTACTCTATTTTTTGTGATCTGTGAAGATTACAAAGGGGTGTTACTGTCCCTTCCAACCAGTGATGCCACATATCCAACCCCAGTTTCACAGCCAGTAACTCTCAATTGCTGATGTCATAGTTCCTCTTGGCAGGTGAATCTTCTTTAAGAAACAATGTAACAGGGTGGAGCTCAAACATTTCTCCAAACCCATATGACAAGACAGTGCCCATTGCATCCATCTTTCTAATGAAAAGCTTAGAGACATCTGGATGTTTTAGGATCAGGGCTGTGGTTGAAAGCCTGCCCAAAAGCCTCTTCAGCAGGTGAGTTCCAGCTCATATATTTAGGTTCCTTCTTCAGTTGAGATATGAGGTGGGGGCTGCAATGGAGCTGAAACCTTGAATAAATCTCCTGTAAATGCTAGCAAAGCTGAGAAACCTCTGTAGCTCTTTAACAATACTGGGCAGCAGCTAATTTGTGACTGTTGAACATTTTTTGCTTTGATTCATAGTTAATAACTTGGGGCTGATTTATGTATTCTAAAATGAAATCTTGTGCATGTGAAACTGACATTTCTTGCCTTTGACATACAGCTAGTGTTGGAGGAGGCAAGCTAGAACTTGCTTGGTGCGGTGGCAGACCAATGACATTTGGTTTTGGAGAACACCTCCTTGAACTGTAGGTATCCAAGTGGGATATACACCTGTGAACTGGGTTCAGGGCTCTTCACAGAGGTTGAGGCAGCTAGGAGACAGAACACATGGAAACAATGAATAAAAGAACATGAGGACCAACAGGTGATTTTCCTTTCCAGCCCATGAAATCAGAGGGTTATGGATGTGGATCCAGGGTAATCAAAGAATGATGGGCTGTTTCATAGTTACTGTGATGAGGTAAGTGATGTCTTCTTGATGGATGGAGCTGACCTGTCGAATAAGGGTTTTGTGCATACAGTAACAGTTCCATTTCCAGTGGGTCCAACATTCAGAGCCTGAATGTACAAAGGATGCTTGAGTGAGTGAGGGAATTGAGCTTCTCAATGAAGGCTTGGCTGATGCAGCTGCTGCAGTATCAGTCATTGCTGAAAGATCAGAGAGACCTCCTAAGTGTTTTATCTGAGTACTTAAAGTGAATGGCTGATAAGATTACAAAAAAAAAGAAGAACTCAACATTGAAGAGCAAGCTAGTGTCTTGCTCAACTGGTGTGCATGGTTCTGTGGAGACAACACGAAGGGAACACTGTGCTGTTATATGGTGGTTTGGATTGCCACTGTAGTAAAACAGCCTCACCTTTCCACATCATTCATGTTCTTTATCACTCAGCTTGGCCCATGTTCAGGGCTATGGGCCTCAGACTGGGAATTCCATCATGCCTTAAGTTTTTTGTTATTGTGCAAGAGATGGTCAAAATAGATATTGAGCTCAATCAATGAGACCAGTGACACTTGGTCATCTTGTCAGGCAAGTTCAGTGATGATCTTTTTGTTTAAACTCAGGCAATATGCAGCCTTGGCTGCAGGCCCATTCCATCCCCTTCCTGCAGCAAGAGTACTGCTCTCCAATTTCCTTCTCTTATGGACAGAGATCAAAGACCTGCTGGAAAAGTTCTATGAAGCAGTGGTAGGATGAGAGATGCTTCCCTCCCTGGGACCAGAGTGCCATGGCCCAGGTTAGCATCTTGCCCATGAGAGACTGATAAATTGGGTGATTTTATGGTCATTCAGAGATGCCCTTATGGCCAGAAAAAATAGAGAGAGCATTGGAGCATGAAATCCTTGTGCTGAGCTGGCTCTCCTGAATGCATGTCAGGACCTGATAATGAGGGAAGGAGTTGAAATGGCAGGAACCTATTGTACCATAAAAGCTGGTGGGAGCATATTGGCGAATTGTTCGAGTTTGGAGTCTAACAGGGCCAGGTGCTTTTGATGCTACCAAACTAGATGACCTTGCTCTGCTACAGTGTTTTACTAATCCTGCTCCCTCGGACCAGACTGCCATGGCTCAGGTTAGCACTTTGCTCATGAGCAGATTGTTAAACTAGCTGTTTTTCTGTTCTCCAGAGACACTCTCATAGATGGAAAAAAAAAATAGAGGGAGCATTGCAGCATGAAGCCCTTGCACTGAGCTGGCTCTCCTGAATACTTGTCAGGATGGGGAATAAAGGAAAGCTGAAATGGTGGGAGCCTGTTGTGCTGTGAAAGCTAATAAGAGCAAGTTGGTGAGCTGTGTGAGTTTAACAGGCCTGTGTCTAACAGGGCCAGGTGCTGATGATGCTCCTCAACTAGATTACCTTATGCTGCTACAGTGTTTCTCCAATCCTGGTTACCTGTTAAATCCATGTTATTAGTAAAATAGTCTGTTGGGTGGCGGAGACGGTTGCAGTTGTAGGTGATGTTTATTTAAAAAGACTAGTAAACAACCCATAAATAGTAAACATGAGACAATATCAAAGTCAGAAAACAGGTAGAAATTCAGGCAATCAGCAAACCTCATAAAAGAGACAAAATCCAAAAATTGAGAAGCCAGGAAGCAGAACATAATCAAAAACCAGAATAGCAAAAAGTGAGTGTGGGGAGGCTTGGTAAGTTAGGAATACACTGAGCATTACTTTGTACTGATTGAGAGCCTGTGTACGGTAAATAGTGTGTGATGGTGATTGAACAGTGGGGTCTACTTTTTGGATTGCTCATCTATCCAAGAGAGAACAAACTTCTTGGGTCAACTTTTTTGGATTCCTACCAAACTTTGTGTGTATATATTGGCTTAATGTTGTGCTTATGCTAACTCTGAATATGCCCCTTTACATGCAACAATAAGAAATAATTTGCAAATACAAAAGTGTGTGCATGTATTACTAACCTTTTTGATATTCCACTGTTAGTCTACTTATAGTCCATCCCTGACTAAATTATTTGAACAAGAAACATTCCACTTGGTCAGCTGCATGCATAGATAAACTGTATAAGTGCCCTCTTGACATGTGTAATGATTATAATTTATATCACCTTCAGGTAGCCTGAAATGTTGTTGCCTGGAGTGTTCCTGATTAAAATATGCAAGGCACAATTGACTTAGACTTGTCTAGCAATAGAATGTGTTTGTTCAGTGGAGTGGGTTCCAAGAGTTTCTTTAGTTTTGGGTGACCCCTGTGATGATATTCACCTCAGCAACCACAGATTGTAACAGGTAGTAAACAATGCCCAATTAGAACTTATTACATTTCAGTGTTCATCAGGCAACACTGAGAAATTGTTTGATGGTTTTATTACAAAATCACTGTTCAACAATATAGATGACCCTATTAATAGCAGCCACTTAAATCATTCAAGCTCCCTATAAGTGTACAAAAAACTAGCATATGAAAAGTTAACTTCTTTGTCATATAGAATAGCTTACAA
This sequence comes from Ariopsis seemanni, assembly GCA_026413345.1. NCBI lineage: Eukaryota > Metazoa > Chordata > Actinopteri > Siluriformes > Ariidae > Ariopsis > Ariopsis seemanni. The sequence continues at coordinate 7,393,031 of JAOANJ010000025.1, read as the reverse complement.
ATATAGGCCTACCTTTTAATATATGAAGAATGTAGTTCTACTTCTCATTCCTTCTAACACCTGGATACCTTATTGTACAAACGCGCACACAGAAAAGTCACATGTCGCCTCACACACAGGGGCCTTTCACTAAAGTCACAGATTTTGTTTTTCACACAGCATGCACCATATTGCCAGGCAAACAAAGAAACAGACGCGACAGTTCATAATGAAAATCAAGATGACTGCAGTCAGTACAATCTTTCTGAAACAATTAAAAATTTAGAATTTACCAGCAGATCGCGTTACATCCAAAGCCAAAACATGCAGACATCAGAGCCATATAATTTACCCAAAAATGTATTTATTTATCATTTATTCTGCCCACTGCTTTGGGTATGTATGTGTGCTCATTGCTAACTTGAGTGAGCATCTGTGTGTTCAATGCTTCAGATAGGTTAAATGCAGAGGAGGCATTTTGCTGTACTTGAGTGTACATGTGACAAAAAATAAAGGCTTCTTCTTAATTTGCCCACAAACGTTCAAGTGCACTGCAAACCAGCTACCGAATTTGGGACACTACAACATCCTGAACTATTAGCCCTGCAATGACCTGGCGATTTGTCCAGAGTGTACCCCACCTCTCACCCATAGTCAGCTGGGATAGGCTTCAGCTTGCCTGTGACCCTGTCCAGGATAAGCAGCTACAGATAATGGATGGATGGACTTCTAAATGCACCAGAGATGCTAAAGGTTTACAAAAGTACAGATGTCCACCAATATTTCGAGGCAGGTTTCATGCATGCTGGAATGTTATGGGAAATTCCTGATAAAGAAATAAAGAAAAATACCATATTATGACAAAGGTAAGCTCAAACATGGACTTCTAACAGTAATAAATAAGCCAGGGCCTAGAGCTAGCATATTTTATGGTGTTTAGCCTTGTCTACATTATCAGTACATAACAAACATGCTGCTTGTCGGGCCAAGCATTAGGTCTAATAAAATATATCATGTCAAAAGCCCACATCCAGATGTACATTTTAACATTTACCATTTGGCAGGGATTTTGTTTGTTTGTTTGCTTTGTAGTGCAGTAGAGCTGCTAAGTCTGACACGCTTGTGTATGTACCAGTCAAGTATACTTAGTGCCAGATCATGCAACCTGTTCAAAACTTTACGATCTAGACCAAAGTTCTGTCCCATGTTGTACCAACTTACAGACTTGTTGAATGTTAACTGGAGTACACAGAGGCTAGATCTAGATCTATGGTATTTTTATGACTGAATGGCCTTGAGCTAGAAAAAGTGATAGGAGAAATAACAGGTGCCCAGAGTTTTCAGACTAACCTGATATAAAATGTTCTACACTCACACACAGAGAATGCTTTGTTGGCATCCAGTCTTCCTGTTTAACTGCAGCTTGACATTTTTCTTGTCTTTCTGGGTTTGCCAGGAAGCAGTGAAAATTTAAACCAGGTTTATCTCCATGTCGGTTACATCCAAAAGTACTACAGGTCTCTCGCATTATTCTTTTAGATGTAACTTCAAGTTTATCTGTAGATGTTTACTGAACTGGGCTTACAATCACTCGCGTACACTTGTGCCAGTCATTGTCAAACACAAAGCTTGCCTGGCAACATGGCCGTATAAACAAAACCGCAGTTATGATAACGTCATGTGAAAGTCCCCTATAGGAAAATATTTTGCTCAGAATACCCTCATCAATCGCTATCTGTTCCTTTATTTTTCTTGCTTTGTGCATCGGATCCCATTATCTCTTTGCAGAGACTTTTTTTTTGTATTTTTTCCTTTGTTTTTGCTCAGTGATTAATTCAGTTTCCTGATGCTCTGTTATCTGGGGATATATCACATCTCATCATCTCTAGCTGCTTTATCCTGTTCTACAGGGTCGCAGGCAAGCTGGAGCCTATCCCAGCTGACTACAGGCGAAAGGC
>JAOANJ010000025.1:6490656-6500778 GCA_026413345.1 Ariopsis seemanni | reverse complement strand
GGGAAAGCCCACCACGTGATGCATGATGTAGTATCTTGAATTGGGTCATGGTGAAGCAGGAAAAAAATAGCAGAGAACTTAGGGCCACGGGGCTCTAAATTCATTAATTGTTCTTTTAGGAAAAAAGTAATAAAATCGGAAGTCTGTGATTCGAATTCAGTAGCTTAAGGTTCACAAAAAGAAAAATAACTGGGTGTCGGGGAAAATTATTTTTATGATCTACACTTGAAAAATCTGAAAGGCAGTCTAGCTTGAATAAATAATACTATATATGGTAACTCTAGGCTACATACTTTAATTCCGAACACATCCCGAATTCACCAGCGTACATTACACCATAGAATGGAGGTGGACAGCCAAGTAGAAAATACAAAGTTTTGGTTGGTAAAAATATTGAACTGTGCAAACCTTACTGCAGTGTCCAGCTTCATGGCTCCAAAGGAAGTAGATTACTCTCATGGGCAGCATCTAACTTCTGATGTAATCTAAAACCTGATTGGTTGAAATTAATTCATGGGAATACAAACTGTCCCAAGTCTCCCCCATCCCAAGTGTCCCCGCTCTCCCCAGCATAAGTCAAGTGTGATAGCCTATCTACTTAATTTTGTTTGAGGCTAAGCCATTATTAATGTCCTCCTGTCCCAATAACCTATCATCACGAGTTGCTGCTGGATATATAGCATCATTTCTTGTTTTGCTATGCCACCTCTCGGTAGTAAAACAGGAAATATCTAAAGTGCCATTGGCACTAGTGACATATAAGATTGGTGTCAAATGTGGTATCAAAAATATGACCTCACTTCCTGTTTGCCATAACACCGCCCGGTGTTGTAAAGAAAGGAAATATTTTCAGTATGGTCAGGACAGTGCAGAGATATTGCTTTGTTTGTAGTTTGGTATGCTTGTCATAGATTTTGTTCATTTTGTCAGAAACAACAAATGTATGTCCAATTTAAAGAAGAAGAAAAAGAAGAAGACAATTAGAAGCCATATACTGCCTTCTACGTTCATTACATTATGAAGGTAAATATGACAAATATACTGCAGCTCATTGGGTTTTGAAATGTTTGTCATGAATCAAAAAAAAAAAAAAGAACAAACAAACCCAGCTTGAGGAAAACAAGTTTAAAATCTATTAAATCAACCAAATTCGTGGCCACTGAAAACCTGAGAAAGCCTGTGAAAAATGGCAAATAAGTCTGACACTGGGTGCATGGTTTTTATTTCAACAATCTAGAGAAGAGAAGAGCAGCGAATCCTTAACAGAAATAGAAATAGGTTGTAGAAATAAGCAACAGCAGATGCATTTCCTTCTTGTGCATTTTTCTGATAAGACACACAATTGTTGTGAAAGGGACACAGACACATCTCAAAATGGATTATTCAAAAAAGAACTTCCATTCTCCACTGCCACACATCCCGCAGTAATCTTCTACAGTTAGCATTCAAACTACCTCTGCTAGTTACTGTAGGACATGTGGACATGCGAAAGACTGGATGCTACAATGGTATCATAAAAACACACTCTTTTTTTTTTTATAGTGAATGTATTTGAATGCCTAAAGCAGCCCAATCCCAGTCAATAGAGAGCCAGTGCCAGGGACAGCAGAACATTTGATTGTTTCCTTGAGGAAGCCTTGTGTAGGTTTGTTGAGGATGCAGAACAATGGCGTCTCGGCCTGGAACTTTTTCCGACCCTGCGGGGATTCAGTTACTGATGTTTATCACTTTGCGCTGTGCTAGCATTCACCGATGACACATTATACCCATTAAAGAGCCATCATTATGTGGCCTGCCAAACTTTCTTATACACCTCCCCATACGCTAGCAGTTTTTCTAAAAGGAAACTTGTGTGACCGAAAAGGAAAATAATCCTCATTGTAAAATAAGGGTACAATACAAATATAGGATTACTCCAAATTTCTTGTTTTTGTTCATGCTCAAATCAATTTCAATTTTAAAAAAATCAAATGGCTAAAATGAAATTAAAAGTTGGGTAGGCTATGGCTAATTTGGGATTGGGATGTGTATCTGTGTGTATTTATTAGGCTAAAGCTGTTTATAGATGCCATCTTTGTCATTCACTGACATCACTCATCACTATATATATATATATATATATAAGTGGAGCAAAATGACACACCACACTTGCAGGAAAAAATATGCAGATGGAAGTTGATGTATGAAATTAACCTTTGCTTTTCTAACTCCTGTCTCTGCGTCTTTCCCCTTGCAGCACATGTAGAATACAAATGACCAGCCGTCCCGTCGTGCATATTGATTTCTGGGACTGTCCTTTATTCCTCTACTCACGTTTCCCACCCATCTAGTGGACGGAAGAGAATATTTTACAGGAGAGGAAAGGGTTAGATCTCATTCTCACACACTCTGTTCGTCAACACTGCAAACCTGCTGCTTCTGACATCGAGCACTGAGTGACAGTGTGTGTGGTAGTCAAGAAGAAAGCTACAGCCTATCACCTTAAAAAAAAAAAATGCAGTCAAAGTTTACAACACCACCTGCTTTGTGTTCAGACATGATGGATAACCAAAGGCAGACAAAGGAAGACAAAAACAGCTGGAGATTGCGAATTTAAAAAAAAAAAGGAAGGGGGGTGCAGAAGAAATTTTATGTAAGTGGGATGCATGGAACAGATACTGTAATAACCTGCTTCATTCACAAATTATATCCATTTTAAAGTTGGCTCATTCCCACAAAAAGCAGTTTGTCTGTCTTTATTATACTTCCATAAATATAGCATGCTGACAGTTGGAAACAGGGTATGACAGAGATAATGGAGCTGATTTCTGTACAATCAGAGAGCTGTTAGGACATCTGCTGAAAGAGAGAAAGAGACGTATGGCCTCCTCGTATGAAGTCCCCTTGTGGCTGGATGCCCGGTTATAATGAAATAAAGACTGGGACATGGAGAGAGTGACACAAATGTATATGTGGGTGAAAAGGTGGCCAGGCCACTGCAGCCCTAATCACATCATCTGCTGAGGGAGACATCCCACCTGGGGGCGAGGACCAGAGAGGACATAACCCACTGAGAGAGAGAGAGAGTTGGGGGGGATTTGATGGTGAAGAAAGAGACGAAGAGAGCTGAAGGACATCGGTGCCGTGATGCACTATGCACAGTAATGTGCACAGAAATATAGACAAGGCTCCTTAACGCAACCTACCGGTACAAGGCACCACTGAACTGATCAAACCTTTTGAACATATGGAGCCCAAACATCAAATTGTGCAAGATAAATACTTATTAAAAGAAAAGAGCTTTTGATCATTAATGTAAGAGCTCATTCACTGTTTAGCTAGTTATTTTTATCAGTCAGATTTATGTTGATGAATGAATCATTCATCATACAGTTTCCTATTTCTCAGGTATTTTCGACCCCGCGGTGACATCAGCTGATTTGTGAATGACAAAGCCATGCCCTGTGACCACATCCTAGCAGCTTTAGACTCATTCTCCCAGAATTCCCACTGTGCTTCTCTGCATTGCAGAACATGCGCGACAGGAGGGCCTTCTGTGGTCCCTATTTATAGCAGGCCAATGCAGCAGGCGTGACTCAGTCTCTGTCACGCCGGTCACACACTCACAAAAACAAACACCATAATTAATGTGTTTCTCATCAACTTTCCAAGCCCGCAGAAGATATTACACAGTGTCTATATAAATAAGTAATATTAAAAGAGGATCATCGCAAATCCATGAAAACAAGGGTCACAGAGCATTATTGATCTGACTCAGGATGAGGGGAAAGACGTAAACACTGATAAAACACTGAGTGCTGGACTTTGCGCATACTCCACAGAGATACTGACAGAGAGTCAAACAGATGGAGGATAGTGTGTGTGTGTGTTAGAGATGTAAACTTCAGACGTCCTCATGATACAATGCAGTTTTGATTAATAAGACGATGATTTAAATCATATTGTAGCAGATACCACTGATTCTGAATCTGCGACAATATTCAATTCAATTTTACTTGTATAGCACTTTTAACAATGCACATTGTCACAAAGCAGCTTTACAGAAATATATACATTCTAGATATAAATTTTACATATATGAATTTGTACATTTATCCCTTATAAACCAGCCAGAGGCAACAGTAGCAAGGAAAAACTCCCTGAGAGGACATGAGGAAGAAACCTTTCGAGGAACCAGACACAAAAGGGAACCCATGTTCATCTGGGTGACACCAGATAGTACAATTCTAAGTAACTTGTGTAACCATTTGATTTCGATTTTGTAGCCTGACAATTGACAATGTGACCAACTTTGTTGAAAATCTGTGCTAAGCCTTAAAGGAGAACTGAAGTCATTTTTAAACTTGCTTTATTTCTTAATTAACGTGTTATTCAATTACGATTTCGGTTTTAGTAACCTTATATCGTGACTCATATTGGCAACTAAATATTACCGTATACTTATCGGCCTATTCGGTTTTTAGCCATGTTGAATGTAGTTCATTTGGTCCACGGCAGGCGTCACTTATCCGCGCGATCTTCACGAGACTTGTGCAAGACTTCGAAGCGTGAAGTGTCAGGTGCCAGGTGTCAGTGCTGCCATTTTGAAAACTGTTTCCCAGATGAAATATTGCACAAAAACGAGTTTAAATGACGATTACTGCCTACTTTTTTCAAACTTTCCTGATTGCTATCAGAACAAACAAAACTTCCAGCTTGATTACATCAGCATTCGAAAGAGGGCGCGCATGTCTTTTGAAGCATTGGCAGATGTTGGTCACTTTGATTTCCGCTGTACATTTTACTTCCATCCTACGATGTCTTGCACAGGTCTCAATGAATCTCGTTTACGGCCATTGCTTTGACAAATGGACTGATATATGACATAGCATATTTCAAACTCTCATAACTTGCTATAGCAGCGACAAAATAGCGATCAAAAATGCGTTCCTATGTTTAATAAAATGAGACAAATAGAATTTTGATAATAAAAAATTTCCCTTCAGTTCTCCTTTAAACGCTTTACTTCTAGCATGTTTATTACTCCACACCACTACCCCCACCCTCTCTCGCCTGTCTCTTACAGCCCTGGTATCTTATTGGTGTGTGTAGCATGCCTGATTGCATTCACGTACCTGGCCAAGAGCCCAGCTGTTTCCAAAAGCCTGAGCATTGCTGACCTCCATGTGCCCCGCTGTTGTCATGTCATTCACTGTCACCATGTCAAAGTTCCCACACATGCCACTGAATTGACCCTGAAGACACACACACACACCATTTGTTTACTGGTAACCTTTTACCAGCAACCATTTGATAACTTGTTGGATATCTGTTGAAAGTAAAGATGGTGCAGCAGTCCAGGTATTCATTTATTTGTAAAAGGAAACTGCTAGAATATTTTTAAAACCCTGCATGCTTTGTTAAACATGCTGCCTGTGACCTAAACCGCAATTACAATGAAAACATTCACAAGCTTTTCCTTGCCCCTCGACTGACCCCAAGTCTCTGCTGAACCTACATGTGAGTCATAGATATGAAAAAGTAGATGCTTCATTGGGTTAAGCCACACACATCAACTCCACCACCACCTCATTGGGGCAGCTTTCCAAGTTTCGCTCAATGACGTCAATGGAATTGAGTTTTTAGATCAAGTTTACCCTCAAAGAAATGTAGTATTTGGATGAAGGCTAAAAACAAGTAACTTGAAATAGGTAAAGGTTTTGACAATGTATGTGCCTTTTCATCTCATAAGGTAGGAGTTAATGCGGGATTAGAGCAGACACAAAGGTGAGTTTACAGGTTAGATTGTTTGGGCTTCTCTTCAGCTTGAAATTAATTCCAATTTGGTAAAAATTACTTTCTGGATGTGCAGTTGAATATTGTTGATGTACACTACATCACCAAAGGTTTGTAGATACCTGGCCATCACACCCAGATGTGGTTCTTCCCCAAACTACAAACTTGGAAGCACAGAATTGTTTAGAACGTCTTTGTGTGCTGTAGCATTACGGTTCCCCTTCAAAGAAACTGAGGCCCAAATCTGTTCCAGCATGACAATGCCACTGTGCACAACTTGAAGTTCATGAAGACATGGTTTTCCAAGTTTGGACTGGAAGAACTTGAGGGTCCTGTACAGAGCCCTGACCTCAACCCCACTGAACACCTTTGGGATGAACTGGAACATCGACTGCACCCCAGGTCTGATCACAAAACATCATTGTTCAACCTGACGAAAGATTTTACGGCTGAATGGACCAATCTTATAGCCACATTCTAAAATCTAGTGGAGTGGAAAGCCTTTCCAGAAGAATGGAGGTTATTATTATAGCAATCTGGAAGATGATGTTCAAAATCGGGCACCACAGTGGTGTAGTGGTTAGCACTGTCACCTCACACCAAGAAGAAGTGGCCGATGGGGGCCTTTCTGTGTGGAGTTGAGTTTGCATGTTCTCCCTGTGTCTGCGTGGGTTTCCCCCGGGTGCTCCGGTTTCCCCCACAGTCCAACAAAGACATGCAGGTTAGGTTAACATGGGGCAGCCATGGCCTGAGGTTGGGCTGAAGTGCCCTTGAGCAAGGCATCTTAGGCACCAACTGCTCCCTGGGCGCTGTCGCATAGCTGCCCACTGCTCTGGGTATATATGTGTGAATGTGCGCTCATTGCTCACTTGTGTGTGCATGTGTGAGTTCACTGCTTCAGATGGGTTAAATGCAGAGGCAACATTCCACCGTGCTTGAGTGTGTGTGATAAATAAAGCCTTCTTCTTCTTCTGGGTGTAACGGTTAGGTATCCACAAACTTTTGGCCGTATAATGTATAAACCTGGAGCCATACTTGGTAACAATATTTCTGTGACAATCATTTATAAATTTGAAAAATGAGGTAGCAAGTCTAACCTTCCATCGTGGCCCAGCACGAATGTGGATGGTTGTTTTTCTGTCCCACAGCACAGTCAAGTCATGCTTGGGGAAATGGACCACCGTGTAGTAGCCCGCTGTCCACAGCTCAAATTCGTACCCTCGTCCCACCACAGTAGAGGGGCTCTGAAAGTCCACCACAAAACACAATGAACACCACACACAAACAGTACACCATACCTGAAAAACAATCAGCCACAAGAGCACGTTCACAAACAGGGTTCATATTGTCCTCATGAAAGGCTGCAGTTACACACAGATGACTTACAGGTCTGCCCGAGTTATCGTTGAAGTAGATTTTAGTGAGGCCGACATAAATAAGCAGGGTCTTCATGCAGACAATTCCGCTCTCGTAGCAGTCCTTATTCTGAGCCGTAATAGAAATCTCTGTATCACCTACGCTCTATTTATGGAAAAAAAAAAAAAACAGAAAACAGGCAGGATATTAATATTAAAGGAACTCTGTACTTCAGTGTTTTTTCAACCTAAACTCTGCAGCGTATATGCAGTTATATTAGTAAGGTTAGCATATTGAACTTCATCTCAGTGCCTGTGTGTGTGTGTGTGTGTGTGTGTATGGTCTTTTTGTAGTGGCCGAGGGTTCTGTCCCATGAGTAGATCAATGGGCTCCTCCGAGACTTACTGCCCTTTAACAGACACCAAAGTCCTTTTACTAACCCTGCACAGACAGACAGACAGACAGACAGACACACACACACTCAAGGCAGGAGCAGGTTGTGCTCTAGTGTGTAGGCTGATTGGGAACAGATTGCTCTTTGTTACCTGAGGGCTCCTGCAAAGTTTGTGTGCTGTGTTCATGCGGGTTTGACATTCAGCCGGGCTCCATTACAGCAATCCTGCTCTAATTAAAATCCACTCTGATTTTCCCAAGATTACGAGCAGTGCGAGCCAATCTTTTCTAGCTATTCTATCCACCCTGACAGTGAGTCGCAAAGGAAAGCTCACTCACTCACTCACTTACTCACTCACTAACACACCTTCTTAGCCTCTTTGTTGGTATTAAAAACGTTTTGGCAGGTTTAAAGGTGTGTCACTGTAGATGTGATAAAAACATTCCACTTGTAGAAGCTGGTAAGCTGCTTTCTGCTAATAAATCCGATTTACTCGCAAACGGTCAACAATGGGTGACACTTTGGACCTCTTTCCTTAGCTGACACACTTGGGCTGTGTTCAAAACGTCTTGCATAAGTTTTTCACACCCTTGAACTTTCGCACAGATTGTAGTGGTACAACCTGAAACTAAAATGGACTTACTTGAAAATATACCGTAGATCCTGCATCTATACAAAATATCGTTAAATATTATATTATATTTTATTCTACAGTATTCACATTCACTGGATATGAGCAATCGCGTGCTCCGATTGGCTACTCTACTACTAGGCTATTAGCTCATATACAGTGAGTAGAGAAAAACAAAATGGCGGAAATAGAGAAAAACAAAATGGTGTTGCTGAGCCGACCAAGGATGAAATAAAAACTCTACTCGAAAACAAAACCCAAAAAAAAGCAACAAAACATGGAATAAAAGTATTTGATGGTAAGAACGTATATTTTTTATTTTTCAAGAATTACTATAGCATTTTTCACAAATTGCTCCTGTCATTTCGCCGGTTTGTTTACATTCTAAGCAGAAATGATTTTGTCGGACGTTTTGTATAAAGTTTTTATTGATCGAATTTGCGAAAAATAAAAATAAAAATGCTCCGTTTCTCAAAATCCAGTGAATGCGGATAGAATAAAACTGTTATTCCACTCAATCTCGTCGTACATGGCTTATAGCAAACTCAGTGCTACGCGCCTCTTCAGCTATCAGCTCATGTACGACTTGATTTTGTGGAATAACTGTTTTTTATATTTATATATATTTCGGCACTGCCTAAAAGTGGAGCTCCTGATGAGTGTAAAATGTGTTTGTAAGTGGCGTCCAGAGCCGTCACTCATTATTCATGTTCCGGGCGGAGCCGTCAGCCCAGGAAGCTGTATGTGTTATGCTCCAGATGCTCACTGCTGTGTTTATATTCACCATGTGCCTCAGTCAGAGGTTTAGCGCAGTATGTTATAAAGCTTTACTGTCTGTCATCCTGATAATCTCATTCATGCACAATATAAAGTTTGTGTGCTGTTTATTGAGTGTGTTTTGTTTGTGTTTGGTGCATTGGTTGAACTGTGGTTTAGCACAAGACTTTAAGTGCAGAGGCTAATCTTGCACGTTTAGCGAACTTGTACAGGTTTACTTGGTTGAGCGGAGCAAGATGTGTACCGTAAAGAACATAGTCTGTAAACGTTACTCTGCAAAACTGTATATTTATTTACAACCATGTTACATTAAATATTTTTGTTTTGTTTTCTTTAGTTCTCTTGGTGTACGATGTGTGGTGTTTAATGTCCGATGTTCAATGCTATACTCATGTTCAAGAGGAATAAAATGCATCTGCAGCTGTCAGAGACTCTCTGCTGTTGTTCTTAAAGCCGAGGACTGCTACAGTATTAGTAAATAATTCCACGTTATTTTTAAAAATAAGCGCTGGATAAAAACCCATCTATCTTATGGAAATACTGTAAAGATACAAATTTCGTTGTTCAGTGGTCAAGTGTTTATGAGATACGTTGCCTTGCACTTAAGATCAGGTTCCCTGTGGTGGTGCACATAGGTATGTCGTACAGTTGCAAAAGCCATCAAAAATCAGGTTGATAACGTACATAGTTTGCAAAAATTATGCACTCACAAATTTTAATTCTATATCAGTTTCATCCCACTACAATATTATGAAATTATTACAGCTACAGAACACTTTTTCAATGGAATGAAAACGTGTTCTATTCACTTCTAGTGGGTTTCATTCATTTGGTTTGATAGCATGCAATATTGTTACCGTATCGCTTATCCTACATGTATTACATCACTCTACGTAATGGAGAATGAGCATTGAATATAGTTTACGATATTGCATGGTTGTCCAGACAACATGGCATCACACGTCGGAGACGTAAAACTTCTGCGCTAGCAAGCGACTGGGACGATTTGTAAACAAACATGGCTGCCAGGTTTGCTTTGTTAAATATGGAAGATTTCGAGAGAATTTTGAAAGAGAAAGACGCGTTGAACAACTGAAAGGAATGTGTGTGTGTATATACACTATATTGCCAAAAGTATTCGCTCACCTGCCTTGACTCACATATGAGCTTAAGTGACATCCCATTCCTA
>JAOANJ010000025.1:6346827-6360173 GCA_026413345.1 Ariopsis seemanni | reverse complement strand
ATTTACTTTTCATTTATTTTCAGATGTTGTTTGATTTTTCATATGTAATTTCTCACACAATTTATTTTCACAATCAAATTTTTCACATTTATCGTTTATTTTCAAATTTTAAGGGCTTTTTTTTCTTCAAATGTCAGGAAAAATTATTGTATTTTTTAATGCAATTTTTCCACATGTAATTTTTTTTTTCTCTAAGATTCATTCGCTTTCACATTTAGGACAAATAGTTTTATTTTTATGTGATTTCTCACGCAATTTATATTCACATGTAATTTACTTTTCATTTATTTTCAGATGTTGTTTGATTTTTCATATGTAATTTCTCACACAATTTATTTTCACAATCAAGTTTTTCACATTTATCGTTTATTTTCAAATTTTAAGGGCTTTTTTTTTCTTCAAATGTCAGGCAAATTATTGTATTTTTTAATGCAATTTTTCCACAAATTTATTTTCACATGTAATTTTTTTTTCTCCGAGATTCATTCGCTTTCACATTTAGGACAAATAGTTTTATTTTTATGTGATTTTTTTTCCATTAATTTTCAGACGTAGTTTGATTCTTCACATGTAATTTCTCACACACTTCATTTTTTTCACAAGTTTTTCACATTTATCATTTATTTCCATATTTAATTCCTTTCACATGTATTGTGTGCTTTTATCCAAATGAAATTTGTTTCATTTTTCACATCTAATTTTTCCACAAATTTATTTTCACGTGAAAATAAAGATTTATTCTTCTTCTCATTTCGGACAAATAGTTTTATTTTTATGTGATTTCTCATGCAATTTATATTCACATGAAAATTTTTCCCCCCACGATTGTTTCTTTTCCATGTGATTTCACACACAAATTTATTTTCACATTTATTTGTACTGCTTTGTGATTTTTCGGACATGATCATGTTTTTGGTGTTTCCTTGAATTCCTGCCTCTATAATATCGAAAGGCACGTTTTCACGTTGTTCACATGATGTTACCCATTTATTACTCACACAAACGTGACTTTTCTGTAAAACAGTCCAGATTGCTATATTGTACGGATAATTATACTGCATTATTACCAAGAAACGTGCTCTTATTACACCCTATTTTTCTTACTTTTGCTTTCTGCATGCTAGACATGAAGCCCGGTGACTGTGTGAACATTAGAGACCGAATCCATTAGAGTTTATCTGAGAATCAGGAAAGGCCCGGGCCTCTGATAGATGAGCAAATCCAGTTGGCCATTAAAAAGTCATTTCAGAGACAGATAGCAGAGGCAGGTTCTTCCTACGTCTAATACGGGAAACTAATGCTCTCAGAAGGGAAAGAGCAAATAAAAAGACAGAAAAACAGGTTGTGGAAATTTCCTGAAATAAAAAAAAACGACTGTACGTGTTCGAGTAAAGGTGAGTATTCCTCACACCCCTCCCCAGCGCAGGACACTCAGACTGTGCCGGGGAGATTTAATGAGCAGGACCTGGGGTAGCATCTTAGGTCTTGGAAGATCATTATAATAAGAGAAAACTGCTTCAGCGTAGAGAGACGACACGGAGCACAGCGCACACTCGGCCAGTTCATTAATGACTCGACTGAAAAATAATGGTGATGCCAGTGCAAAGCTAATCTTCTGTGCAAAACACATCACGAGATCAGAAGTGAACAATATGCAAACAAGTACGACGGACGGACACCTTCATTAATCCAGCGGATTATAAATAATCAGAAAGCTGTCTTTCGTACAATCATTTTAAAAATGTATGCTGATGTTAGCACTGAGAAAAATAAAACACCCAGTGCTGAGGATATGGGTTCTGCGACTTTAAAAGGAAATGGCATTGCGAAGCTCATGCATAAAGATGAGCTGGCCTTTCTGCACATGCATCATAGATCATATATCAGCAAGAGCCATCTATCAGAGGCAGAGAGGAGCTGAAATCACCACCATGGCCCCGTCTTACCCAATATTAATACCAGAAAGAGGGGGAGGGATGAAGAGAGAGAGAAGGTTACACTCGTGCAGCAGCCACAGCATGCTCTTTTTTTCTGCTTCTTCTACGAGAAGCACTTATACCTGGGATCACTAATCGCTCGAGATGTATTTCACCCACTGATCAGTATGCACTGTGAAATTAAAATCCATCCATCATCATTTTACAAGCCGGGCCCAGAAAATGAAGTTAAGATGAAGAAAATGAACAGCTTTCCATGAAGCGTCATCCAAACGTCCGACAAAACATCACGAATTACCTCCAGACCTTCATTCTAGTCCCTTTCCGAAAAGCCGATCTAGGGACAATTCATAAGCGGTTCGAGTATGCGCTGTTTGTTTGCGCACAACATGTCTGCCAAACCAACGCACGGTTTCGAGGCACAAAATGTCTGCCATAATCACAGAGCTCTCTCTGCTGCAGGGGATCTCGGGACTCCATTTTTTTAAAACCTTGCCGCATGAAAAGACGATCCAATCTGGCTTGTACTATTAAAGAAGAGTGCCAGCGAACAGCTCTTATTCGCATGAGGCTGTTAATATTAATAATATCATCCTCGCTCAAACGAAACTCATCTGGTTAAATGTCACTAGTTTAATTAACGACTGGTCTTGGCTGACCTCGGCAGTAAGAGAGGTCCTCTAATGCTAATGCCATGGAGGCAAACTGGAATAATTTAGCATGTTAAACACAAAGTCAATTAACCTTCTGCAGTAGCCAATGACACTCTTCCTGCTGGCCAACCCCCCCTTTCATGTCGAGAATCATCTCGGGCTTGTGATGCTGATGAGGGGATAAACAGCTTAAGGACTCATTGGGGGGGATGCTTTCTCTAACGCCGAGACATAATAATGTAGTAGGTGTGTATTGATTAAATTTAAACACTGGCCTAGGTCTTAATGCACACCCTGAATGCAGGTATTAAATTTTTTTTTATATATTGCTAGCAAGTAAAAATTCATCCATCTTGTTCCTCCACCACCATTCCCCATGATTCTCTGGCTGACTCTTTCATTTCAGCATTGATGTCTGATCCTATCAGATCGGTATTTGATTTCAAAGCCTTTTTGAAGGCGCTGATGTGGAAACAAAGTGCCTCTGACTGACTGCTCTCTTACAAACACAATCAAGCGTTTTCTTTCAACCGAAGCGCTTGTTTCTAGTGTTCCCCCACAGCTTCATCCCCCTCCCCTTCCCCCTTTGCTTCCCTCTTAATGAGATGCGAAGAAATCATTCGGAGGTGAGATGTAATTTAGACCTCATCTCCTAGCACCCCAACAGGCAATCTCTCTCTCTCACACACACACACACACACATGAATAAAGCCAGATAAACGTCTGCGTTCATTTTTAACGCAGTTGCAGCCACAGCCAACATGCAAAACCATATCAGACACAAACGTGGCCTTTACTAACTTGATGAGGCCCTTCCTTTGACACAATTACTGTATATCAATTCAGCTAATTAACGCTATGTGATGCAACACCCAAATCTAATCCTACCGTACCCCTGGTAACCAAAATTAAACCTATGGTCTTGCTTTTTTTTTTTTTTTTTTGAATCAATCAAAACTTCAGTTTTTATGAAAAAGCAACCAAACACAAATGTCCTATATGCCCCACAGACATTCATACATGAACTTGAATTTCAGTTTGAACCTTAGCGCCATTGATTTTGCCTCAGTTAACCTTCATTGATTTCCAATTCTCTTGCCAATCGGCCGTTTCCTACAAGTTCATTGTACAGTAATCTGGTTACCGACAAGCACATAAGCAGTACTATAAGAAATACGGAATCTGTTGGACGTCGTGATTTTATCCAAGTTAAACCATAACTATCTCTTAAGTCTAACCTCTGAATTGATCCGTGGACGTGTTACAGATTTGCAAAGTGGGTCAGAACTAAATTATGGTCTAGTAAAATGAAACAGACTTTATTGAACTTGAATGCTTGGTATAAGAGAGGACGGGAGAGACACTAGCCCAACGACTCGCATGATAAACACAAGTGCATAATGAACATGTACAGTATTTGGCAAATGCAACAGTAACAACATTCCCAGGAGCACATACAGTAAACAGTCTTTCACATCAAGTCCAGACTTGGATATGAGAGTACACGGGGAGAGGGGAAGAAAGGAAAAAAAACAATTGAAACAAATGCGATATTTGGAATGCAAACTTTGTATAAATATAACATCATTGGTTTTTAAACATTTGTTGGTTCAGTTTTAACATTGGTTGTTTCGAAGAGGAGAAAAAGAACACGGTTCATGGATATTTATTTATTCACAGTCTTCACAGTAGTCTTGGAGGAGTGAGTGGGCAGAGCTGCAGCGAGATGAAGGGACAGGGGGCTCTGTAGTCATTAAAGCTTCAGCAAAAAAGCGAAATCAAGCATGCATCTTAGTGTCAATACAAAACTACATTAGCAGCACACTGTGTTTCGTCAAAAATAAACCCCAGTACATTTAATCGAACAGACAAACAAAAAGAAGAAGAAGAAACAGACAAAAATAAAAAATAAAAATGACAGGCCAGTCACGGAGACATTAAAGTGAACTATCTCCATCTAGTTTACAAACTGCAATGGCTGAACTACGGTTCTGTCCCATACCCTCAGCAAAGGGGCTTCGGGGTTTTTGGTTTTTCGGTTTGTTTTATATAACGAGGTCACAAATGTTCGAAGTTTTAAACAGTTTTCTCCTAGCTGGCTCCATCATCTAAAAAGGTTTCCATTCCTTAAAAACAGTAATACTTTTCTCAAATATAGAGTTTTCCCCATCCTTTGTATGCACCAATGGTACTTTATCTTTGGATTTTCCATTAAAGCAATACTGTGAGTTATTGTATTCATCAGTTATATTATTGTTGTTGTCACCATATATGGCAAGTGCAGAAACATTCAGAAAAAAAAAAAAAACACACACAACACCACACGTTAAAGAAGAGAAGAGAAGAGAAGAGTAAGAAACTACATTTCAAAGTAAAAAACAGGGCGTTACAGTCAAGAGGGTAAAAAAGTTTAAGTGCACAAATTAAAGAAGTTTAAAAGACAACCGAACGAAGAACATTTCTTACTTCTGCATCGACAGAAATTCATTTACAGATATGGTCTTTTCACTTGGCTCAGTGCAGGAGGGAAGGTTGTACAGTAACAATGTGGAAACTACATTAGAAGGGGTAAAATGTAAAATTTTAACATTGGCATGGCTGGAAGCAACCTCAAGTGTCTTTGACTGGGAAGGTACAAAAATTAAATATACAAGTCATTTATTTTAAATCTACCATACACTTAAGTCATTGAATTCAACAATCTACGCAACACCAAAATGTCAATACAGGTTTCTATCATTAACACAATGCCCCCCTCCCCATAAAAATCTATCCTTTTGCTCACAATTAAAGTCTGCATTACTCTTCGTGTCTGAACAAACACTTGTCCAATATAAAAAAAAAAAACCTTTAGAAGATTCAATGACAACGCAAACCAGGTTCCAATACTAACTTTTTTGTTGTTGATGCTGTTTTAAACCTTTTTCCTGTCGGTATGCATCGGAAATACTTTATTCCCCCCAAACACCAATGTTCAGTAGCAGAAAATGAATACATGTTGACCTGAGAGTAGACAACATTAAAATACATTACATCAGTTGAGTGAGCCAATATTCCATTGTATTGTCACGTAAATGGTGGTAAAACTCGTTTTTGTGTTGTGTAAGTGTATTTAAAACAAAGAACAAAAACAGACTTTTGGTTAGTTAGTCATTAGGTAATTAGAAAACCATCTTAGGTTCTACTCCAGTCCTTAGCTGTGCACACTTCAGTTTCCAAACAGTGTTTACGTATCCTCAAGTTTAAATTGACCAGCATATTGACGTGAGAAAACATTCTACTGACACTTTTTTGGTTACAAGCATTGGAAACATAAGGTATATCCTACAGGATCCAGTCCGTTTAAAAGTCTTTCAAACTATCACTAGGTTTTTGTTTCATGTTTTCTCCAGTTATCTTCTAATCACTGTATGTTTTCTTTTCCAGGCCTCCTCTTTCTCTTTTTAAACCAACACAATACGTCTGCGGCAAGGCAGATAAAATTACAGCTATAACTGCAATAGTCTGCATGTAGCCTTTGGATACTATGTGGACTTTTTCTCCTCTGCTGCTCCATCACCCACTAGCAGAGTCTGTTGGTTTTAAACTAATTACATTGCCATTCAGGCTTGAGGTAACAGTTGAGTGTAAGGAAACTTGTACTGAAGGAGAAGCTGGGGTACAACTGGACTGTGCAGCCCCAGGTAAAGCTGTAGAAGAAGTTGACGGAGTTTGGGAACACTGATCTGTTGGTCTGGATAGGCAGGAGCTGGCAGAAAGACTCTCTGAAGCACACTGCTTGGGTAAAGATTTTGAAGGGGATACTGGGTTGCTGGGAGGGTTTGGCTGTGAGGTAGATGAGGGACTAATGTGAGGTAAGAGGCGAGAGGCATGCTCTTTGGCATTCAGGTGCTCCACTGCCCTCTGTCTGTGCTGACTGTACTCCAAGTGCTGGATGAGTTCTTCATTCCCACTGAGAGAGATCTCACAGGCAAGGCAGCCATATAGACAAACATCCTTACCTCCTTCTCTAGATGTCCCTTTGGAGACAATACACTGGCTGATTAGGAATCTATCATCCAGGTGTTTAGTGGCGCCAGAGGAGAAGGAAGAGGAACCTTCTCCATCTGAGCTGGCTTGCTTCTCTTCTGGTTTGGAGAAGTTCAAGACAAGGTCTTTGTTAGAAGCCATGTCCTGAGAGTATGTTGTAGCAGAGATCTTGCTCGCTTTTGGTTTCTGTGATTGCTGCAATAGTTGTTTTTTTTGGAGTTGCAGCCTATGATGCATTAGTGCACCCTGCAAATTGTGCTGATACTGTTGGAGAACGGAGCCTGGGGACAAACCCATTAAAGCCTGTGGCAGGACTGGGCTATACTGAAACATGCCGTCCATACCGAACATGGGCTGCAGAAAGCTTCCAGTGAGAGCTGTGGGAATTTGTGGAGAGAACATTGGAGGGAATCCTGGCATGAGACAGGGTAGGAGGGGATTCGGGAGCAAGGGAGCCTGATCCGTGTTCCCTGCTGCTTGCAGAATCTGGAGCTGACCCAGATCAACGCTGTAGTCCTTTCCAGGATTTGGAGTAGTTGCAGCTGGTGTTAAAGACTCTTGTTTTTCCTTACTAACAGAAGAGTTTGAAGGAGTAGCACTGTCAGCAGAAGCCCTTTCAAGCTTTTCAGAGGGATTCATGCCATTTTCAGAGTTGCTCTCTTTGGACAACTGGAGCTGCAATTCTGACTCTGTAGGCTTTGGGGGTGAGACAGAGTTGTTTGCGCTGACTGGGGTTTTATCAAGGGCAGCTGACATGGATGAAGACGATGATGTGTTAGGCTTTCTGATCAGTCCATTTGCAGGGGGATCAATGGGATCTATACAAAGTCATAAAAATGACATTTAGAAACAGTGCAAAAAAAAAAACAACCCACAATGTAGAAAAAGACAAACTTGAAAGTGATGTTTTGTTACATTTAACAATAACATTTTAAATGTATTCAAATACAATACCTGATTTTGCTGAAGAGGAGCTTGATACTGACTTGCTGCTAGTCCCTGGCACACCAGCAGTGACCAAGTTTGAATACTGAGGGGTAGGGTGACTGGCGGTGACTGAACTCTCTGCAGACTGCGTTTGGACAACTGCCATGATCTCTTTTGCCGTTTTTAGATTATTCATCTCTTGTTCAGTCATCAGATGATGAACACTTGCAAAATCTACAAATTCCCTGTCTCTGTCCATTTGTCCCCCTAGGGCTTCTTTTACTTTTGCAAGATGCTGCTGGGAGAAGACATGGTCTCGCACGGATAGACAACCACTGTACTTAACACAACACAGAGTACATTCCGTTTTGGGCCTTTCAGTGCATGTACTCTCCGTGCCAAACTGCTTGGCAAGGCTGAGCTTTGCTTTTTTCTCCTTGGCACGTGCATTCTGAAACCACACCTGTACTACCCTCTTGGGAAGCCCAATGTCATTTCCCAAGGCTTCACATTCCAACATGGTAGGGGTTTTGTAGTCACTGAAGCAAGCTTTGAGCACTTTGACTTGCAAGTTGCTTAGCTGAGTGCGATAGCGTTTTTGACCAGGCCTGTCATTATCTAAGCTTTGACTGTTGGATCCTCCAGGACAGGGGGAGGCAGGGTCAGCTAAGCTCGAGTTCTCACTATAATCCAAGACCAAATCATTTTCATAATCCTTTGCATTGAAACTCATTGCAGGGCTAACCAGCCCTGAGGACATCTTGTCTTCACTTTCTGAAGAAGCCTCTCTCTCAGAAGTACAGGACAAGTGCTCAATGCTATTCCGTTTTCCCTCAGAGTAGTTTTCTTCATCAGTAGTGGTTCCATTAGGGACCATGTTCATAGAAGTATCTTTATGGGTATCTAGGTTGCCACACTCAAAAGACTGCTGGACTGAGGTGGATGATCCTTCCGAGTCATTCACTCTTCCACTTATAAGGGGCTTTGGACTAGGATCCTGATCATGTGAGGACAGATCCATGCTTTTACAAATTGGAGAGTTTGGACCATTCAGCCCATCACTTGTGTTTGACGTTTGTGAAGAGTTAGAAAAATGTAACAAATCCATCTTCATTTGAGAGCCCTCCTGGTCTTGGGTCATACCAACTACTGCCATGCTGAATCCTGCATTCTTTGCTTCATGCCAGTGCCGTGAACGTATATGAGCATCAAGGGCAGTTTGTGCCTTAAAGAGTGCACGACAGAACGGACAGCGTCGATGGGCTTGAGCTGGACCTAGACCACGAAACTGGCCTTTTCTTTCACGAGCTCGAGTGTTCTGGAACCACACTTGAACCACTCTTTTCTTGAGACCCACTTCTTGTGAAATATGGTCAAGCATTTGCCGTGTTGGATTGGAATCCAAGAGGTATTTCTGGTATAATATCTCCAGCTGCTCTGGGGTGATGGTGGTCCTCATTCGCTTGTCCCGCTGGGCATCATCCCCACCTTGCTCCCAGTCATTTTCCACAGCACTAGTTCCCAATTTGGGCTCAAGCCTCCTCTTCAAGGAGTTTACAGTTGAGTCAGGAATGGCTGCAGTTGTAGGTGAATTAAGTGAGATCTGTGGAAAAGCTCCAGAAAGTACCTGCCTTGCTACCAGAGGATTAGTTGAGTCAAAAAGCATAAGGGGGATATCCATGGGGCGGTCAAGGAACTGTGGAGGAACAAACTGATTTTGAGCAACAAGGAAGTGCATCTGCTGATGTTCTTGCCAATGCTCAAAAGATGGGAAGCTCAATTTGCACTGAATGCAATGGTAAGGAGTCATAGGCTGTGCTTGATTTAGGTGTTGGTGCTGAGAAGGACTTGCTGAACTCATTTGAGAACTCTGTGATGGAACTGGGCTTGTCTCGGTCAGAGATGGGTTAGTCTGCTGCTGTTGATGCAGAGGGGATGGGGAATGAATTTTGGAGCATGACTGTTTATTCTCTTCGTTCAGACGCTTTGTCTGTTTATATGATGTGTCAAGCTTTGAATTTTCAAGACAATGTTCAGGGCCACAAGATGCTTCTGTCATCGGTTTAAGATCCTCAGTCAGGGAATCGGAGACAGTGTCAAGGTCTGACTTCTCTTTGTCAGTAAACGTTCCATCTGTGCTTAGCTCAGTACAGTTTGAGAGGCTAGAACTGGAGAGTGGTGGATTGAGACTCGAGGTGTCGGGTGGACTGTAAGATTTAAGATCCAATAAAACCTCGTTCTGATGACAAGATACTTCATCACTGTCGTCTTTATAGCACACTTTCTTCTGATGACTGATAAGATCAAAAATGCGTTGAAATGCCATGTTGCATTTCTTGCACTCATAGCTGCTGTTGGCAGTACGAATATACCGGTCATTAGAAAACTCTCTGTGCTCACAGTCTTTTCCTCCCTCTCCTTGGTTCTCATAGCTTTTCCTGGCCTTCTGACGGGCATTTTGAAACCACACCACAATGACACGAGTAGGAAGACCGAGTAGGTTTGAGAGTTGCTCAAATTCATCATCTTTAGGATAAGCATTTGCATCAAAAAAATCTTGAAGGACCCTTAGCTGGTAGTCAGTAAACCTGGTCCTTGAGGACCTCTTACCTCCTAAAAACTCCTGTCTTGGAAGTTCAGGAGAGGATGGCCTGGAATCTACTTTGACATCTTCGAATGAGGTCATGGGTGGGTTGCTGAAGTTATATGGGGAGTCCTTATTGCGTTGGCGCTCCTTGAACAGTGTGTTTCTGAACCAGTGCTTTATCACTTTATTTGGCAAGCCAGATTTGTTGGCCATCTCTTGGATTTGGTCTTCATTCGGGGAGTTATTGATGTCAAAGTACTGCCGCAGGATTCTAAGTTGATCATCAGTGATCCTGGTTCGAGGTCTTTTACCCTGCTGTTGCAGCATCGCAGGCGTTAACTGCTGCTGATAAAGCTGGGCCAAGTCAGACGTGAGACCAGCCTCAACTGGTGGCAGATGTACAGGTAGCTGAGGGGGCAGAGACGGCAGCGGAATGGGGTGCATGAGGAGTGGGGGGAAAAGTGGCAAGTCAATGGGTAAGGGGATTGGAGCTAATGGGACTTGGGGAGTTGAGACAGTAGGGGGAGTAACTGTGCTTGTGGAAGCAGGAATGCATGATACAGGTTTCTGTTGAAGTGGATCTGTTGGAGGGAGTGGAGGTGAATCGGGGGAAGGCAAAGAAGGAGGGGTGTCGGGAGTCGATGGAGTAAAAGGGAAAAGCTTGTCATATTGTTCTCTGTAGTCTTTGGCAAATTTCTCTACCGAATGTATTGGCAAAATAGATTGGTGTACATGCTCTTTATGGCTCTTTAGTATCAATGCATTTGAAAAAAGCTTCCCACAGGATTTACACTCTAGCTTCCCAACAGAGCCTGAATGATGCACCTCTTTGGTGTTGAACTTTGTCTGTCCATTTGGCACAACCTCAGTCTGAGTTTTCTGATACTGCTGCTTATTTTCATTAAACTGCATGACTAACTCAAACCCTATGTTCTCCAGCAAAGCTTTTGAAACATTTCCAGGTGCATCATGTGCTACCCTTGGTGGAATGAAATCTGTGAAGAATTCTCCACCATCCTCATCCTCAACCTCATCCTCATCTTGTGCTTTGAAATCATCAATATTGTTGTGCGAGGTGGGTTTATGCAACTCCTTTGTTTCATCATTACAGTTTCCATCCAAGCCTTTGTGAATCTGAGAATCAGAGGTGAGTATCGGTCCACCAGCTTGTTGAGGAACGTGAACATTGTCTTCAGGGGTCAGAAGCACAGACTGGTGGGAAGTACTAGCTGCAACTCCATTCTGTGGCTGTTTACAAGAAGAGATCAGGCTACCCTGCTGGGATGGCTCGGAACAGTTTTCAAGTGCTGCAGACTTTACTTTGCTGAGGTTTAACTCCGAGCCTTTTAGGTTTAGCTCCGGGCTAATCTGAAACTCCCCTCCTGGGATGAGAAAAGGAAGCAGAAGCTGCTGCTGCTGTTGCAGTGGAAGGAGAGTATCTGCTGTGATGGGGAAATGGTGAAGAAGTGCTGGATTGAACAAATGGGACTGAAGAAGAGCTGCTTTCTTTTGTAGCTCCTGCTGGATCTGTGCTTGAGCCTGTACTAACTGTTGTTGCTGTAATTGCTGCTGTTGTAATAATTTATGTTGATTTGTTGCGGACATTGCTTCTACCATTGGTTTCTTTTTACTTTCCTCAGAATGTGAAGACATGCTGATAGTTTGGCTTGATGATACCACATCGTGTTCATTGCTCTGTTGGTGCTTTAATGGAGTCTGGTCAAGAGCTGAAGTACAACTCGTGTTGTTCACGGCATTTGTAGGCTTCAAAACTGCAGGGGAGCTGACTGTTGCATTATCTGAAACTACTTTACGAAGCAAAGGGTTAACAGATGTTGAGCTAGCTGCTGATGAATCAAGTTTGGCTGCACGAGCTTTGGTTTGGTGGAGTACAGATCGCATATGAATCTCTAAGGTGGAGCTCTGGCTGTATGCTACATTGCAAATGCTACATTTGAAGGGTTTGTGATCAGCACTGCTGCTGACAGACTCTGGTAAGGCAGCCGAAGAATCTTGCACTGAACGCTTCACTTTGTGCAAGTGTGAGACAGAGTTATAGTGCACCAAGAGAATGTTCTTTTGTGTGAAAGATTCCTTGCACACGGTGCATTTGAAAGGTCTTGATGGATCCAGGAATTTCTCTGTTGAGAGGTTTGTCCCTTTTCTCGGAGGCAGAACTGAAGGCTTTGGATTGAGTTCAGCATCTTCTCGAGCTAAACTCGATACACTGTCAGGTGGGCTTATTTTCTCTTCCGGGTCACTTTCTTCTTCATCTTTCACTTTTTCCTCCTCAAAGCTTCCCTGATCTTCATCAAGTCCTTGGTCTTCAGAGGCTAAGAGGTCTTCAGTCATCAACAGACTGCCACAGAGTTGTTGCAGCTGGATCTCACTAAGCTCAAGATGACTAGTTTCTAAGTGCTTCTGCAGGGCCTGTATGGTTCGAAAGCTGCGCTGGCAAAGGCAGCACATCGTAGCAGCCCTGATGGCATGGTACTGCGAATGCTGTTGCAGCTTTTCAGCAGTTTTAAAGGCAAGGCTACACTGACTGCAACGGTATTTATAGACATGGCGATCAGAAATTGGCATTTGAAGTCTATGGCTGTGGAAGTGGTTGACATGCGTTTGGAGGGCACTAGATGATGTCAGGACTTTGTTACAGCCTTTCTGCCAGCAAGGGAACGCAGCAGTGTTTTCCTTTGTGGCTTCGGCATCTTCCAAGGGCTGCTTCTGTGCTTTTGCTATCTCTGGTCGACATGTGGTCACTCTCTCTTCATCATCTTCACCTTGTTCTAATAAACAACAAAATTTTTTTTTTAAAAAGGTGTAATCTTAGCTTAGAGTAAGCAAATTGAGAGCAGATCTGACTCCGTTAAGTTTTACCATTATACAGTGCCTTGCTGTTTGTCCTGTTTTGTTGCATTACAAGCTGGAATCAAAATGGATTTTTGGAGGGTTAGCACCATTTGATTTACACAACATGCCTACCACTTTAAAAGTGCACATTGTTTTTTTATTGTGACACAAACAATAATTAAGCTGAAAAAAAAAAAACACAGAAATACGGAGTGTGCATAAGTATTCACCCTCTTTCGTATGAAATCCCTAAATAAAACCTGGTCCAACCAATTCACTTCAGAAGTCACATAATTAGTTGATTAAGATCCACCTGTGTGCAATCAAAGTGTCACATGATCTGTCACATGATGTCTGTAT
>JAOANJ010000025.1:5047038-5059290 GCA_026413345.1 Ariopsis seemanni | reverse complement strand
ATGATACATTTTCTCAGTTTAAACATTTGATATGTCATCTATGTTCTATTCTGAATAAAATATGGAATTTTGAAACTGCCACATCATTGCATTCCATTTTTATTTACAATTTGTACTTTGTCCCAACTTTTTTGGGATCGGGGTTGTATTAAATACAACCATGTGATGGGCCATACATCATAAAACCAGCAATAATATTCACAGTTTCACAATTCCATTTCCCTGTCTGCTATTGAACAGTTATTCCACGAAATCGAGTCATACATGAGCTGATAGCTGACAAGGCACATTGCACTGAGTTGGCTATAAGCCATGTATGACGAGATTGAATGGAATAACTTTTATTCTATCCACATTCACTGGATTTTGAGAAACAGAGCATTTTAAATTTTTGCAAATTCTATAAATAAAATCTTTATTCAAAGCATCCAACAAAATCATTTCTGCTTAGAATGTAAACAAACCGGTGAAATGACAGTAGAAATTTGTGAAAAATGCTATAGTAATAATAATTCTTGAAAATAAAAAAAGGTATGTTCTTACCATCAAATACTTTTATTCCATATTTTGTTGCTTTTTTGTATTTTTACCTTGCCCGCAATGGAGTAAGCGGGGCAAGGTATTGTAATCAGTTTGTTTGTTTGTGGGTGTGTCTGTCTGTTAACAATCTAGCGTTGGTTGCACTGATTGACTTCAAATTTTCACAGTCGGTAGGCAAATGGTCTATAGATTACCTAATTAAATTGTGGGGGTAATTGGGTCAAGGTGAAGGTCAAGGTCACCGGAAAGGTCAGTCGTTTGGTCAAAATAACATTTTCCATGATAACTTAAAAATGATTGCCAATAGACAAATGTTTACTATTATGAGCATATAGGAACTCCCATATGGCCTTTCACTTGGCACCATGATCTTTGACCTTGAATGACCTTGAAAGGTCAAACTCAATGTCATGGATTTTCAGAGGGCTATAACTTGAAAATGGTTGATTGTAGACAGATGTTTACCATTATCAACTTATAGGAAGTGCCATATGGGCTTTCATCTGGCAGCATAACATTTGACCTTGAATGGCTCTGAAATGTCATACTTAAGGTCATGGATTTTCATAGGACTATAACCTGACAGCTGATGATTGAGAAATATTATCATTATCAACATATAGGTATAAAATAAGTGCTGCTGGGAGAGGTTTGTTTTGCCTGGCAACACTTGTTAACGAATGAGATCAAATGTTTTTTCTTAATAACTATATTTTTTTGAGATATTTACATGGAAATTGGCAGCACATAGATGGTTGTGTACTGAATGTAAAGTTTGAAAAATTAGCAAAAACAAATTATGCAAAATAGTGTTTAATTAGTATGAATTATGCTAATTAGGTTTGAACATTAAATCGGTACACTCAATTAAAAAGTAATAAAATATTATTTCTAATCCCCTCTGTGACTTGTTTTTTTTAAATCTCATTCCAACCACTAAGATCTCAATATTTTTCATCAAAACAACTCCCGTTATATTCTAAAATAGTTATTTATTTACATGAATCAGTTTGATTTGACAGAATAAGGAGGTAAAGCTATGAAAACTCATTTCAAAGTCTTATAACATCAATCGTAATGTCAAAACTAGCAGACGGAAAATTTAGCTGAATACTTCATCAGAAACAGTGAGAGTGAGCGAACATCCCTATAAATGTTATCTGATTGATATTGACGAGTAATCCAGTGGGAAACTGATCAGAAGAGAGAGCGAGAGAGAGAGTCTGATTGCTTTCCCGTGACTCAAAAAGAAAAGTTTCCGACGTCACGCGAGCAGAGTTTTTACTCTGTTGTACCGACTTCAACCTTCCGTTACTCCCAAAGTACTGAACAGAGCTTAACCAGATACATTTCTTTGGAAAGCAAAGATTATAAGGTTTTTAATGATAGTATTCATGATAGAAAATATTCAAGAGTTCAGCAATGACAGATTTGGAAACTTGTACGAGTGTCTGCATGGACAATTTTCACAGCATGGCCAGCAAGCGTCTGATACGCCTAGTAAGATCATTTTTGTTGATCTGATATACATCACGGCTCAGTAAATGGGCACGACATTGCTGTAAATTATGATCATCTGGCACATATTTAATTTAATTTCAATAACTTAATAATATAACAGCATCTACAGTTTTTTAGATTTGGTCAAAGTAGATTTAATAACTTGGCACCATTTTAAAAGACTAAGTAAAGATCTAACTTCAGAGATTTATTAAAGCATCACAAATCCATTTGGTAACTAAACTAAACAAACTGAAGAAGGAAAAGAGTTTTCCTCAAGTGCGAGCATGGAGCAAGTTTTCTGAAACCATGGAGAGGAAAAGTGAACATTTATGAAAAGTGACAGTAATTATGATCCATTAACCTTTTCCAGCTTTTGCACAGATAACAAGGCTGATGGCCAAGAGCCACTGGAATGATTTACAGTGTTTTGCTGACTGGGGGTTAGACAAAGGTTCATTACACCCACACACACACCCACACACACGCACACACACACACACAGACAGACAATTTCGTGTTACTATCCTTGTGAGATCCTTCCATTGACATAATTATTAAAGCAGCTAATTGATGTTATGTTCCATTCAAATTGAAATCTGACCCTGACCTTAACCTCAATAACCAACAGCAAACCTTTTGGCTCTTTTAGATTTTTAAATAAAATCCACAGTTTTTGTATTTTAAAAGAAACAAAAAAGTTTTTCTCATGAGGACCAGCCACGGTCGAATGTGTCAGATATTCCTGTCCTTGTGGAGAAATCTGGTCCCCACTAAGATATCAAAACCCGCCGACACACACATCCAAAATTGTGAGTTTTATTTTTCCATGTAGCGTGTGACGGAAGGAAGGAAAGGGATTTAAGACCAAAACAATAAGCTCCTTCTCAGACTCACCGCACTGTTGGCTCTGTTTTTCATTTTTGAAAACACACTCAGGCAACAAACTGATACCGAAACAAAGAGTTCAGCGTACACACTGCAAAAAAAAGCCATTTTAGTCATGAAAATATCGCAAATATCACCAAAATGTATCTAATACTATTAGATTGCAATAAATCGAATACTGTATGCACTTATTAAACCTGTTTCTGTGTTTTTGTCCTAATTTCAAACTTAAGATAATTTTGTTCTCTTAGCAGGTTGTATTTATTTTCTCACTGAAGCATTTAGTATCTTTAGAAAGAATGCACTTATTAAACAGCTAGCAATGCCTTAGCAACCGCCAAACAACTTACCAACACCCTAGCAACACCTTAGCAACATGCTAGCAACCACCTGGCAACACTTAGTAATACCCTAGCAACAGCTTAGCAAATCACCTAAAACCTTAGCACCACCCTAGCAACACCTTAGAAACACCTTATTAACCACCTAGCAACAACCTGGCAACAGAATAGTAACCACGTAGCAAGACCTAGCAACACATTTGCAAATCACCTTAATCCTTAGCAACTCTTTAGCAACCACATACTGTAGCAACCACCTAGCTACACCATAGCAACCACATAGAAACAGCTTAGCAATATCCTAGCAACACCATAGCAACACCTTATTAACCACCTAGCAACCACTGAGCAACACCTAAGCAACAACCTAGCAACAGAATAGTAACCACTTAGCAAAACCTATCAAGACATTTGAAAATAACCTAAAACTGTAGCAACACCCTAGCAACACCTTAGCAACTATCTACTGTAGAAACCACCTAGCTACACCATAGCAACCACATAGCAACACCATAGCAATACCTTATTAACCACCTCGCAAGACCATAGCAAGCATGTAGCAACACACCTTAGCAACCACCGAGCAACACCTTAGTAACCGTCTAGCAACATCATAGCAACCACCTAGCTACACCATAGCAACCACATAGCAACAGAATAGTAACCACCTCACAAAACTTAGCAACACGTTTGCAAATCATCTAAAACCTTAGCACCACCCTAACAACACCTTAGCAACCACATACTGTAGCAATCACCTAGCTACATCATAGCAACAACATAGCAACAGCTTAGCAAGACCCTAGCAACACCATAGCAAAATCTTATATAGCCATCTAGCAACCATTTAGCAACACCTTAGCAACCACCGAGCAACAGAATAGCAACCACTTAGCAAAACCTAGAAACGTATTTGCCTAAAAACTTAGCGACACCTTAGCAACCACCTACTGTAGCAATCACCTAGCTACACCATAGCAACGACATAGCAACACCATAGCAATACCTTATTAACCACCTCGCAAGACCATAGCAACCATGTAGCAACACAACACCTTAACCACCTAGCAACACTTTAATGACCTAACACATTAACAACACCTTAGCAACCACCGAGCAACACCTTAGTACCCGTCTAGCAACACCATAGCAACCATGTAGCAACACAACACCTTAACAACCACCTAGCAACACCTTAAACATGACCTAAAACATTAACACCTAAGCAACCACCTGGCAATACCATAGCAACCACCTAGCAACACGGTAGTAATCACCTAGCAACTGCCTAGTTACAGCTGAGGAATCACACTCACATGTTCTTGCTGAAATGCATCTCTAGTTATTTTATACACGACAAAAAATGACAGCCAAATGAAAATATCTTGAATAGAGTCAGATTTACTTATTTTACAGATTTACTTAGTGTTTCCTATCATAAGATGATCATAAACCAAACATAAGATTATTCAACCTATTCCTAGACATTTAAATATTTTCTACCATTCTACCACTAAATTTCGTTATTATTTTGGCAGATAATTTTGCTTATTTCTCATAATAACATTGCAGAAACAAAATTGTCACTAGAACAAGACTTTCACAATACAAGATAATTTATTAAAGTCTCGGAATAGGTTTAATAATCATACATTTGCTTTCTTGTAATCCTGTGATAGAAAATACCAGATAAATAGATCACCAGATCACGTGTGATTTCTTTGCAGTGTGGCTGAGAAACGAAGGGTGCCACATTTGGTTTAAACACTTTCTCAGAATGAGGATGAGGTTATAACCTGTGTGCACTAATGGAAAGGAAAAGCTTGTGTTGTGAAGTGTTGAGGTAATGAGGTTCTCTGTAACAGCACTAAACCTCAAGTGCAGGAGTTATCCTGAGGATTCAACACTTCTTCACTCCATAAACTCTTACGCACTAATGTATCTGAAGTGCGGATGTGGCCTGAAGAATCGTGAATTAACTCAAGTAGCATAATTATGTGCAGAAATTTCAGCGTCTAGCTCATGACCGCTCAGGGACGGGCAGTAGAAATGGGCGAGCAGAGCTTTTTTTCTCTTTCAGGAGAAAAATATAAATATAAGGCTCAATTTTTGGCACTGACTTTCCTTATTTCCTGTAAAGAAATGATGGTTTATTTCTTACTTTTGTAGAATCAGAAACACCACCACAACCACTACAACCACCAGTCATGAGTCTAAATGCACAGAATGGTATGAAGCAGAGGCTGGGTCTGATTTCTTTCTAGCCCAGACAGTACAGTCATACAGTCATGTGAAGTGATTCCACTTCCAGAAATGTCCACGTATTTTGGGTGCCCATTGAGGATTTCCATCCATCCATCCGTTATCTGTAGCCGCTTATCCTGTTCTACAGGGTCGCAGACAAATTGGATCCAATCCCAGCTGACTATGGGTGAGAGGCGGGGTACACCCTGGACAAGTCACCAGGTTATCACAGGGCTGACACAGAGACAATCAACCATTCACACCTGCGGTCAATTTAGAGCCACCACTATAACCTAACCTACATGCCTTTGGACTGTGGGGGAAACCGGAGCACCCAGAGGAAACCCACGCAGATGATGCAAACTCCACACAGAAAGGCCCTCACCAGCCGCTGGGCTCAAACCCAGGACCTTCTTGCTGTGAGGTGACAGTGCTAACCACTACACCACCGTGCTGCTGTCTGAAGCACTAATTCAGTACAACTTAAGAGCTAATAAAATACAGTAAAACTAGCTAGACCACCTAGCTATGTTCACTGCTTCCATTTGCAAAATTTGTATTACTTGGGATTGGTTTTTATCAGTGTTTACTGACCTTTCTGATGTTTTTACTGCCTGGTTAAATATTAACTTGCAAGATGTTGATTGACTGAAATATTTTAATTGTGGGGTTATGTTCAATCTAGCACTGCTTTAGAGTGATACCATGAAATAACAATAAAAACATTATGTTTCTTATGCTCATTAACTGAATAACTGCATTACTTCTCTGTAGTTACATCAGTGTGGCCATGCTTCACACATTGCCCACCCCTTGTGTCAGTCTGTCAGTTAATCTGTTAAAACATACAGATTCAATTTACTAATCTTATTTTGCTTTTGAAAAAAAAAAAAAGATCTGGTTCCCACTAATATCATTAATTGGCATCACCAGAGCATGCCTGTTAACATATATAAATATTTCTTCTCCTTTCATTTAATATGGTACAAATTCATACTCATATGCAGCCTCTGGCAGCCTGATTTTTTCAACCTGTAAGGCCGAGTAGTGATAATAATGTTTGACTAATGTGTTAGTAGTAAAACGGCAGATGCTGGAGCCAGTGAGGAAATGGTTGTGCGGATGTGATAATGATAGCTTAAAATGCTAAACCTTACATTCATGGCAATCCTTTTCCTCCACTGGTCTCTGCATCTCTCTACAATTTCATTATTGCTGTGGCTTAAGTACAGAAAATGTAAACATGCTCATGTTTCTACCCTACAGGCTAATTTAAACAAGAAAAAAAATGAACAATTTGAATGTGGTAGGGAGTTTCATGTTTTCTTTTTCAAATTCAAGTGGTGTGAGTTGTGGATGTTAATATGTTAAAGAAAAAAACGACAACAACAAAAAACAACTTTAATTCCATTGTCACCAATTTCTTTGGTGTTTTAAAATGATTTACTGTGATACAATAATAAAATTAATCCATTCAATAACTTCATTCATTCAGGTTAATTTGTAACTTTTCACTTTTTTATTCTGGAGTAAATGTTCTTTTACCTGTCAACATCAATCCATATTATATCCATATTATCTCCATTTCCTACTGACCTACATTTGGTGACCTTAAAATATTTGTCTAATGGCTGTTTCAAGTTCAGGTGCCATTTTTCCTCCCCATAACTATAGGCAATTGTCATACTTATTAATATTACAGGCAAATGGCTTGAAATCTACCTTTCCATACCCTGAACAATTTTGAAATTAGGTCAGTTACAAAAATGTACATTTCCTTTCCTGTCTTGGAGGCGAAAAAATTATAACACAGAGTCTGACTAATGAATTGGTTTTGAGTTACGACCAAATGCACACAGTCAATTGTCATACAGGTCATAAAGTTAATGTTCATTTTATCTTGCTTTCTTTGGGGCGGTTTTTCATATTTCTTTGTCCTAGTTGTAACTGTTACATGACACATTTTTTTTTTTTGTGAGCTATACCTAACAAACTCTTTATTATCTTTATTATTTCACTTGCCACGAGACAGTGAGAAAGTAGAACAATCATGCCAAAATAAGCAGTTATAATTAAAGAAACTAAGGCAGACCTTTTGTCTGGGAAAATAGTCTTTCCGATTAATGTGGTCTCATAGTTTGATAATGTGTTGGTTTGCATGGAAGCTGGATGATCTGTGTTCTCCACCTGCTGCAGTGTAGATGACAAACATGTCTCATATGCTTTTTTGTTTGTGTCTCCACCTGGTCTATTTGTGCATTTTCACGGATATTAGTCGGCTCTTCAAGAATCTTTGACCTGATTGCACAGAACCTTTTCTTGATGCCATTCCATGCATGTCGTGTAGACGAATTGGTTGTAATCAGGTTCCTGGAAACTTTGTTGTAATTTAGTAGTTGTATAAAAGCATAAACTATTAATACAAGCTTTGATCGTTAGAGAGAGTATACAAGTACAGTGCCACTAGAAATATCGCAAAACCTTTCCGATTTTGTGCATTTATTTCAGCATATATTTGATCTGAAATCTGATAAAGTGCTTCAAACGTTGTTTCTCTGAATTTCTCCTTACAAAGCTGCTTCAGCTCAGTAATGTTGGTGGGCTTCCTGGCACAAACCACTCTTTTTAAATCCTTCCATAATATTTCTGTTGGGTTACAGCTTTGACTTGATCATTCCAAAATGTTAATCTTCTACTTTATCCCTTTCTTTGTAGACTTGCTTGTGTGTTTCGGGTCACTGTCTTGCTGCATGCCCCATTTAAGATTCAGTTTATGGACCGATACCCTGTCATTCTCCTGAAGAATTTGCTGGTACAATTCAGAATTCATAGGTGTATCAATATTGTCAATCTGTCCTGGACCCAAGGCGGTCCCAAACCATAATACTGCCACCCCAATGCTTCAGGGTTGGGATGCAGGGTTTTGCCAAACAGCACTTTTCATTTAAATCAAAAAGTTTGATTTTGGATTCATCTGTCCACAGTATATTTTTCCAGTTGGCTTCTAGCTTATCCACATGGTCATGAACAAACTTCAGATGGGCAGCAGTGTTCTTTTTGGAGAGTAGTGGCTTCCTCCTTGCTATGCATACCACTCTTGTTCAGTGTTTGCCCGATGGTGGACTCGATGCAAGAGTGGCCTGTACCGTAGGTCCTTAGATGTTAAACCTGGGCTTTTTTGTGACTTTCTGTAATATTATTTGCTGTGGCCTTGGAGTGATTTTGCTGGACGAGCACTCCTTGGGAAAGTAACAGTGGTGCTGCATTTCCTCCATTTGTATATTATTTACCTCACAGTGGATTGGTGGAAACCAAACTCTTTAGATTTTGTTTATCCTTTTCCAGTCAGGTGAGCATTGATAACTTTTACTGAGGTCCTCAGGAACCTCTTTTGATCGAGGCATGGCACACTTTAATAAACCTGTGTGGTGAAGACCATATTTTGATAGTGAAGACCCAAGTGTATGTTCGTGAATCATGGATGTGCTTGCTAAACTCACGCCTGATTGTCATCCCCTCGATTGAAACACCTGACTTCACTTACCCCTTTAAATTAACTCACACTCCTAGAGATTCATATACAACTGCACATTTTCCGACAAATATATTTAATATTGGATATTTTTGCTCAATAAATAAATGTAAAAACTATATTGCTATAGTACTAGAACTAGTTTTAGGACTTAGCTGAAGCTCTGATCACATTACAGATCAAATTTATACAGATACAAGAAATTGTAAAGGGTTAACAAACCTCCTAGCAGCACTGCACATGTGCTTTTATTAGCACAACCCAGAAATTGTAATGAAAGTCCAAAGCGGGTGTCATAACACAGATGGTCAGGGATGAGGTAAATCCATTATCAGAAATCCAGAATCGTAGAAGTTGTTCACTTGGCACTAGAACTTTCTTGTCTAGAAGTTCAGCACTTTGTGTACCTGACTTTTGCCACCGTTGTACGTACATCGCTCTGGATAAGAGCATCTGCTAAATACCATGTAATGTAATGTAAAGTTCAGACATTGATAAAAACTACCAGGAACTAGTACCACTGGAAAAACTTTTATTCACTTCCAAAAATCTGTTTCTGAACTTATTTTTCCACTGTGTCTAGGGAGTAAAAAAAAAAAAAAGGAAATCTTTTCAAGAGTGCCATTCTTTTTCCTGTTGGACAGGAAGGCACACCTGGCTCATAGACATCCAGTAACTCACATTAAACAGATGAACGCTGAATAGGCTGAAAAGTAGCCTGTGGGGTGTGAGACATCAAGATAGAGGGAGATAAAGGAGAGAGAAGATGAGGGAGATTGACTGAAAGGCTGTCAGTCTCTGGCTTTGACCTTAAGTCCATCATTCTCTGTCTCCTCTCAGCCCATGGATACAAGCTGTCATGGCTAACAGCCATGTTTTCTAATCAATCTGCGACCTAATAGGTCACGAATGAGCAACCCAGGCTTGCCAATAACACTTTACGTGTAGAATGTGAGGCCTTACATTTGTATTAACCCGGCTGATGTCTGACTAACACCCCCCCCCACGCACACACACCCTTTACATGCAATTCTTGCTAATTGACATCATAATAATTAACTCAAGCCTGTGACTCCTGAGTGTGTCCAACTACACCAGTAACAGCTGCTCTTTTTCCCAGAGCCAGTTCATTTACACACCACATTCTTAGCCTTAATTAGAGACAAACTGTGTTCCTTTAAAAATAATTTTAATAGAAGAGGGGAAGGCAGAAAGGCTGAGGTTTTGAAAGGGAAAAAACACACTGTGATTCTCTGCAAGATGCAAAAGCATTTTTAGAGCAAATGTGAGCAAATGGTACAGCTTGAGGAAGGACTTCACAGATACTTTCCCCCATAAAACTATTTGATGAAAATGGTTTCTAATTAATCATAAACACATGGTGAGGTCCAGTAAGAAAATGTGCTTTAAAACATGCACAGGGGAACTGGAGATCCACTGAAATAAATGAATTTCTTTCCCCTGAGCTGTTTTATTTTCAGGCAAAGCTAGAACAAACAACATGTGTTAACTTTGAAGTGAGCTCTGTAGGGGACAGAAATCAAGCCTAATTGCAAACATAGAAGACTTTTGATCAAATAATTGTAAAGTGAGCTTGTTTGGTGATTTTGGCTGGCAAGTATATTGGCAAGTATGCTGGTGTGTTATGGGATGTCTATGGGATCTGGAAGAAGCCTATTAATTCGAGTGCTTTCTTTTTGTCTTTTTTTTTTTTTACTTACGATGACACTGCATTTGTGACCAGCCTCACCAGTTGTACTCTTCTTGTAAATGCCAGGTGTCATACCCCCTTTTCATCAAACATAGCCTGAAGTTAGAGCAACAAACCATGATCATACTCCCCAAGGCCAGTGGAATATAAGAATAGACAAGAGTAATCGAAAGACACTTAAATGTATGCTCTTGAGTGCTAGCAAGGCAGCACTCGTGAAAATCAAGTGTTTATGTCTGAAAATTTAAAGAGGAACTGCCAAAAAGGAGCCGACTAATTACTGTTTCACTCAGCACACTGAGGTCCTGCATTACTCAAGTTCTGTCTGTAAATGCAGAATTGCTTTATTTGCCAAATGTACATTATACACAGGAATTTGACTTGGGGATACAGTGCAATGAAGCAAGAAAATAAAAAAATAACAAAGAAGGCCACTCTAAAATTCAGTAAAAAAAAAAAAAATACTGTACAAATACACGAAAACACTGTCAAAAATGTGTAAGGCGATTAACAAACATTGTTTATGGAGGGTTGTATCTTTCACATGAGCAAGTAGGATGTCATCTATTTTGTACGTTTTGCTTAATTGATTGGGTTTTGCTCCCACAAAGATTTATTAAGGTTGAAAGACACTTGTATATCTGGAGAGCATATTTGTCTTGAGAGCATGTATGAAATTTTGCTCCTTTATGCCAGTTGAAGGCAAAATTGTAAAATTTACCAAGACTTACTGATGGGAAAGCTTAGCTTTTACTAAGGCTAAATCATGCCTTCATAAAATAATCAGAACATTTCTAAAAAATGATTACTTAATATTACTGCTATAAATTTGGTTTCATGTTCGATGTACATGGCACTTTTATGCCACTGATGCCTAGACAAAGTGCTTGAAAAGGTTTTCATTCGCCTTTACTCTTCCAGGAGTCTTGATAGGAGATTTGATATCAAAATTTGCTATCAGCTATTCCCTCTATTGCACAAATTTTACCACCTGGGGAGGGTGAGGGCTAACAGGTGCTTCCTCTCTGACATATGAAGCCATGTGGCTGGGTATTTTACCTGTAGTAGTAATAATAATAATAATAATAATAATAATAACTTTATTTTCAGAAGTTTAGTAACCAGTTTAGCTCACACTAATCTCACACTGGACCTTCAAATCTAACCAGGCTTGGGATCGGCACTAAGTATGCACTGTCTTGTACAAACCCAGTGGCTGGGTATTTTACTTCATCTACAGTTCAAATACATGCAGAAGAGGTAAAATACCCAGCCACTAGGTTTGTACAAGACAGTGTATGATCCCAAGCCCAGTTAGATTTGAAGGCACAGTGTGAGACTAGTGTGAGCTAAACTGGTTATTAACCAAACTGCTGCTCAAGTTAAAGGATAACTGAAGTCATTTTTAAACTTGCTTTATTTCTTAATTAACGTGTTATTCAATTACGTTTTCGGTTTTAGTAACTTTATATCGTGACTCGTATTGGCAACTAATT
>JAOANJ010000025.1:4512767-4525525 GCA_026413345.1 Ariopsis seemanni | reverse complement strand
AACCGGAGCACCCGGAGGAAACCCACGCGGACACGGGGAGAACATGCAAACTCCGCACAGAAAGGCCCTTGCCGGCTGCTGGGCTCGAACCCGGACCTTCTTGCTGTGAGGCAACAGTGCTAACTACTACACCACCGTGGCGGCGTTACATTTATAATGTAATAATAATTTTTAGTATAAATCCGGAGATGATTATAGAAAATCACGCACACTGATTGGTTGAGAAATTCAGACTATTTCTCGATAATCACCTCGAGCGACTCGGCAAAATGGTGGCCAATCGGTTTGTCACCGTAAGTGAGGAAGAATTACACATCATGAAAGAAAATGCTGTTCTGAAAAGCACTAAAGATGCTACGAAGTTTGGTCTAAAACTATTCAAAGGAAAGGCGGAGTTGTGATTTATTTTATCGATTTCAAAACAAAGTATTTTATATGACTCGGCGTAGATAAGTGACACAAGTCTGTGCTGCGACTTTATTACATTTACATGCCGATTTGAAGTTTGAAATAAATGATTTTTTTAAATATGATTTTTACATTTTTTAAAAAATAATCACCTGTGTATTTATACTAAAACAATAACCCACGTCAGGCTCAGTGAATATCGACTGCGTCTCGGTTATTATTCACCGATATTCACTACACATTCAGTGAATAATTGTTAAATAATAATTCCAATGATATAGAAAATATACCAATTTGTGAAAACATTGTCATACTTTTAGATTGGTGTTTTTATTTCTTTTTTTAAATTCTTTATTGTCGGCTCATCCGGCCGACAGGGAATGAGTTTATGCCATCATGTGTTGTGTTGTTTGTCATCTATCTGTCGTCCACATTTCATGAAAATCGCTTCTTCTCTCTGAATTCTTCACCGATTTTTATTCTTTTTGGCAGGAAGGTAGATCTACCTGGGGTGTATATACAGTAGCTTCTATCCAAATTTGCATAACTGCAATTAATAATGAAAATATGGAGTAATTAATTAATCAATCCATAACGAGCAGTTTCTACACAAATCTCTTCTTCTCCATCAATTCTTCACTGATTTTGATTCTTTCTGGCATGAATGTAGGTGTACCTAGGGTGCACATACAATAACTTCTACCCAGATTTGCACAATTACAATTATTAATGATGTTATGGACTAATTAAGCCTTAATGAGCAGTTCAATAAAAACTGCTTCTTCTCTGTCAATTCCTTGCCGTTTTGGATTCTTTCTGGCAAATAGGTCGGTATTCCTAGGGTGTATATTGCTTCTATATATAGCGTGTATATAGCTTACAACATTTATTGTGCAAGGAAGGTGGACCACTTTAGATCGTTCCTTCTGGACGAGATGGGGCCGGAGTGAGCTACGCCGTCATTGATGGTCTTGTTTTAAATGACTGTACATGACTCGATAATTACATACGTCTCTGAGTACCACAAGTTCCTGAAGGTACCAAAACCCAAAATCTATCCACCTGGAATCTTGGGTACTGGACCAATAATTCGTCAGCGAAATTTTGATTTGTGGTGTCAAAACGTTTGTAGCGGAAAAGGCGTTTTTTTTCACTGAAAGCAGGCCTTTGTCTTTCTGATGTAACTTTTATTCCTGCTTCGTTCTTCTTTTTGTCGATATCCTTTTCTCTTTCTTCTTGTTTCTTTCCTTCCCTCAGTTAATCCTTCTTTCTTGTCGTTTTTCTCCACAGCTCCTCCTTCCTTTCCATGTCCTTTCTGATTCCTTTCCACTCACTATGTTTAGAAGGAGCTTAACCTATCACTGAGTGAGCGATGCTTCGGATTTGTCATTCTCCTCAGCACACACACACGCACACCTCCATCAATCTGCAAATGCATACACAAGTCTAAACAGATAACCGCTACAAAACCAACACACTCTCCCGGGTTTTTATGCGTTCTCGGGTTTCCGCTCGGCAGACAGAGAGTCTGTGTGTGCATTCACCCTCGCCATGGACACGATATTCTCCCCTTGCTGTCTCCTGTCTGTTTTTAAAAACTTTTCGTAGAGCCCCGATCTCCCCGAAACCCCCTCCTCCCCACTGTGCAGACGGCAGAGTTGTGTTTGACCTTTGATCCGCAGTCACTAATTACAGCGGGGTGGCGACAGTTCGAGTGCCTCGCCTCCAGCTTGCTCAAGCACATCATCTAATTGGAAGCTCTTTCACCCTCCACTGGCCCAGATTCCTCTGACTGAGTCCTGACAATGGCGAGAACCTCCCCCTGTACTCACCCTCCCCGTCTTTGCAGGTCTCTTTTTGCTAACCACACTACCCCCTTCATTCTGCTTCTGTAAACTTCTCTGTCCTTTAACATCATAAAAACGCACCAGGTTTGAACCCATGTCATAAATTTGTGCTCTCGATGCACACAATACGCTTGTTTGAGTCATAAAAACACCATTGCTAGGCAACCAGGAAACATTTGACACCTGACCTTTAGGTAGATAATAAGAGAAACTAGCTAGCATGTATGCCGTTAAGTCGCTTATACAAACAATGTAGAAACAAGACCAAATGAACAACAATATCATGGGGAAGCCATGGCCTGATGGTTGGAGAAGTAGTTTTGGGACCCAAAGGTTGCTGGTTCGAGTCCCTGGACCAGCAGGAATGGCTGAAGTGCCCTTAAGCAAGGCACCTAACCCACAACTGCTCCCCAGGCTGCTCCGGATAAGAGCGCCTGCTAAATGCCATGAATGTAATTTGATAATATTTTTCTCAGACGTATTGGTAAATTAGTTTTTAAAAAAATGGCACCGTTTGACTAAAATTACACTGTTTTCACACTTAGCATCAACCATTAACCAGATTTCCACACTGAGAAACACTGAAGTTGCACTACAATATGTGAACACGAAGTTTTAAGAAAATATTGACTTTCAAAGTAGTGAAGACCACAAGAGTGGGCTGGTTCTGTGGAAACGTCTGCTACCCACTCGGCGTCCATCTTGGCAACACTCCCGGGCAGTTATTTTCAGTCATACAAGTAAGAAGAAGCTTATATATACTTATGATATGATGTTTCAAACACAGATTTGAAAAAGAAAAATGCCTGAAATAATACAAGAAGATTCGTCCAGATGCTGCACACGTGTGTTTCTTCATAACTAATGCAGCAAAGAAACTTCAATCTGCAGT
This sequence comes from Ariopsis seemanni, assembly GCA_026413345.1. Classification (NCBI taxonomy): domain Eukaryota; kingdom Metazoa; phylum Chordata; class Actinopteri; order Siluriformes; family Ariidae; genus Ariopsis; species Ariopsis seemanni. The sequence goes on along the minus strand of JAOANJ010000025.1, from coordinate 4,522,378 downwards.
CTGCACTTCAATCTCTCTGATAGGCCCGGTGTTTTCTTGCAACAAGGCAATTGGCTCTCTGTGATGAAGGGGCGGGAGTTACAGTGACATAATACAGCTGCTGTGTTGAAGGTTACACACAGCTTCGTTCATATTTTAAGCAGCGGCCTGTCTCTTTTCAAACCATCTTTGTTTGGAATCGAGACGGGAACGGGTCGTGTCTGGGGCTCGGCATCGTTTTGTTGCCATCACAACAGGCTATTTTCATGACGGCAATTAGATAAGACATGAGCAGTATGAAGGAGAAGCAACCATTTTCCTGGCAGTTGCAACAACCTAAACAAGAGCGATGCTGCTAATGCTAACATTAGCAAAACTTCCTTGGAGATGCTATACACTCAGAATAAATACATATAATATCAATAAAATATGATATATCATATTTGGTTACACAATTCTGTTAAGGTTATTTGTTTTTTTGTTTTTTTACACGTCGCCGTAAACAACTGTTAAACCTAACAACATTGTTTATTTATATGATGTATTTTTATATACACTTAAAATCTTAAAAGAGTTTTACTTTGGCATCTAGGTTTAGCTTATAAAACCAAATCTCTGGCCTCCTGAAACCAGAAGGCACAAAAATGCAAGTGATGTTATTCAGGGCTCAGTTTTAGGACCGTTTACAATTCTACTTTATTTAATTATTTGTTTATTTTTATACACTTTACGGTTATTTTTCTCCCTTCTCACTATCTTAATAACTCTTAATTCCTACTTCCTTTTAAACTCCTACCCCCCGCACGCCCTTAAATCTTATTATTTATTTTTTTTTCCGTCTAATTTCTTCCTCGTCTGTCTCTGTTTACTTAATGGCAGGACAACAGCAGAACTGCATTCCAGTCTGAGACACACCGCCGTCCTCGCCGTCGCTGTCCAGACCTCCTCCCGGACACAACATGCACACACTCCCCTCCCCCTCCCCCCAAGGGATCATCACTTCCCTCCCGTGGCTCAGTGAGGTCAGAGGTCAACCTTTAAATAACACATCAGAGTCTGCGTCCACCCCCATGTCTCGCACATCCCGACCCTACGACCTCTCCATGTACACACACTCACACGTAGTATAAACACATCACACGCCCTGCGCGGCACTGCACTGCGCTATGCTATGACATGCATGTGAAACTTGAAGAGTTCAATTTTTACATGCTGATTGCAACATGGTTTATGGAATATTCACATGAATTTCGGCAAAAGAAAGAGAGTACAGGATGCGAGAGGTCGGCATTGTGACCCTTTGTGCTTTCAGATGGCTCGTCTGCCGTGTTGCCACATTCAGGGCTGACCTTTGACCTCTGACCTCGTCCTGAGCTCCACCTGTACCGAGGTGAGCAGGTGGTGGACGCAAGGGACGACCAGATCAAAAGGTCAAGCATGAGATGATCTTGACTCCGCCTTAGCCACACCCCTTGAAATCTGAAAAAGTCAAGCGAAATAAAATAAAGACACACAAACGTCTCATTATGAACCAAGTGGTGCAATGCAACACTTTGAGACGGTGTGGTATCGGAAATATTCCTGGTGGTAGGTATCTCTGCTTCATGTTGGGCCGCATCACGCAAGCTTGTTGTTGATTAGTTTCCTGTAACGGCACACCTACTAATAGGTGCATAATATCTCAACCCTACCATTAGCATACAAGCTAATTTTCAACATCGACTGCTTTTGATCACATTTTTGTTTTATATCCATAATACCTGGTTTATCTTTGATATTGTGGCCTACAAGGCAGATCACAGACCCCTCTCTCTCTCTCTCTCTCTCTGCCTCGCATATATGTTTGCAAAACCACTGACACCAAACAATGCATTTTTCATACACTTCACTCTCGTCCTCTGACCTTTTCCCTAACCCTTCTCTCTCCTCTTATCTCTCTCTCTCTCTCTTCTCCACAAAGGCATATCCATTATGCATGCCTCTCGCACCGCCCCTTTACACGGGTCAGCACTATCTCTATCACTGGCACTTTTTTCCGGGTTTAGTCACATACCAGCCCCTGTTCTCCCTGTTTTTCCATCTCTCCCATTCCTCTCCTCCGCCTTTTCCTACATTCACCACCATCCTCCCAACCTTTTCTTTATCTTGTTCAGAGATAATGGGAATAGAAGCAAAGGATAAGGAATGAAAAACTGAGACAGAAAGAATTAAAAATAAATTCGTTTCCCTTCTATTCATCCCTGTTGGTCTGTATTGTCGTGTTTATGCATTCCTTGCTGGATATGTTTTCCTAGGGCAGATCTAAAGAGTGGCACAGGGTGGCTGCTGGGTGGTACAGGGTGGTACTGGATGGTAACTGCTTCCTTCCTTCTTCCCAACCATCACTCTGCTTCTTCAACTCGGACACTATACCAACATATACAGTATTAAGCACAATACACGTAGCACAGGGTGACACGGGGTGGCAACTGCCCCACCAACACACCCTGCTGCTTATCAATCCAGTACGACATCTGATTTAAAATCTCAAATGTCTTTTTATTCACTGTGTGTTCTCACTACACAGGATAGTCCAGAACATAGGTCAGGTTTAACCGCATAAATAGCGCAACTCCTTATATTTTCCACTAAGATTAAATTATTGGCACCCTCTCATGTGAGTCCACTCTGTGACGTAGACAAGCGACATCACCACATATGTATTTATCATAAAAATAAGCTCCATTGCTTGTTGTTGTTCTTATTTTGTGTTAATTCTGTTTGTACCTCTCTCTCTCTAGCCATGGCTACTTTCATATCGTTACGGTGATGGAAAAGAGACAGAGGTAGTCAAGAAGGGTAAGGAAAGTTCTGGATTCATAACCAGTCCAGATTTTTCTCTTTAGCTTGACTTTTATTATATCCAGTCCTGCTTTCTCTTCTTAGATCTGTGTTTATCTTTCAGGATAGAAGCTCTATCGTTATACAGTGTGTGTGTGTGTTTTATACAGCTGCCAGAGTAAGGCCTGACCCTGTAATCAGTGTGAGCAGAAACAGAGGAGGACTTCTTTGGCCGTTACGGGGCAGAGGTCATGGTGAGTAGCCATTATCCACTCCATTGGTCACATTCCTCGACTTTATGCCCGGAGAGGTATTTTATGGACACACACACACACACACACTGGTGCCTCTGTTGCGTAGGAAAGGTGGAATGTGTGGCGAAAAGGGAAAAGGAGCAGGAACTGGTTCAAATCCAGTGGGTGATGAGATTCCGCTGAGTAAATATCGCCTGCTCAGAGTCATCATGTCTCATTCAAACACCGACTCAAACACTAATCCCTCCATCTCCAGTGGTCACGTTGCGCTCCGGAACCAGAACGACACTCTTTCTGGATTAATGTGGCATTTCAGCACAGTGAACACGGAGGAGGCATTAATTTAGCTTTTTTTTTTAACACGAGATATGCTTTGAGCTGGTTTTGCTGTTTGATATGAAAACCATGTACACACAAACACTCCCACGTTTTTGACTTGCCACTGGTGTAAAAACAAATATATCACACAAATGTTGCGCTTTTTTGGTCGTGCTGTAATTCCTCTGCTGAGAGAAAATGCAATTTTAAAAAATATATATTTCTCATGAGAACTAAGAAGAAATAACTTCTCCTATTGTGCCAAGTGAAAAATTTCATGAACATTTATTTCATACTTCTTGGGTTGTGTCCACACTGAATTGCAGTTCCTAGACCGTTTTACTTCCTGCTCCCGGGTCAGTACTTCTTTAACTGTAGTTTCTAGACCGTTTTACTTCCTGCTCCTGGGTCAGTACTTCCTGAACTGTAGTTCTTAGACCGTTTTACTTCCTGCTCCCAGGACAGTACTTCCTGAACTGTGATTCCTAGACCATTTTATTTCCTGCTCCTGGGTCAGTAATTCCTGAATTGCAATTCCTAGACCATTTTACTTCCTGCTCTCGGGTCAGTACTTCCTGAATTGTAGTTCCTGGACCATTTTACTTCCTGCTCCTAGGTCAGTACTTCCTGAATTGCAGTTCCTGGACCATTTTACTTCCTGCTCCCGGGTCAGTACTTCCTGAATTGTAGTTCCTGGACCATTTTACTTCCTGATCCTGGGTCAGTACTTTTGAATTGTAGTTCCTGGACCATTTTCCTTCCTGCTCCCAGGTCAGTACTTCCTGAATTGCAATTCCTAGACCATTTTATTTCCTGCTCCTGGGTCAGTACTTCCTGATTTGTAGTTCCTGGACCATTTTACGTCCTGCTCCTGGGTCAGTACTTCCTGAATTGTAGTTCCTAGACCATTTGACTTCCTGTTCCTGAGCCTGTACTTTTCCTCTTGCGTTGTAGTTCTGCTTTCAAGTCAGTACTTTTCTACAGACCAGGAACTACAGGACTGGAGCTTTCTCTTCTGAACATTGCTGATTGGTTGTAAAGCAGATGTCTTAGCATCTTTCATGTTTGCTATGCTTTGCTGTAACCGTCTCACACTTTGGGACATTACTTACTTGCTATTTTTTAAATGTTCATGGTCCCTGTGTGAGTGTGGTGTAAATACAGAACAGGGACTCATCCAGGAATTGTGGCATTCTTCTTCCGGAGGTTTCCGAGAAAATATATTTTTTTAATCTAATATGATGCCAAAGGTGAAACAAGATTGAATGACGGGGCTCAAGCTACACACCTCTGGGTTCAATTGAAATCCAAATTTAGAATTTGAGCTGAAATGTGATGGCTTTAATGAATTTCAAAGAATGAAGCAAAGTTCAACAGAAATGACCACAGAACATGGAAGTTACACAGCAATCCCGGCTTCCTGAGTGAGATAGAAGGTAAAAAAATAAAATAAAATAAATAAAAAAGGGAGAAAAAAAAAACCACTTTCTTTTTTCCTCTGGCCTCGTAGCCTCTAGCCTTCCCCTGTCCTTTTCTTTTCCCTTTCTATCCCCTTTTAACGCACAGTTGCCAGCAGGGTCAGGAACCCAGGATGAGTGGAACTCATTATAGAGTCCCCTCATTTCCATTCAGAGCGGGACCCTCAGAGCAACAGGGACGAGGAGCTGCATTCAGCACAACACAGCAGCGTGAAAGAATGATGGCACACAGACACAGCCCCTAATATCACGGTAGAGAAAGTAATGGAAAAGGAGAGATTGTGAGAGAGAGAGAGAGAGAGAGAGAGAGAGAGAGAGAGAGAGAGATGTCTGCTATCATCAGCAAAACATTTAATAAACATGAGCTCCGGTCCATCAGCACGCAGGGACCAGCTAAGAGGTTATGCAAATCCAACAGCGTTCTAGAAGAATGGGATGAAGAGGAGACGGGATGGAAAACAAGAAATGAAAGCACAGGAGAAATGAATTAAGAGTGTAGAAGAGAATAAAGAGGGATATAGCGAGACAGAAGACGCATATGTGCTGAAAGCTCTCTCAAGGTTTGATACGTGATGTTGTACTAAAAGCCTGTGGCCACACACACACACGTTTTGATTTCGTCAACTGATCCCTGAGTCAGTTCAAATCAATCAACCAATCACAAACCGGAGACACTGATTAGCATCAAATAGTGGGTTTAGTACCAAAAACATTGATATACAAGTTAACTTGTAAAGCAAACCAAATCAGCTTAGCTAGTGCGATAATTTATACTTGCCAACTCTAACGATTCTCACAGTAGTCTACCGGTTTTGTTCGAAAAAATACCATTTTACAAAACGAGACCGTCAATGACGGCGTAGCTCACTTCGGCTCCGTCTAGTCCAGAAGGAACGATCTAAAGTGGGACACCTTGCGCAATAAATGTTGCAAGCTATATACACTATATACAAGTTATATATAGAAGCGATATACACCCTAGGAATACCGACCTATTTACCAGAAAGAATCCAAAATGGCGAGGAATTGACCGAAAAGAAGTGATTTTTGTTGAACTGCTCATTAAGGCTTAATTAGTCCACTATTAACTTAATTAATAATTGTAATTATGCAAATCTGGGTAGAAGTCATATGCACCCTGGGTACCCCTACCTTCATGCCAGAAAGAATCAAAATCAGTGAAGAATTGAGGGAGAAGAAGCGATTTGTGTGTGTGGAAACTGCTCGTTAGGGCTTAATCACTCCATATCTTCATTATTAATTGCAATTATGCAAATTTGGATAGGAGCGATATGCACCCCAGGCAGACCTACCTTCCTGCCATAAAGAATAAAAATCTGTGAAGAACTGAGAGAAGCTATTTTCGTGAAATGTGGACGACGCTGGACACATGATGGTATAAACTCATCGCCTGCTGGTTGGATGAGCTAATAATCAATGGTAGGGTTGTGTGATTTGAGTTATTGTTACCACGTTGTACATTATTTTCTTCTCGCAGCGTGTCCTGGAGTGTTTCTCGTCCGTCTTCCTCAGCAATTTGACAGCAATTACTACTCTTAAGTTCCTGTTTAAGTCGTTAGTATTGAAATGATTACATTAGAACGACACATGAATTTAAACCTGTGATTTGCTTAACCACAGCAATCAGTGCTGCTGTTATAGAAAATTAATTTTTGACCAATCAGGATCGAGGGATCGAGAACTCTGCAGCGTGTGGCGTAAACATTCTCTGAACTCGTACCACATCCCTTTTTTCTATCCACTGAGCAGATTGTGGATCCTCAGAGTTGAACATTGTTCTTGACGTCTTGCATGTTTTCATGCCACTTTTGCACTGGTTTTGTCCTTTGTGGATAAATTGTGAAAAGAGACACGTCTTCCTTTTTGACACCTGAACTTTTACACTCGGCTGTATCCCGTGCAGGATTGGAGTTGAAATCTCAAGCTAATTCTTCAAATCCCAGAAACACACCACAGTCCTATACAACTTTGTGCTCAGAATCTCAGCATGGGCTTGAGTTTGTGGAGTATCTGCTTTCCTCGCAGCTCTCGGTAACGATGTGCGTTTTAGCCCTGCAGGGATGGCGTTCACGCTGCGAGTGCATGCTGGATGTGTGTGAGGAACCAACCGCAGTGTTTCAGACGTGCAGAACACCTGCTATTTTACACGGCCTCGGATTTGCTCTGCATGCACTGCCAGGAGAATGTGTGCGTCTTCATCTGCCTGTGTCAGCAACAGCGTGTGTGTGTAATTGGGATATTCATTAGAGTTGAATATGAAGTTTCTCATTCCAGGATGCTGAGGAGTCACTCACAGCTTTTCACCCTCGCTAAGTGAACTGAAACACTCCAGTGTAGTTTAGTCTGGTCCTTAGAGTTGTTGTCTTGTAGGAAGATAAACCTCCATCACTCTCGGCGGGCTTTCTGTTTGGAACGCCCCATTTTTTATATTTATCAATTTTATTAATTATATTTAAAACAAAAAACCCTCTCTTCATCTTGGTCTCAAGTTTGACCAGTTTCCCAGTCCCAGCTGATGATGATGAGCATCCCTGCACCGTGATGCTCCCACCACCATGCTTCACTGTTCACTTGGATGGTGTTCTCAGAATGATGAGCAGTTTGGTTTCTGCCAAACGCTTCATTAACTGAATATGTTCTAGGCTGAATCAGTGCTCTGGATGTAACACGAGGTAGAGAAATATCTGAAAAGTTAACCAAGCGTTTCCGTCTCCGTTTCTCCTGGCAGATTTGGCAACAAAGCACTGCCGTTGAAAGGCTTCACAATCGTCTATACAGATGGAAATAAGAGTTTTGGAAGTGTAGTATGCAGAACCAGAGCTAATTACCCCTGAAACGTGGAATACTTGCAGGAGAAAACACCCAGAGATGGTTCATCCAGTTCATCAAAAGCCTCTTGTGTGTTTAGACGGCGCATATTTTGACATGAGGTTATTGTGACAGTTTCTCAAGCATCTCGAGGTTGGCAGATCGAAGCTCGTGTTGTGCTATTGTTCTCCAACTCGTCTCTTCAGTCAGGACTAGATGACTGTCTTTCTACAAGACGCTGCGAGAGAAAGCAAAACTTCTGGCTGCACATCAGTGGTGCGGAGGCCGTCCTGATTTAAATAAATCTTCAGACACCAGTGAACAGAGGAGTTCAAACTGGGGCAGTGGAATATTTATTTATCAAATGTGATTGCAATTACTGAGGCTTGAGAGGATCTCTGTCACAAACTGCTGAGCTGAAGCTCTGAATGTGAACGAAAAGCAAACGACTGGATATAAAAGAGAGAGAAAGCGCCAAATTAAAAAGAGAAACCCGAAAATCAGCGCTCCTTATTGTTTAGAACAATAAAACACGTTTTGTTTCGAACTTTCAGATTGATGCAGTTGTGTTTCTGGTTATCATGAAAGCTGACTCTTTTCAGTTTGAGGTTAATTCAGCTTTTCTGTTCGGACAAACTGAGAACCTAATCACCATTAACAGCTTTGTAGAATATTTAAAATGCATGCAAACCAATGGTCATGCTTCCAAAAAAAAAAAAAAAGTAAAACAATCACTCTAATTTAGCGACCTCATAAATGTTGTAGCTTGTGAATGTGAACGGATCTGTTTCGAACTTTCAGATTGATCCAGTTGTGTTTCTTTTTTTTTTTTTCTTTCCAGTTTAATGTTATTTCAGACTCTTCTCCCATCTTGCCTTGTGTTAATCTATTCTCACGGACTGACTGCTGCTGCTGCTAATAATAATAATTATAATAAATGCTATAATTATTAATGTGTCTGTTCTTCCCTTCTGTCTCTTCTTTTTTTTTCCCCCCCTTTTGCGTTTATTTAACGTTACACTGGAACACTGACTCATCTCATCAGTTTGACTTCAAGGTTAGTATGCCTGCTTTCCTTCACTCTCTCGCACCGTTTCGTTTTTCAGCTGCAAAATGGTTACGGGTTAAAATTGTGCCGCTCAGCCTCAGTATATCTGCATCACTGAGACTGAGGAGGCAGTCTGATGGCGTGTGTGTATGTATGTATGTATTCGTGTCTCTGAAGACTGATTTTATACTTGTCAACTGTGCGTATGCAAGATGGCCGCCGTGCGTATCCTGTTGTCATTTCGCTTGTGCATGTCCTCGGAAATTGTGACGTGTACATGTTCTGTAATACCAACATCAGTAATACAAGATAGAGGCAGTACAGTTCTATGTAACGCTGTTCCTGCTCCTGACTACACAAACTAACTTTGTCTCAAATCACATTTATTATTCGCAGCTCGCCGGTCATAGGGTGATGAGCTATCGCCATCACGCAGCGTCTGTCCGTCCACAATTCACAAAAATCGCTCCTCCTCCCCGAGTGTTCAGTGGATTTTGATTGTTTTTGGAAGATCTAATCAGTCTGCACAAAAGTTACTCCTTAGTTTTGTGATTTCTCATTAATAAGTTGCTAATTAGGCTGGTTAATGAACTTGCAGGAAAATCGCTCCACCTCACCAAGTTTTCAATGGATTTTCATTATTTTGTTTGGAAGATCAAATTGTTCTTATGAACAACTGAGCTAATTGTAAACGAGTGGTTTCTCGTGGTGCGGCTGTGTGAGCTACTGCGTCGCTGATGCTCTGGTAGTGTTGTCACGATACCAATATTTTGGTACCGGTACTAACATGTATTTCGGTACTTTTTCCAAAAAAAAAAAGAGAGCACAGAAAATGTCATTCATTACAGACTTTAATAACAGAAAATCGTAACAACATAAGCAATT
>JAOANJ010000025.1:4422965-4433513 GCA_026413345.1 Ariopsis seemanni | reverse complement strand
CAGGGTGTACCCCGCCTTTCGCCCGTAGTCAGCTGGGATAGGATCCAGCTCGCCTGCGACCCTGTAGAACAGGATAACGCGGCTACAGATAATGAGATGAGATCTTTGCTGTGCTTTTCATGCACAGCGTTTCTCATTCTTAAACAGACTCCACACGCCCTCTGCTGGCTGAAAGCAGAACAGCGTTGAGAAAAACCCAAACCAGACACCTGTCTGGAGGCCTGAAATAAGATCACGTCTTTTAGCATGCACAGCAAAGGATCACATTAGCTGCCATACAATGTGCTTTACCATCCATGAATCATTATAATACTGTATAATGTTCTGTTACTGAACAGAGAATCCGGGAACCTTTCAGACAGAAAAACCATAAGGACTGGAACAATACATGCTAACTGGAGGCAGGATCTGAAGTCAAAATGCTCTTTCCCTTTTTCAAAGTGTGACATTTTCTCGTTGGAGAGCAGTTCTATGTCGGCTCCTGTTATCTGTATCTCGGTGACATTCTGCGACGGGCATCTGCACGCTTCAGGCCGATGAATACATCTACACTGGCATTTAAATTACACCAGCAACAATAACAACTAAAAAAAAAAAAGATTCCCAGTGAACACAGGGGTTTAGCATGGGGGAGGTTAGAAAAGCCTTCTCAGCTCAGCAATCATGTTCACGTTCCACTGTAGGATCACAAACACGTGGAGGAGATGGACAACAAACGGCTGGCGAAGGATACAGCTCCTCTCCCGCCCCCTTCATTTCATTACCAATCCAACAGACATAAAAGGATCTTTTCAAGGTGGAAAGCGGACACCTTCTCTGCATAAAAACTGAGCAATTATTCGATTTAAAGAGCTGTACGATTGTGTCATTTCGACAAAGCACACGGAGCATGCATTGATTCATTGTTGGTAAAGACAGAAAAAAGGAATCAGACGCTGGGAAAGTAACAGCACGCAACAGCGAAATGACCAACGCTAATAAAAACAAGCACAGACGCACACCTCATACACATCCACCTTCACAGATCGCAGCTCACTGGATCTCACACTCAGAAAGAGAGTGCGCTAGTGTGAGTGTGTTATCAGTGTTACGAAATCCTATCAGGAAGTTAAACAGTCAGGGGAAACACACTGGTGCAGGAGCAAGGTCGGAGAATCGATAGCCTAGGTCCTCTCTCACAGACACACACACACACCTGCTCAGCTTAACATACACCTTTATGCAAACTGTAATTAATCAAGGGATGACTGTGTGACCGAAAGCCAAAATTATCAGCAAAATCCCACAAAGAGTGACGGAGCAATCGATCGGGACGAAACGAGACAGAAACAAACCATTACATTAATGGCGTTTCGCAGACGCTCTTATCCAGAGTGGACATACAACGTACTCAGAGCAGCCTGAGGAGCAGTTAGAGGTTAGATGCCTTGCTCAAGGGCACTTCGGCCATTCCTGATGGTCCAGGGAATTGAACCAGCAACCTTTTGGTCCCAAAGTTGCTTCGCTAATCATCAGTTCATGGCTTTCATGGCAATATTGAGTGTGGACATTTAATTCCATTCATGAGCAGCATGCACTAAGGTGTGTTTGTGCTTCCAAGTTAAATTCTTTCCTTTTCTAAATCTCATAAATCTGTTCTCTAATTTCAGCATTTTTCAAAACTTCAAATGTGAACCACAATATAAAGGTAAACAGTTATAAAGGGCTGGGCATTATCATGATAATATGATAAATTGTCACAATCTACTTTTTTTTTTTTCTTCTGCATTATAACAATGACAACCTGATCAGATAATACAGTTGTACTGAATCTTTCCTCATATTTGGTGCTGAATATTTTTATATTTTTATTTTTGGATATTAAATAAAAGCATGCACTGAACTCATTAATGCTTTGCTGGCCGTTTGTTAAGAAATGTACGGTACTAGTAGTACATGGCATGCTTGTGATACATAGTGTGCATAGTGATATGATATTTTTGTCTCTAACTGTGATGATATACAAATTTTATTTTCACACATACCGAGACTAGACCAAGGACAATTCTTGGAAATTACCATGAAGGCAGGCTGTGTGTGAGCAGGAAGCTGAAACCTCTCAGGAAAGAGGATGAGGTCTTATATCCCAGGCAGACTCTTATAAAGTGCAACAGAAAAGAAGTAACAGAGAATAATAATATTTATTACTGATATAGTGCATTTTGCATGCATATATGATCAAATACACTTCGAGTATTGTACAGAAATAAAATAAAAGAACACAAATATAAATGAAATGATATCCTAAAGATAATATAAAAACAATAAAATATTACTTAGCTATAGAATATCTCATTCATATAAAATTCTGAAAAATATCAATTATTAAAAGCTCAATTAAAGTAATGTGTTTTAAGTGAAGACGTATTTCAAGGCTTTAAAATTCAAATGAAAGCCCAACGTTTCCGGTACACGCATGCTTATCATGTTTTTAAATTGTGAATACACTAAGAGTGTGGGTGGAACTGCGAAACTGGTTGACTTTGTGTTAGGTCAGGAAATCAGCATAGGTGGGCCTGTGCGAGGTCAGTGAGTGCTATGCAGGCAGATCTAAGCGTATAAAATGCAAAATCGGTGTACGTTCAGCACTGATCAATACTCCTGACCCAGCAGGGCGCCGTCACACACCAGCAAGTCACAGCGCAGTTAAGAGCCGAGAGAGAGAGAGAGAGAGAGAGAGAGAGAGAAACCATTACAACAGGATGCACATAAAGGCTAGAAATCTGAGACCTCTGCAGTATCTTTTGAGCTCTTACACACCACTAGACACACTTTTTATTCAAACCGTGTTGAATGAAAGGGATGCTATCCTTAGAATTCAGTGCAGATTCTCTCTCTCTCTCTCTCTCACATCCAGTTCATAATTTGACCAACATTCTAGCTCCTTAGACACCAATGAAATGATATGAAATACACAAATAATATATGTGTTCTCATTAATTCCCCGGCCGTATTCATTTATTGGGATCACATAGGTACAGAGCCATGGCCATTAGGTATTCATAAAAGGAAATCTAATGCAGAAAGCCTCTCAGCATATCGTGAGACACTGGATTACAATGGCTACAGCCTGTCCAGCCTCAAATGGACAAGCTGCCCTCTAATAATCGAACCTGCAGGCCTCTCCCTTCCTCTCTCTCTACTCTGACACATGTAATAAGCTAGCAGAGACCAGAGGGCAGAGGCAGACAGACTGAAATATACACTGATATTTCAGTACAAGAGAAAGAGAGGTAATAACGCATTCAGTCCTTCAGTAAAGGGTGAGGCAGGTCAGTTTGCGGAGAAGAGAATGAAAATGTTTAATGTAGTGGTAATGTGTAACAGCACGCTGCGGTCTGGACAATAGGAAAAGGGTGCGTAGAGTGCAGGATGGCAGAGTTGATGGAGTACAGGGCCGAGAGCATGTATTGATAGGGATTGTGAAGATATACTGGAGGTTTTTGGGCAATGGGTGGAGTGCTTGGTATTTAGAGGCTGGGTAAATATGTGGAAAAGGAAACGAGCTGGATATCTATGTTATGGTGGGTGGTGGATTAGTTTTTGGGTCTTGGCAAATGGTATGGGGAGTGGTTGACAAAGACTGAGAATCAGGCACAGAGGCTGGGCTATGTCATGATGAATTAAGCTGTATTAGGCAGAAAGTTTGGACTGCAAGTGGGGCATTTGGTACGGAGGTCTGTCTTAGGGACATTGGCTATAAAGGGTAGATTTTAATAGGTGGTAGGTGGGTACAGTATCAGTTATAGAAATTGGGATTGGGTTGGTGGTAAAACTATTATTGAGTACAACATCGAAATTTTAGTCTAGCTATCAAGATGGTGGTGGTGGGCACATTATTGGTTACCAAAGATGGAATATGAGGGGTAGTAAATCTAGTATTGGGTTGAGTCTTGATTTTGATGGGGTTGAGTAGAGTATTGGATACAGAAGCTGGGATATGATGAGTAGTGAGTTTATTGGGTATGGAGACTAGATTTTGACAGGAGGTAGGTACTGTAGCATTAGTTACCAAAGCTGGGATTTGATGGATATTAAGTGTAATATTGGGCACAAAAACTGTTTTTTGATGGACGGTGGGTATTATTAGTTACTGAAGCTGGGATATGGTGTGTAGTGGGTCTAGGATTGAGTAGAAACCTGGATTGGGTATAGTATTTGCTACAGAAGCTGGGATATGGTGTGTAGTGAGTGTAATACTGGGTACACAGATTAGTCTTTGGTGGGTTAGGCAGAGTATTGGATACAGACTCTAGGATATAGTGAGCCATTAGTCTAGTACGGGGAACAAATTTGGATTTTTAATGGATGCTTGGTGGGATACGGTGGGTAGTGAGTCTGTTGTTGGGTACTTGCTAGATTTTGATGGGTGGTACATACGTTATTAGGTACAAGTCCTGGATATGGCAGGTAGTGAGTTGAATACTTGGTACAATGACTGGAATTTCCTGAATGGTAGGTGGGTACAGTTTTGAATACAGAAGCTGGCATAGGGTCTGTAGTTGGGTACAGAGATTTTGACATGTGGTAGGTACAGTATTACTTATCACAGCTTGAATATGGTGTGTAGTGAATTTTGTATAAAGGGTAGAAAGGATGGATTTTGATTGGTGGTGGGTATAGTATTGGTTTACCAAAGCTTGGTGATTAATGAGTTGACTATTGGAAATAAATTTGGATTTTGATTGGTGACGGCCTTGCACTGATTGTGTCAGTCCTGTGATTACCTGGTGACTTGTCCAGGGTGTACCCTGCCTCTCATCCATAGTCAGCTGGGACAGGCTCCAGTTTGCCCACGACCCTGCACGTTACAGTTACAGATAACGGTTACCAAAACTGGGATATGGGGTGGTATGTCTAATATTGTGTAGAAAAACTGGATTTTGATGGGTGGTGGATGTAGTAGTGGTTCCAGAAACTGGGATATGGGGGTGGTATGTCTAGCATTGGGGACAAAACCTGGATTTTGATGGGTGGTGGGTACAGTAGTAGTTAATAAAGGTGTAATATGGTGGGCAGTGAGTTTACTAATGGGTACAAAGGCTGGATTTTGGTAGGTGGTGAGTATAGTATTGGCTATCAAAGCTGGGACATGGGAGGTAGAATGTCTAGTATTGGGTACAGAGACTAGATTTTGATGCGGTTGGCTAGAGTATTGGCTGCAGAGTCTAGATTTTGATGAGTGGCGGGTACAGTATTGGGAACAACTCTTGGATTTTGGTGGGTAGTAAGTCTAGCATTGAGTACACGGTCTAGATTTGGATGGGGTATTTGATATAAAAGCTGGGATATGGTGGGTAGCGGGTGTAGTACTGGGGATTTGATAGGCATTCACTGCAGTATTTGTTTCAGAAGCTGGGCTATGGTGTGTAGTGAATGCACAATTGGGCACAGAGGTTTGGTTTTAGCAGGTGCTGGGTGAACCGTTACACTCAGAGCCTGGGTTATGGCAGGCAATGAGTGGACCATTGCCAGAGGCAGGAGAATGTGCACAAAAAAGCATATAATTAGTCACAGGCATGTAACTCACTCAACAGGGGTTACAGCACTGCAAGCCAGGGGTTAACTAAGTAATAGATGCCCTGCTCCCTCACATGAGACTGTGTATGTGTGCATAACAAAGAGACACAGAAAAACATTTTGTCTCATGTGATAGCGTGTTGTATGAACCTTGCTTGGGGCTGTAGTATTCACACTGCGCTCCACTGTTGTGCTTGTCTTGGCTGATAAACAGATCCTGTAAAGAGCCTTGCACTGGGTGCAGTCAATAGAGACTGTCTGTCTGCTCATTTCCCTTTGCTTCAACTTCCCCTTCTTTTTTCCCCCCCTCTCGCTCTCAGCAATAGCACAGTTCTATGGAGGAAAGAAGCCAGGAGAGGCCTCTGCATGCTCACAGGGTTATTGATTGAACCAGTTAGATGGTGAGAAAAAGAGAGAAGGGAGGCAAGGAGGGGGTTGAAGGGTTGGGGTATGACAGGTGGTGATATAGTTATGTCTACACACCAGCCTCTCCCCCATATCCAAAATATATAGATGGACATTAATTATATTTAGTTGCATCTTCAAGGAGGTTTGATGATCAAGGAGGTGTGTTTGCTTGATGATACAATGTACAATGCCTCACAATTAAAACTATGTGTAAATGAAATGTGTGTTGTGTACAAATATATGAAATTTATACAAAAGACCATAGGTCTGCACATGTGAATACGTATTAAACAAAAAACCATCCGCGGCCTCTCTCTCTGTGTGTGTGTGTGCGTGTTAAACCTCTCACAGCCTTTGCTAATCCTTGGCTGGTTCTCGGTCGAGTGCTCACAGTTGGTTTGAGCTCAAGCTGGGGGTAGCGGTAAGTGGTTTATACACACACACACACACACACACACACACACACACACACACACACACACACAGAGAAGACAGAGGAGGCTTTGACAAAGAGCTACTGTGTTTTTTTGGAGGAGGGTCATGTGGAAACAGTGGCGGCCACCCTCCTGTGCCACTTCCTCTTTATCTTTCCTGTGCAAGAAGAGAGCAAAAGAGAGATAGAGAGATCGAAGGGGGAAAAAACAATAGAGAGGAGAGCAGAGAAATGAAGAATGCTGTCACAATTCAACATCAAACTCAGGTCATCATCTCTACTTTCACAATCAATAACTTTCCGGTAACAATCAACAACCAGCTGACCTTTATACCCCATGCTGAACCAACCTCCTGATCTGTGCAACATCAAGATCAGATTATACCTCTTGAAATCTTCAACACAACTCCTCTTTTCCAGATGTTTCTCACCTTAAAGGACAAACTTTACAACACTCTTCATGGTGCCATATCTTCATGGGTCAGATCTAGTTCAAGTTTATATGCTAACCTCTAGAGATACCATTGGAACTTCACCCACTTACATGAAGTCATTCATCGAGGCCAACGTTCAAGCCACATTACCAATTTCCTTGTGTAAACAACATGCACTAAAACCACCAAAGTATTGCATGTTACAAAGTCAAGCTGTGCCACACCTGACGACTCAGTTTTTGCAAGAACAGTTGAACATCTGGTGAATTTCCACTGCAGGAACCTGTTGGGAAGCCATGGCCTAATGGTTAGAGAAGCAGTTTTGGGACCAAAAGGTCACCAATTCAAGTCCCTGGACCAACAGAAATGGCTGAAGTGCCTTTGAGCAAGGCACCTAACCCCAACTGCTCCCCAGAATGCTCTTGGTATGTTGCTCTGGATAAGATTGTCTGCAAAATGCCTGTAATGTAAGGTTCAGAAACTTTTGGACAAACCCAAGAACTTTAACCCTGTTTCCAATTCATGGTGAAACAATTCATAAGTTTCTCAGACATTCCTCCCTCCAAGAACTGTTTTAGTTCTAGCTCTAGAGTAGGTACCCTTTAGGTTCTTTCAGCTCAAACAGTTCTAGGGACTTATTGAGAGGAACTACCCACTGGGGAACTTCCCTGAGAGCTACATACCTTCAAGGGCTTTTTTCGGTTGCGTCTGCACCACCAGTAGGAACGCTAAATTGATGTAAGCCAGCTTGCGAGAATGACATTAGCAGGAAATGCTAGCGAAGATTTTTATATTTTGCTGAGATGCATCAAAATTGTGCTGTATTTCCTCCATCACATATACATTCAGTAAAGCCTGGACTTCTCTGTTGGTCCATTTGTTGGTCCAACACTAACTTTAAGAACTGTTGGTTACAAGGCTAACATTTTAAACTAATTTTTAAACATGGCGGTTGCTGGTGCTGCATTGGATTGGCTCATGTCCGACCAATCAATGTACCCTTACTTCTGGACAAATCAGTGTACACTTACATCACTCATGGTTCCTCTTGTGCTGGGAGAGAACCTACCTTGAAGGGTAAAAAAGTCCTTCAAAACAGTGTTCTTAGAACTACGATCGTTCTCAGTTCCCGCACTCCAGTTTTTTTCTACCATTCGAACATTTGGTTCGAACACCGCAGGTCATTATTGGACTGTTTGATCTGAAAGCAACTAAAGAGTCCCTACTCTGGAGCTAGAACTAAAAATGTTCTTGGAGTCAGGAATGTCTGAGGAACTACAGTCAGCCTTGTTTTCACCAGGTATGGGAAACAGGACTAAAGTTCTTGGGTTCATTCAAACATTTCTATTTTTCTGAACACAGAAAAAAAAGGGGGGGGGGGAACTTCCTCCAACAGTTCTAAGAACTATTAAAAAGTTCCTCCAGTCCAAAAAAAACCTTTTGAATGGACCAAGAACTACCTGGGTGAAATTCGGTCTTAAAACGAGTACACGTCTTCTTCAAGACTTCGCTAGTTGTCCTTCCTTCTGTGGGAACCCAGAAAAGGATGTTTTTTGTTTTTCGCGCCATTCTTTGTAAACTCTAGAGACTGTTCGGTGTCATAGAGATCACACTTTTTCTTCATTCTGAACTTTATTGTGAACATTAACTGAAGCTGCAACTTAACCTGTATCTGCGTCATGTTTTTTATTGTGCTGCTGCTACGTGATTGGTTGATTAGATTCGATAACTGCATGAATGTGCAGGTGTACAGATGTTCCTAATAAAGTGGACAGTAGGGCATTCTGTTAGTATTCTCTATCACATAGCTCCAAGAAAGGAAAAAAAAAGAAGCATGGAGCTGTTTTTTTTTTTGTCTAAGAGAAAAGACAGAGGACAGACTTCTCTTTCACACCATACCCCCCTCCCCCCTCCTCCGTAAGCCGTTTGGTGACCATGGCCATACATGCTGCATATGTTCTGTGTGAGATAAGAGCCCAACGGTCCCCTGTGAACGGGGGCCTCAGGCAAGGCCACCACACACACACACACACACACAGCTCACTGCTGACCATCTGTTGGGAGTCACGCTGTGTGAAAACACTCACAGGCAAACAATAGGGAGCACTGGCAGGCCAAGATTTGTCGAGACTCCATGGTCTATCAGTGTGTGTGTGTGTGTGTGTGTGTGTGTGATTATTTGAGGTCTACACAAGATGTTTAAACCTGACCTCAGAGGAATAACAGGCATAAACAGTGCTGCTAATATGTGTGTGTGTGTGTGTGTGTGTGTCTGGTCTCTTCACTGGGGGTTTGGAATGCATTACAGCACCAATGTTATCTCTGTCCAGGCACCACTTTCATCACCACAGGCCTTCACCTCCTACTGAGAGAGAGAAAAGAGAAAGCGAGCCAGAGAGATAAAGATGTTGGTTCCTTTTATAAGAACTGTAGAACCCAGGAATCAGATTCCGTGCAGGAATCGGATTCAAGTCGGCAAAACCCGCCGGAGGTCAGATGTTAACGGTTCTATAATTGGAGCTTGTGATGTAGCTTTTAATGAACTGAAGCCAAATATATGAAAATGAACAGTTTGGCTTCGAATTGTTTTTAGTAAATTTAAAAAGTATGACGACCAATATGCATGCTAATACTGTACATAAAAGCTAATTTTGCTATACTAAAAATGGACCGCACACATGCTAATACATGAACATTAAAAAATAAGTACAAATACATTAATATACGGTAAGCTAAATACACTATGCCATAAAATTAATTGCAAACAACGCTAATATGGGAAAGCTAATTTCACTACGCGAAAAAATTATCACAAGCATGCTAATACATAGACGTTAATAATGTTTGCTGAAAATGTTTGTAAAACTGCTAATTCAGGAAAGCTAAGTTACTGAATTCATAGCTACGTGAAAAAAGTATTACAAAAACACACTAATACATGAAAGCTCAAAAAATAAAAAACACTACAAACACGCTAATACATGAAAGCTAATTAAGCTATGCTAAAATATATTTTAAACACTAATAAAGGTTGACAAAAAACATTACAAAACATGTTAATACATAAAAGCTAAGAAAAAGCATTTCAAACATGCTGACATAGGAAAGCTAGTTTCATTCAACAAACAAAATTACTACAAACATGCTAATACATAAACGATAATTATGCTACGCTCAAAATGCTAATACAGGAAAGGCTTTGATAAATGCTAATAAAATGTATTTAAATGGCTAAAATGATTATAAATAGGCTGGTTTGATATATTTATGTACAGATCTGCAAGTTGTAAACTATCACATTGTGTGTGTATGTGTGTAGACACACATCTCATCTCCGTCTTCCAGCCAGAGCAACAATAAACACAACAAAGATAGAATAAACACAGCTGTGTTCTCTCTGCCAAGACACACACACACACACACACACGTATACACGCTGTACTTTAATATCAGGTGTGTTGTAAGTCTTTATCTCAGGCTCATTTACTCCTTATATAGAAGCAGCTTTAGGCGTGTGCTTTCGGTGAGGACTGTTAATCTGGAAACAGACAGGATGCAACACACACACACACACACACACACACACACACACACACACACACACACACACACACAATATTTCAAGCCCAAAATACCAAAAGTCTGTCATTTTGTTTGTACACAGAAGCCTCCAATCTTACAAGGTAATTAACAATATGAGATAAACACTCCCCC
>JAOANJ010000025.1:4264363-4275094 GCA_026413345.1 Ariopsis seemanni | reverse complement strand
CGTCATATTGAACCCTATGGATTAGGAATGGGATGGCACTTAAGCTCATATGTGAGTCAAGGCAGGTGAGCGAATACATTTGGCAATATAGTGTACGAATGCCAGAGTCTCGTTTTGAACAAAGAGAACCTAAAGCAAAGGCACTTCAGACGGAACTAATTTTCACCAATTTTATGAAATCAAAAGGCCGTCTAGCTTTAATACCATTATCTCGAGTACTGCAACTAAAAAAAAAAGTTGCCACATTTTGCCGTGAATGTAATTCTGTTACCGAAGAACTACCCATATAAGGTTGGAGATCCAGAGCAGGGCATCTGATCGAGCTCTTTCCTTTTTACAAAATCTTTCCAGATCATCCAGGGTTCTCCGCCCTCTCTGTGCTCTCTCTCCTCTTCATGTTTTCACTGGGGTTTGGCTCAGGGGACTGACATGGCCAGGGCAGAAACTTGATTCTGTAATTCTCAGTGAACCATTTTTGCATTGATTTGGACATCGGCTCATTGTCCTGCTGGAAGATCCAGTGACGACCCGGTTTTAGTTTCCTCCCGGAGGCAGCCAGATTCTGATTTAAAATGTCTTGGCGTTTCAGGGTCCATGACATAATGGACTCCATAACAAGGTTACCAGGGTCTTTGGAGGGAAAACAGCCCCAAAACAAACATTACAGAACCTCCACCATACTTTACAGTTGGGATCGGGTTCTTTTCATTATAGCCATCCTTCTTTTGACACCAAACCCACATTGACTGTTTATGACCAAAAAGCTCTATTTTTGTTCCATCAGACCAGGGAACATGGTTCCAGTCAAAGTTGTAGTGGTGTTTCGCAAACTTCAAGCAGGTTACGGCTTGAAAGTTCCCAGGGGTGCCAATAATATCGGAACACGTGTTTGTTGAAAATAATTTTCTTGATGAGGGATTTATTTTTATCTGAATACATTTATTACCATTAAGGGTTGGATTTATCTCATTTTTTTTTCAGTGTGAGATGACGTGACTTCACCAAAAGGCGGATTTTTTTTTCCAAACTCTTTTTACTCATCTTTACAAGTGGTGCCAATAATTGTTGAAGGCACCGTTAGTTGTAGATTTTCCCTATTTGCAAAATACTAGTTGGGTCATACATCTATCAATCAATCAGTCCATCAATGAAACTCTCCTTAAACATAAATTTACGTAAAATCAAGCGCTCTTGTAGGATACGAACGTTTTTCAGAACTAATTGGACTTTCGTGAACACCGTTGCTTGTCTAAATGCTCCCGCCAACAATTTATGAAGGCTCAGAAAGGGTGCCAATAATTCTAGACAGTAATGGATTTGCTGTATTTGAGCTGTGAAACTACATAAGAGGTATTTGTGTTGAAAAATGTTGCGTTTGAGGTTATTGTTTATTTAAGATTATATACGTCGTCTCGCAACAAATGGAGTGTTTTCTCAGCTTCATGTTATTAGCAGTTATAACAAAGGTACATATTTTGGATGTTACTCTCCTGTACACATCTGCAAATTTAATTTGCAATCATCATGACTGACCAATGAAGCACCACTCGCCTAAATGTTGCTGTTGTACTTTGTGTAATACAATTAAGATATTTAAAACTCACATGCCGGTTGTGTTTTATGTCGGCAGATCCAAGGTTGGGGTCGATGTTCCCCTTTTTCCTGCCTGTTTATCGCACAACAAAAGAGCAAGAAGCTGAAACCAGAGATATCAGCATCCCATTGTGTTCTCTGCGCTGAACTGAAGGACCTAAAACTCTCCCAACACCTTGATCTCAGCCATGCTGCTTCTGAACCTTCTGACGAGATACCTGAAGAGCCTTTGAGAAGCAACGTTCCTCCAACTTCGGAACATCTAAACAAAACCCCAAGCACCATTACTTCTACCTCATCCTCTGAAGAAGAAGAACCAGCACCATCTGATTTCACTCTTAAGGAGAACAACACAAGTCCAGTCCTGCTTGGACCTGAACAGTACACACCTGACCAAGTTCTACCTCACCTTCCTCGACCGGATACTCCATGGCCGTTTCTGAAAGATAGAAATGTTGGAAAAGTGGCACTGCTTGGTCGAGTTATGGTGTTGCCACCGGTAAAAGTGCCAACAAGATCAAATTCTTATCCAAAGAGCTTGAATTTATTCAAAAGAAGAGAAGATAGCACCCCAAGACCAGATATGGTTAGTGAGAAAGTTGATCGAGATCAAGAAAGAGCAGTGGGTATTTATCCTCCCAGCTCAACTCTTGGCACCATCCAAGGATCTTTGATGTCTAAGCAAGGACCACTAATGCAGCACCAGTATGACCTAGTATCCACTTTAAACATGCACAGAAGGCATCAGAGTCTCATCAGCACCTTTGTTGAAACACAACCCAGTGGCATGTCTCTGGGACGAAAACTCAGGCAGAATGAGCGGATCAGGTCACCTCTAAGGCACCACTCTGGGCACAGATCGCGGTTAGGCCTCAAAGATAGAAGTCCGAGGAGGGCAGAACCTGAGCTTCCGATGCTGCTGGGAACCAGGGTCCAGATCCCAGTGTCCACTCAGCGATTACTCTAGCTGCTCGTTGTTTCTCTCTCTTCATTAAAGATGACTACAAGTTGAAACTACGATGTGTTTTCTCATAATGAAAATAAGATTAGTTCATTTAATCTGCATATCATTTAGTATATTAGGGTTTTATAGATGATCCTTTTTTTATCCTAAGCAACAAAAATGCTTAAAATAGTCACATTAAGTAATGAATGAAAAACTCAGAGTCCTGCTGTTTTAGGAAAATAATCAACAACACGGATGTGCGATGAAGTAGAGTTAGAGTTACAGTCGCCACCCTGAAGTCGAATATGAACTACTGATTAACTGAGCGCGAAGTCTTGATGAGAAAATAATCAGCCCGAAGTCTTGACAGTACGGACCGAAATGTAGGTTCGTACAAAAAGACCCCAGTCTGATATTTTCCCATAAAGACCGGGCAAGCGAGGTGAATAAGGAGTTTATTATATCGCTTTTTTCTTCTACGATTAAAATAGACGTTATTATAACGAAGCATGACGCTGCTTTCAGTAACGTAGTTGAGTCATGCATGCAGAATAAACAGTTAACGGTTTCAAAACTGAATTTATTCCTCCACTTGAGTGAGTAGTACGTGACAAATGTTCTGAGAAAGAAAACTATAATCTGTATCGGTTTATTTTTCAACAAAATGATGCTAAATAATGAACAGTTTTTTAAGAAAAGGTGCCTTGGAAAGAATCGCCCACAGGCATTACGGGAAAATTCTGCCTGCCAAGGAACCAATCAGAGCGCGCGATTTTACCGGAAGTAGCTCGTGCCATAGAATAATTTCCAATAACGTCATGCTTTGAAACTTTTTATTCCTTTTATACCTCTGCAATTTGCCAAAGCTGACATTTATTATTTATTAATTTTTTTAAAAAGTATGTTTTATCCATTTATAGTTACATTTAATGTTGTGGAACATCCACAAAACAATTTAGTTCCTTTTATCGGTTACGTTATAGCAGCTATAAACAGTCGTTCCGTCACCATGTTTCTGAGAAACCGTAAAGAAGACAGACACGCCTTCGTCCTGAAGAAGTCAGAAAATTGTTACAAAGCACATCTTTTTCGGTTACAAATGCGTTTATGAGGATAGCTACGATACGCTGTTACGAAAGAAACGATAACGTATTGGAACGAGCGCGTGAATGCAGTCAGCGCTGCTGTTCCAGAAAATTAACTAACACTTTCTGACGAGTCTGGTGGTCAGCGTGTCCACTTCTCGACCAGGAGATTGAGAGCTCGACTCGTACCAAAGACCACCATCAAAATAGGTACCCTATGGGTCCATGTGGCTGCTGCTTATAAATAAAATAGTTTTCTGATCCCATGTCCGTACAGTAAATATCGCACATCTACATGTTATCAATGATTCTCGCCTCATCTCTCACCAGCATCACCAAGCTGTGAGCAGCATCAGGGCTGGGAGTATTCTGTTTCCTGTGTTTCGTTCAAAATCCAGCGCTGTGAACTCGATCTATTTTCAAAATAGTCAGAAAGAAAGCACTTGTTCATGAATTGTCTTCGAAGCATTATTTAGTCCTCATGAGCACATTTTGTTTCACAAGTGTAGTGTAAAGACTCTAAAATAAAAAAAATTTAATTCAAAAATTAAAGCGAATAGCAGAAGTTTGATATCGGCTTTTCAATATATCTGCCAGAAATGTAAAAAAAACTTATAGAACCTTTCAATTGCCCTTTCAGAAGGACCAAACAAAAGCTGTGAGAATCAAAAGGTAAATTTTCTTAAAATAAACCCCACTTGCTTGATATTGAATCAGTAGCCTCGGCCAACCACGAGGGGAATTTCGTTTATCTTTTTACCTGCTGATTATCTTCTGATACTACAAAGTTATAACGAGGTTTCTCATTTCGTTTCTGGTTCTGATTGGTTCCGAAGTTTATCAAGAAGATGGACGGGTAATCGAACTTCATCAGGATAAGTGCTGATTGGTTACGAAGTTTCGCTATTTTTACACTCATTCTTACAACACGATGACATCGTGGCTTTGACATTTGTTCTTGTGTACCTTTGATAATGCGAGATCAACTGTTTGTATCGCGAGATCACAATTCGCTGTTCTGGTGATTGTCATGCTTATGCATATGCGCATCCGCAGTGCGCTATTGTTCCACTCATTCTTACATTCTTACAATGCAATGACATCATGGCTACTGCCTCGCTTCGCCTCTATAAGGCAGTAGCCACAAAAAATGATCTGCAGGTGAAAGAAAGGCTGTTTATAGCTGTTTAAGATGTAACTCATTTCATGGACGTTCCACAACATTAAACATAACGACAAAGAGATAAAAAGTAATGTCTTCATTTCAGAAATAAAATTTGCTATCATTGGTAAGTTGCTGTCATATAAAAAGATGAATAAAACATTTCAAGACCTGCTTTTATCGGAAAATAATCAACTTTGGCTTGGTAGTTGTCACTTTGCTTTGTCACGGGACTCCGTTGTTGATTATTTTCCTGTAACAGTGCAACACTGAGTGATTAATTCCTTTGAATTTAACAGTTATTCCACGAAATCGAGGCATCCATGAGCTGATAGCGCTATAATCCATGTACGATGAGATTGAGTGGAATAACTGTTTTATTCTATTCACTGGATTTTGAGAAAAAGAGTATTTTTATTTTTATTTTTTGCAAATTCAATAAATAAAAACTTCATACAAAACATCCGATAAAATAAATTCCACTTAGAATGTAAACAAACTGTGAAATGACAGGAGCAATTTGTGAAAAATGCGATGATAATAATAATTCTTGAAAATAAAAAAAACTAATAAAAAAAGATTTTCCCGTCAAATACTTTCATTCCATATTTTGTTGCTTTTTTTGTTTTCTAGTAGAGTTTTTATTTCATCCTCGGTTGATTCAGCAACACACTCTGCCATTTTGTTTTTCTCTACTCACAGTATATGAGCAGTAGTCGAATAGCCAATCAGAGCGCACGACTGGTCATATCCAGTGAATGTGGATAGAATAATCTGGAATATATAGCAAAATGTGACTTTTAATATTTTTATAGAATAAAGTCATAAAAGCTAAGCGTTACTTAGGTGGTAGTGTAGCAAAAAAAAAAAGTTGGAGAACAACTGAAAAAGTCATTGTGGCAGGCAGAATGGTGTGAAGTGCGTGCAGAAAATTGTAACAGATTTTATTACGACTAATAAAAAGACATTTCTGTCTCTATATTGATGTCCCTCAGTCCTAATTATAACCCGAACCTCTGCTGTATTGTTTTGGTTGAATCTCCATCCCTGACATCATCACTGCAGTGAGTTTTGGCATGTTTTAGTCTCATAGAATGCGTCTGAGGTTTTGGCCTGTTCTGATCATACATGTGAGTGTGAGAGTGTGTGTCCATGGATAGCCTTAGACTTGTATTATGGTTGTGGTCTGGCAGGCATTCACTCTCTCCTCATTTGTAAACACACACCTCCTCCATCACGGTCATCAGAGAGCCGATGTCCTCACATCAGGAAGTGCTCTGACCTCATTGCATCCCCGAGAGCGACACTGGAGAGTAGAGGATGGACTCGGAGAGAGAAAGAGAGAGAGAGAGAGAGAGATGGATAGGAAAGAACAGAAAACAACACGCAGCCATGCCGAGACACCAGCGATGAGTTACGATCTGCTGCCTGTCTTGTGAGTCAGGGTGAAGGTGAACGCTCTGATTGGGGAGCCTTACAGCAAATAAAGAATCCTCATGAGGCCAAGCTCTGGATCTGGAATTAATGAGAGGGAAAGAAAAGGAAATAAGATATGCATGAATTCGAATTAGAACCTGATGCCTCTCTGAACATTTCTAATTCAATGAAAGATTCTTATAAAGTCCGTAAATCTTTCAGCAATTTAAC
Source organism: Ariopsis seemanni (assembly GCA_026413345.1). NCBI lineage: Eukaryota > Metazoa > Chordata > Actinopteri > Siluriformes > Ariidae > Ariopsis > Ariopsis seemanni. The sequence goes on along the minus strand of JAOANJ010000025.1, from coordinate 4,268,661 downwards.
GTTAAGCTTTTACTGAATCCTTTAACATCCACCATGTTGGCTTGATGTTGCACGATTTCCATCATGATAATGACGTTGGAGACAAAATCGTAAATCGTGAAAGAATTCCTTGGTTATGAATTAAAATCAGGACCTAGGGTGTGTCCCATAAAGTTCTCACTTGTGTCTGATTTAGTGCCTTTGAAACAAATTCAGATATTTTGGATCAAAATGTAAACATCTAAAAAAAAAAAAGAAAAATCAGAAATAAGACTTTTGGGGGGATTGTAGGACGTTTGTGAGGGAATCTGTCATATAACCTGAAGTGAAGTCGAGTAGCGACAAGACGTCTGGGTATTTTTAGTTCGTCGACTCATTTGACTCAGCTCACAAATAAAGGTGATGATACACGGGGCAACTTTTTGGGCATCGACACTTTCCCATTGAGATCAGGCAACATAATTTCTATCTGAACGATTTCAATTTTGGACAACTTTTTAAGATCATCCAATCAGAGTGCTAGCAGCAAAAGCGAATCACATGACCACTTGAGAGCTTCTGAAATTTTCAACAAAGACGGCGTCATCTCTTGCAGTGAAGCGAAGAAAAAGAGAGACAACTTATATCTTTTTATGTTATGCGAGAACCCAAAGTGGTGAATGTACCTCATCAAATGCTCAGAAAGCCAACAGATGTCTATTTTTATGTGCTCAGGTTGTAATTAAGACATCGATTTTATTTTTTTTAGCTAAGTGCAAACTGCCATTTGCTAACCACCACTCCATAGAGACTGAATGGGATTTAGCGAACTAGCGGTGTTTTTTGCGAACATAGTTAGCTGAAAGTTATCGCTAGCTATGTAAGGATAACGTTAGCTCCCTTGCATCAAGTTAAAAGTGATAGGCAGCTTATGATTTTTTTTTTCTGAGTTGTAATAGAGATTGTTTAATTTATCGTCTGATCTAATTCACATATCGAGGATCTATTCAGTTTTGTTCCAGAAGTGATTCTTACTTGAGCGAAATAAAGGCTGAGGCCAAGACAAAAGTGACAGCTGTAAATGTTTCAGTGTCCATCTTTGCGGTGTCTGTCTCCCTGGCAATAGATTTGCTCTTCTCTGATTGGTTATTGCAAATTGTCTGTTATCTTAAGTTTCACCTGGTTGCTTGTTGCCAACAACATTGCCTGGGAACATTGCCCAAAAGGTTGCCCCGTGTATCATCACCTTAAGAGTCAACTCTTTCAGCTCATGAACGAGTCACTGCTATTCTTCTTTCGGCTGTTCCCATTAGGGGTCTCCACAGTGGATAATCTCCCTCCATCTCCTCCTGTCCTCGGTATCTTCTTCTGTCATACCAACTGTTCTCATGTCCTCCTTCATCACATCCATAAATCACATCTTTGGTCTTCTGCATTTCCTTCTACCTGCCAACTCCAACTCCATCTCCAGCATTCTTTTCCTAATATACTCTGGATCTCTCCTCTATACATGTCCAAACCATCTCAATTTCGCCTCTCTTACTCTCACTTTGTCTCCAAGCTGTCCTACATGTGCTGTCCCCAGTAGCAAACCGTTACTATTAGAGCTGGAACTTGAGCTCAGCCAAAACTTAGCCAGACACCAAAAAAGTAACAGGGCAAAGGATTTTGCAAGGGATTAGCAGCAGGGTGCGAGGTCGCTCCGTTGTGTGTAGCTGTCGATGTTGATTTTAAAAGTAACTAAGTAAATTACATAGAGAAATGAATACTTAAGTCTGAGTGAAAAATACTGTAGCGTGAAACGTGGAAGAAGAGTCTGGAGACAGAAATCTGAGTTTCTTGGTCGTTAGCCTGTAGCTCTTGAAAGCACTGGCTTGACTGCTTTAGTAGCATTCACTAACACTACTGATGAACACTACACTGGCTGGAAGGTGACTTCACTGCTGTACTGAAGGCGCCGACTCACGGTTAAGCTCGCGTTGGCTTTCGAGAAGGCTGAGGGTGATAAATTTTTGGTCCCTTCCACTATAAATCAAAATCTGATTGGTTAATTCATCTGTCACTTCCTAGATAAACATACCGTACACAGCCATGGCCTTCTGTCCCGGCAATGAAGTCCTAACCAATGAGCGAGCAGCTCTAAATTCTTCTCAGCCTGGAGACAACAAACAAAACAATCTCATCAGATAACTCAATTTTAATGTTTTCAGGACAGTAACCCTTTCATTTCTGAAGCACAATTGATAGAAAATAAGGCTGAATTAGAATTAGAAAAGAATAATTATCACAAAATTATGAAAGAATGAAAGAAATTAAATATAACATTTGAAATGCTGAGATGTTTGGGACTTCTCTGAAGACCTAGAAGGCCCTGACGGTTCCCTTCTGGCTGTCCCGTGAATCTTTTTATTTCTAATAATGAAAGAAAATATTTAATATTCTGGGATATGGTTGTTGTTATTACTATTATTATTTTTTTAATGTATTTATTTTTATTATTATTACCTTAGATCTACTTTAACAAACTGCTCATATGTTTGGACTCGGCTCTCAGTGTTCGTCTAAAAGAACGGACACTTTTGTGAACTGACTCTTTTAATTTGTACCTTCGGGAGGCTCTGTTGCTTCCAGTCTGCAGTGTTTATCACAACAACAGTCCTCAAGAGAAACTCAGCTCAAGCATCAAAACCTGGTTCAGCACCACACCCTGTCCATCATCATCATCATCATCATCATCATCACACACTGATACACAAACATAACAATGCAAAAGAATCATACAATACAAACAAATGCACGATTCAACATGCACAACAATCCCGTGTGCTTCACGTGAACATTTTTCCCCTCCACCTCATGGACCTAGGAGAAGGTCCACGAGAATGACTCTGCTGCCATCTTGGGGTGAAGAAGAAAGTCATCCAACATGACGAGTTGGTTTGTTGTCATCTCCACAGCAACGGCTCAGTTATTTGTTCTTCAGAAAAGCAGGAAGAAACCACTGCAAGAAAGAATCAAGAAGATTCGAGAGTTTTCATCCCACCATGACCTCTTCAGCCTTATCCAGGTACAGTTCAGTGTGAATGATGGAGGATAAGATGAGATCATTAAATACGTTGAAAAGTAGGCCAAATTCTCTGTAAACCTGCTCAAGCTGGCAGCTACAATCATGAAGTTAATATCATGATACTGTACAGGGATATCTTAACATCTTTCATTATCTATCGGAGCTGAGTGATATACAGGACTATAAGCGATAAAACACACCATGTTGTGCTGTTATGGGATACTAATCCATGACAGGGTGGTGTGATGAAGCAAAGTTACTCTGACCACACCGTCGATGATTAATTTCCCATCCCTAAGTGCTTTATTCCTCACTTGTCTTCTTTATTTTGTCCTAATGCTCACATGCAATCATTTATAAATCCATAACTTTGTTCCTCCTTACGGTACGTCTGTGACCTTCTGACCCCTTACACTCCATCCCGCTCTCTCAGATCGTCTAGCCATAATCTCCTTGCTGCCCCCTGCACCAGACTCTCTACCCTGGGTGGCAGGTCCTTCAGTGCCATGGTCCCCAAACTCTGGAAGTCCCTCCCACAACCCCTCCTTGACGGCTCTTCCCTTCCTTTCTTCAAATCACATCTCAGAACATTTCTGATTCATGAACACTTCTTCTCCTCCACCACTGCATAAACTGACCACTCTTTACCAACCTTTTGTGTGTGTTCTGTTTTCTTTGTTTTGTTTTCTTGACCTATGTAAAGTGAGAAAGGTGCTATATAAATTTAAATTATTATTATTAGAAATCAACTTGTCTAATTATATAAGTGTATTTTTTTCCCCAGAGATGCACAGCTGAAGAGTATGGAGTTGACCATAAACAATGCTGAGAAGTACATGGGTCAGTTCTGCACACTGCTCGCCGCGTACACTCGCAAAACTGCCAAACTGAGAGACAAAGCCGATTCACTCGTCCAGCAGCTGCACGAATTCTCCAGTACTGAAGGCCCTGAGGTCAGAATGTGCCTGAAGAACTTCTCAGAAGATTTAGCCATGGTGCAGGATTACAGACAGGCCGAGGTGAGAGGAAATGAAAATCGAATGACCTGTACGCGACGTGATGATGGAAAATATATTAATACAGTATTGAAATGAAGGTAGATTGATGGATAGTGTATATACGCTCACCGGCCACTTTAATCGGAACTTCTTGTTGATTCTAAGATTCCTGTTCTTGGCTGCAGGAGTGGAACCCAATGTGTTCTTCTTTCTGCTGTTGCATGAATGCTGAGATGCTTTTCTGCTCACCACGGTTGTAAAGAGTGATTATATGA
>JAOANJ010000025.1:3536683-3549973 GCA_026413345.1 Ariopsis seemanni | reverse complement strand
TAAAATGTGAAACTGTTTTATTTTTACTTGCAATTAATATACAGTTAAGTAATGACAGCCAGACTGCGAGTTGGCCTCGTGATTAGCATGTCCACCTCTCAACTGGGAGATTACAGGTTCTATTTGCAGTTGGGTCGTACCAAAGACTATGATAAAAATGGTACCGACTACCATTTGGCAAGATGCTGCAATACAGATGTGAGTGGGGGAGTCAAATCTTGTGGTTACTAGAGGACCCGCACCACACTGTAACCCTAGCTGTATAAGCAAGAGGCCGAGGGCTATGGAGATCGGCGCCGCACCCATATGCCTTAAAGACTTGGTTAGTACTGGGACAAGAGACTACCTGGGAAGACCAGATCCTGGAGTGGAAGGGAATTTGACTTGACTTAATTTGATTTGATTTGAATGACAGCTGGCTTACGCTTAGGTTTCACAATCACACTGTTCACCAAGAAGTTAAATTATTTTGACTGGATCATGTTGGAGTCAAAACCAACATGTCAGACCACAGTAGTTTCCTTGGGTGAAGGTGGTCTGGTCGTGAGACATGAAGTTCCTTGCAGGTTAATCACCATTTCCAAGTGCTCGAGTGAAAGGGGCAGTTTGTTGAACTCTTTCTGCCTGGTTTTCATTCCTACTCCATGGATAGAACAGATCACACGCTGGTGCGTGATTCCTGCAGTTCACCTTCTCGTGGGTGGTCCATTAAACAAAAAAAGGCGTACTTCTGCCAGTCATGTACGGTTATTGCTGCTTGAGGAAAACAAGCTGTAGTAAAAATCTTGTGAATCAATCAATCAAACGACACATCAACCACCACCACCACCACCCCCTGCCAACTCTCACCTCCACACCCACACATGCCCTCACACGGGTCTCCTAACATCCCCAGTCTCATTAAAACAGCTCTGGCGTGCAGGACGTCACGTCTGCCATATGTGTCTCATACATCAGCTTCCCCTGATGATGTTAAACACCCAGGTCCTGTAATTACCTGCTCAGCATTCTTCGTTAAAGTAATAATAAAAAACACACATCCAGGTGGAGTTTGATTTTTGAACACAACAAACGTACGATCAAGAGGTTGTTTTCAAAAAGCACGACATTCATACGCCAAGTAGATGTGAACAGGAATATTACTGGAGTGTATTATACACGTAGACACGAGTGATTTATTGGGAAATACGCCACGAGCTCCATCCGGGACATGAAGAACAAAAACCAGATCTCTGTGCATCACTGGTGAGGAAATTGATGAGTTGTTTCGATAAATTTGGGGACATTTTGTTTGTGAATGTGTCAGTATAATAAAAAGAAAATCACACACTGACTTGAAGACATGAAGTTTATCTTCTGTTGAAAAACTCACATTTTTAATACGCAATACATCGCGGATCTGAGTGACATATTTAAAGAATATCGGCTGGCTTTTTTTTCGTTGTCTGTCAGATATATTCCATTCAGCTAGCATGATACTGAATGACTTGATGACGAGTAGCTGAATGGAATATATCTGATATACCACGAAAAAAAGTCAGCCGATATTATTATTATTATTATTATTATTATTATTATACGTACATACACATTCCTTTCAGGTGTTCAACGCGTCTTTCTCTTTCAAAATGCTCTCTAAATCTTCCATATTTAACAAAGCAAACCTGGCGGCCATGTTTGTTTACAAATTGTCCCAGTCAGTCGCTCGCGAGTGCAGAAGTTTTACATCTCTGATGTGTGACATCATGTTGTCTTGACAATCATGCAATATCGTAAACTATATTCAACGCTTGTTCTCCATTGGGTAGAGTGACACAATACACATAGGATAAGCGATATGCTAACAATATTGCATGCTATCAAATCAAATGAATGAAACCTGCTAGAAGGGAATAGAACATGTTTTTATTCTGTCAAAAAAAGTGTTCTGTATGTTTAATAATTAAATAATATTGACTGGCTTTGAGTGGTCTATCAGATCTACCGTATATTCCATTCAGCTAGCATGATACTGAACGAGTCGGAGATGTGTAGCTGAATGGAATATATCTGATATACCATGAAAAAAGTCAGCCATTATTATTATTATTATTATTATACACACTTTCTTCATATCACCATTCTCGAAGGCCAACACTAGCTTACCCATGATTCAGTGCTGTTAGCCCGACAGTCTGGTTACCTTCCAGCCAGTGTAGTGTTAGCAAAGGCCAATGCTAGCACAGTCAAGCTGATTATTATTATTATTTTTATTGTCCCTGTGCAGTTTTCTTAATTACTTTTAAAATCAACATCGACAGCTACACACAACGGAGCAACCTGGCAGCCAAATTTCTCTCAAAATCTTCCGCTTTTAATCAACCAAACCTGGCGGCCATGTTTGTTTACAAATTGTCCCAGTCGTTTGCTAGCATGGAAGTTTTATGTCTCCAACGTGTGACGTCATGTTGTCTTGACAACCATGCAATATCATACACCATATTCAACGCTCATTCTCCACTGGATAGAGTGAAGTAATACATGTAGGATAAGCGATATGCTAACAATATTGCATGCTATCAAACCAAATGAATGAAACCCGCTAGAAGGGAATAGAACACATTTTTATTCTGTCAAAAAAAGTCTCCTGTATGAATAATAATTCCTGATATTTCACTCTGATGATGTCACTCCCAGTGTTTTCCCGCTGACTAGACATGCTTTGTCAAAATGGCGAACTGGTTCAGGATTAAAATTCTTTTGATTGAGGAGTGACATTTTTTTTTCAATATGAAAAGATAAACTTCATATCTTTGCACCACTGTATAATATTATCCTCCATATATTTGTCCAAGGTCTCAGAATGTTCCACTGTAACATTAGAGAAATAACGTTCCTGTAATGTTTTAAAAACATTCCTCGTAATAATTGTTTGCTTCATGATGTCATGAGAACAAAGAAAGCATTTGTAAATTGTTTGCGAATGTTCATATCTTATGTTTGTGTAAATTAACGTATCAGGAGATTCACTGATACAGTATGAACCTCGACTGACCGGCTCCAAATCATACCGTTGTCGATAATTTATCTACGGATTACGCCAACAATTAAATTACGCATTTATTTCAATTGCATACCAATTAAAAAAAAAAAAAAAAAAAGATTGGACTAGCCACTCAATTAACACAAAAGTAATGGCACCCTATGAAAGGAGGACGTGTTAGTCGATACACTGCAATGGCTGAGCTGCATTACTGGAATATTTACCACACGCCACACTTAGGAGGTGACCTTTCACCTTGTAGTTATTAACATGTGGTTCATTTTGGATCTTTTACACTGTTTTATGGGCGTGGATAAGTTACCATGAACACGCCTGGCAATTTATAACTGGTTAGCATTTATTATCATTCCCACACGAGTACGAATGGACTTTAGGAAGCCTGGTGGGAATTGTTTTAGCTAGGTTTGACCTATAAATAAAAATATTACTATCAAAAAAAAAAAAAAGATAACCAAGAATTCATGAGAACTGTAATGTTTAGAAAATGTTTGGCTAAACGTTTTTAACAATTAGCAAGTTGTTAGCTGGTCGTTGCAAGTGCTCATGCAGTTGCTCAAAGTGGAAAAGTCCTGCACTGAGTGTGTGGTTGACTTTCTGAGACTCTGAGACAGATCATAATGATCTTTAGTGCCTGAGAAAGATCTGACTTTATCCGTCATTTAGTGAGTGTTTACAAAAGCCCCTTTTGCATTTTGGATGTGGCCTAACATACCGCACTTGCCTTGTGTGTGTGTGTGATGTACATTGATGGCGAGACAGGCCCAACACCTCCCTGGCCTTGGTGGGTTACCACACTTTCAGCTGTGGCCGAACTGCATGACAGAGTTCATTTAGCACACACCGTCCCAGAGGAGAACATGCTAAGGTTAGCGCAGTGAGTGTACTCTCGGTCATGCTACAGCAAAATCGAAACAGATGCACAGAAATGAAGACATTCAGCTTCAGCTTCTTCTTAAGAGCATTGCCAGGTTTTTTTATTCTTTTTTTTTTTTTTTAACGTGTACTGAAAGATAATTCAGAATGTACTCTGCTGATTAGTCACTGCAGATTATCGCAGATAAAGCGGGGCAAATCTAGCAGTGATTTCTGGAAATGAACCAAAAAAAACAAAACAAAATGATTTACCTCAAAACATTTCCCCCCTCTTTCTTTCTTTCTTTCTTTCTACGGTATTTTAACAACTTTAAGAGATCATGAAATCATGATTATATTTCACCAAAATGATGTAGAAATGTTCCTATTTATATTCTCACATGTTAAAACAATCCATGTGCCTGAACATGTCTAAAACCTCGCAAGCTGTGATTTCAACTCTATTTTAAAATTATGATTTGTCACACTGTCCAACGTGGCAATAAAACCTGGGTTGAAATTGAAAAATATAGACACAAACTGAGAGATAATGTGGATATTAGCATGCCGAGCTCACATTTCTCCATCATCCCTCACGTCCTTGTAGCTGTCCTTGAGTTTGGACTCGTCCTACACTGTCCTCCGACTGGTCGGTTTTAGACGCGTGTCGTGGCAGGACCTACAACCTCAGATTTTGATTAAAAATGTCTTACACTGCCAGAACTCTGTCGTCAGGTGTAATCGGGAGCAGTGCTGCTAAATCACCTGCTGATCATCTGAGAGAAAATTTTTACATTACTTTGCTATAGTTTAATGTTACCTAGCAATAGTTTAACATTCCCTCGCAATACTTTTACATTACCTCACAATAGTTTTATGTTATCTTGCAATGCTTTTACATTGCTTCACAACACTTTTGTGCCACCTTACAATACTTTTACATGAACTTGCAATACATTTACACCACCTCAAAATACTTTTCTATTACCTGAAAATACTTTTACATGACCTTGCAATACTTTTACACTACCTCAAAATACTTTTACATTTCCTCAAAATAGGATTGTGTTGCCTCACAACTATTTATTTTACCTCAATACTTTATGCTACCTTACAATACTTTTGTCACCTCACAAAACTTTTACATTACTTTGCAATATTTTGCATTACTTTGCACTACTTTTATGTTAAGTCACAATGCTTTTATGTTACCTTGCAATACTTTTCCTTACCTCACAATACTTTTGCATTGCCTTCTAATACGTTTACATTACCTCAAAATACTTTTGTGTTGCCTCACAATCTTTTAACTTACCTCACAATACTGTACGTTACCTTGCAATACTTTTGTGTTACTTTGCAACACTTATGTTACCTCACAATACTTTTACAGTACACTCCATCAAAATACCTTTACATTACCTCAAAAACTTTTGTGTTGCCTCACAATACTTTACATTACCTCACAATACTTGCAATACTTTTGTGTTACTTTTCAACACTCATGTTACCTCACAATACTTTATTGTTACCTCACAATATGTTTGCGTTGCCTCGCAGTACTTTTACATAACCTTACAATGCTTTTATGTTAGTTCACAATACTTTTGTGTCACCTTACAATGCTTTTACCTCACAATATGTTTGCATTGCCTCGCAATAAGTTAAGACGAGTAACAGAAAAGTGTTGTGAGTGAATGCAAAAGTAGCAAAAAAAAGATCTCCCCACCATGACCCTTATGGGGCTCTGAATTTATTTGATTGTTTAACTTCGATCTAGGGTAATTTTTTTGTGTTCTAATGAATTCTGTTGTGTTAAAATGTTCATGATGCTTTTACACCTCGTGAAATCTTTGACTCTCTTTAAAACACTACAACTTTACTTTGGGTTGAGATTCACGCAAAAGAGAATCATGTTTCTGTTCAGGAAAGAAGCTTCCAGATTTACTGTGTGTGTGTGTGTGTGTGTGTGCAGAGTAAAATACAGAGTCGAAGATGTCAAACTGAAGCACGCTGGAGCTTTCTCAAGCGATCTCACTGCAAAAAAAAAGAAAGCACGAGTGAAAATATGGAATATTTCTGACTGGAAGATTACAATAAACCGAGTATGAGATTGTTTCAGCTATTTTCTTGTCATCGTTACTTATTTCTAAGCTACATTTTATTATTCTATTGGTGGCTTCTTTTTAGAAATAGATGCATCAAATTAAAAAAAAAGATCGTACTTGTAATTATGATGATCTCAAGCTTGAAATGAGTAAAATATCGATGTTTAATCATTTTATATTTGTTTTCTTGTGCTCTAACAGTAGGATAATGTACTGTAGATATGTACATGTGACTACCATAGATTCACTTGGCATTTTTTTCGCAGCGCTCTTTCGAAGAAAATGATGAACTGAGTATCTGAGACAGCGAGGGCAGTGTGAGAGTGAGAAGACCGTTGGAGAAGCTCCAAACCCAGGTGCTAGCATCTGAGCTTGCTGTCTCATCAATAATTGACAGCACCAAAGCGATTAGAAACAATTTGCTCCCCCGCAACTGAAGTGCTGGTGGTGCAGGCTCAGGGTGCTCAATCATTAATGAGGCAATTAGCTGAAACGGTTACACCTGGCCCGAGTCGGTTTTGTGGAGGGCCCGCATGTCCAAACGCTCCACCAGAGGACTCTGGGATATTGAATGACACAAGTCCTAGCAGGGTCATCTGTGGACAAGCGGAGAACAGAGAACCGCCTGACACCTCGAGTAACGGAAATCCGCTTTAACGTTTTCTTCCATGAAAGTTCCACTGAAAGTTCCTGAGGACGTGGTCAGTGTTATGTCAGACCAATTTCCCAGACAAGACCAAGTGCAGCACTGATCCATCATGGAAGCATAAGAGAAACATCACCAAACATCACCATCAAAGCCAAACTTCCTGTTTCTGAAGCAGGAAAATCCTGGACTCCTGATGGTCCAAAGCCTCCGATTCGCTCTACTGGAAATCACTGATTGTTCATCATTATTATTTCAGACGTTTCAGATACAGGGTAGAGATACATGGACTTTTACTCTCATCGGTTCCTGACGTTTCATCTGTTGGAGAAATCGTGAACTCATGTCACTCTGGATCTGCAGGGATCGCTGTGCAGTTCAGCTGCATTTCTAATCTACACCATGAGCTTGTTATTAACCATCTTCAGGAATTTGTTCAGGATTAATTCAAAAGTTTTATCCAATTACAAGCTCTAGAGTTACACAGGTCCTGCCCCCTGACTGGGTTTTTCAAACTTGGACTAAATATTAGAAACTCCGCCCTGGACTAAGTTCATGTTTTATTTTAGTATCATTGATTTATGTGTTTATTTTAGTCTGAAATATTGGTTTGTTTGTTTGCTTTATTAAAGGACAGCATTGTTCTCATCGCAGGATAGTTTATTTCATTTTTTGGTTTGTTTCTTCATCTGGGTATTTGTTTGTTTGTTTTATTAAGACAGCATTATCATCACATGACGGTTAATTTACTTTTTTGGTTTGTTTCTTCATCTAGGTGTTGAACGAACAAACAAACAAACAGACAAAACAAGCAAATAGTTTGCTTGTTTGTTTCTTCATCAAGGTATAAAAACAAATAAATGAATGAACAACCTGTTTGTTTTATTAAAAGACAGTATTGTTATCATTGCAGGATAGTTTATTTCCTTTTTGGTTTGTTTCATCATCTGGGTATTTGTTTGTTTGTTTTATTTTGAGATAGCCTTGTCCTTATCATAGAATATTTAATTTACTTTTTGGTTTGTTTGTTTTCATCTAGGTGTTAAACAAACAAAGATGTTTCTTTGTTTGTTTTATTAAAGGGAAGCATTATCACAGGATACTTTACTTTTTCGTTTGTTTCTTCAGCTCAGTGTTTTGTTTTGTTTGTTTGTTTGTTTGTTTGTTGAAGTGTTTTCACATTATCACAGGTTTATTCATGCAGTTGTATATGTTTTATTTAGGGACAGTGTTGTTCTTGTTATGTTTGTTTATCTGTTTTTTTTTCTTTTTTGGATGGGTGTTATCACATTTGTTTATTTGTCTGTTTGTTTGCACTTATGTACAGTATGTTGACATTTTTTATCACATTATCACAGGCTTGTTAATGTGATTTTGTTTGGTTGACTTAAAGTAATCATTGCATTCCTTTGTTTATTTGTTTTTCTTTCTTTCTTTAGCATTATCTTATCACAGGTTTATTTATTTAATGTTTTGTGTGTGTGCTGTCACTACATATTTATTCATTAATTTGTTGTTTATTGTTTGGCGAGGGCCATTAACACAAGTGTATTTTTTTGTTTGTTTGTTTATGTTTGGGGTGTCAGCACATGTTTATTAGTTTAGTTGTTTGTTGATTGGTCAGTTTGTTTATATTTCAAGGTATTATCATAAGTTTTTATGATTTACTCATTATTTTTATTTGTTTTTGGGAAAGGTTTCATCACAGGTTTGTTTACTGAACATTTCTGGGAGGATGAGCTCAGTACATGCTCATTTATTCATTTAGTTTGTTTGTTTTGGGGGAGGGGTCTCATCACAGGATTGTTTGTTTGTGTTTATGGATGTTATGTTTTTAATTGAGTTGATATTTTTGTTTGTTTTAAGGTGGTGTTATAATCACATGCGTTTGTTTGTTTGTTTGCTTGAGAGGAGAGTATTATAATTAAAAATATAAATAATATTATTACAGTATTGTCCTTTATTCAACTGTCCTTTATTGTATTTTAATAGAATTTAGTCTCTCTCTCTCAGCTCGACACCACAGCTGTGCTGAAGTCTTTCAGTCAGTGTTGCTCTCTTCTCAACAGAAATAATTCTGATTTTATTTATTATAGTCAGATGTTCGTGCATGGTTTGTGTGTGTGAAGGCTTTTTTGCTGCCTGATATATTGAGAAAACTTGTCCGTCTCCTCTGTAGACCACAACATCCCATTTTTCCAGCTGTTGTGAAATTTGAAACAGGAAGTAAAGCGACACGTTTGAGTTTTTTTCACCTGATTTAATGGCTTGCGTTTGCACAGAGATCTGGTTTCTCAGCTTTAGACACAAAACTCGCATCAGATTTGATCAGAAGTCAATATCTGTAGCTGCTGCACAAATAAATGAGCTGAAAGGTGAGTAAAAAAGCACTGAAATGTGAAGAAAATTCATAATAAACCAATAAATTATGAAATAAAAAAATCAACAACAACAAAAACAACATAAAGAAACCTAAAGTGTCCACAGTTTCAAAGAAAAGATAAATTATTAAATAAATAAATAATTTCTACTACTATTTAATTATAATTATTTATGAATGTTATGATGTTCTGTTGTTTTATTTGACGGCACGTTTATGGCTTGCAGCTCGGCTTTTTGGTGCTCAGTGGATCAGAGAGCAGAGATGGAGATGTGGAGAACTTACTGCAGAGTTTTATCAGATCAGAATAAACATATTGACATTTCTCATTTCATACCATGAGTCCAGAAGATATGAGGCGTGTACTATATCAGGATGAATTCTCGACTCTGATTGGTCAGAAGATGTGGAACAGCACGGCTTTATCATTAACAGCTTTAAATGAATGTTCTCGTTATCTTATCTCATGATCTGATGTTTGATATATCTACAGTACCTAAGAATTAAAAGAAAAGAAAAACATATAAACATTGATGATGGGAATTTTTTTTTTCCCTCAATGTTTTTTTGAAGGAGTCCCTGGTGTCAGCACTTATTAACACGCACAGTGCTTTGTACGTTTTCACTGGAACAGAGCAGTTTTTGCTGTTTTTTCATATCATTAACTTAATATAAGAGAGAAAAATAATGGAGCAACTGTTCATACTGACTGTAATGTCAGCGATAACAGGAAGTAACTTAATGCACAGATCTTTTACAGAATAACATGCAACTATAAACAGATTAAAATGCCTCTAATTAATAAATTAATTTTTGTATAAACAGAATAACACACTTCATGCTGGTGGAGGAAAACAATCCACTGTGGGGTTTTTTTTTTTGTTGTTGTTGTTTTTTTTTGCCATGTCACACCACTCCAGCGTGGATTATTTTCATCTGTGTGTGAAGGTCTAAAGTGTGTTCTTCTGTTTTATTTCTGTTTTATTTATATTTAATGTTTGTTCTTCTCACAATCCGTCACCATTTACCTTCAATATGATTTTTCTTTTTAAATATTTTATATATTTTTTTAATTGTATACCATATTTATGCTTATAGATATTGTTTATAGTTCTGGATTTTTTAAATTGATTTTTTTTAGCTTTTTTTCACAAAAGAACCTTGAAATTTCTGACTCAAAATGAAATAATAATAATAATAATAATAATAATAATGATGATGATGATTATTATACCTGAGATGGACAAAAGAGAAATATGTTTATGCGTTTTTTAAATATTTTTATAAATATATATGTTTTTATATTTTATTTTCCAGGCTTGTGCATTTTTATATAAAATATGTATTTTAAAATATTTAATTGTTCATTTTTATTTGAAGTCTTTTTCTTTCTTTTTTTTATTTTACCTGCTACTGAAAATGTATTTTTGAATTCTTGTTTCTAAAAGGATCACTACTTTTATACACCATCATATATTATTATTATTATTATTATTATTATTATTATTGTTATTATTATTATTATTATTATTTAATTTTTAAAAAGTTTTAAAAATCTCTTTTGTAAAAGTCTCAGTCTGTTTTAAAGTTCATGCTGCACTTTTTGACTTTTTAACTTGTTTTGTTTTAAAGTGTGCTATTTTTATGAAAATATTCTTCTCTTTTTGATGAAATCATCGTGTAGTTTCTGCTGTTTATTTAAACTGCTTTTTTTTTCCTTTAAAACACACACACACACACACACACACACACACACACTCAAAAGCATTCTGAATGAGTGAATCACATCAGTCATGCAGTGTGTGTGTGTGTGTGTGTGTGTGTGTGTGTGTGTGGGTGGGTAGCTTGGGTACAAAAACTGGTCACTGTGGGGGACGTCCCGCTCGCTGTTCATGGATGTCACACTTCCTGCAATGCAAATGAGCCGGTGAGCTGAACACTGAGCACTGAACACTGCAAAGACACAGAACTATATTTTGTGTCTGACTCATAAATAAAGAGCAAATATGACTGAACATGAAGCAATTTTTTGCCTGAATTGTGCCACAAATGCAAAAATTACACTTATAGTGTGAGGAAGTTACTCATCTCTTCACTTTTACTCATCTAAAATTGTTTTAAAAGCTTGATTCAGTCTCTCGTGTTTTCTGAGTGAATAAAGATGGTAAAGAAAGAGAAGTGAATTCAGTTTGACTTGGTCTTAAATCTATTGCACTGAATACCACATGGGTGTTTTATATTATTACTATATTTTGTCGTCTTCTGCAGCATCTGTCAGGACGTCCAAACGAACTCGAGCATTCTTGAAACAAATCTGACACTCGTTTGTTTTTCTTTCTTTCCACAGCTCTCGTGTTTGATGGCCGACTCTTTCACTGTGTGGGTGACAATTCTGGAGCTCCTGACTGACTTTATCATCCGCGCAGCTGTCGAGCGTTCTGCTGCACCTGTCTGTGTTCGGAGACACGAGCGTATGATTGAGAAACACGAGGTGCAGTGATGCAACGTGAAGAGAAAGATGAACGAAAACTTAAAAAAGACCATACTTTACTATTGCAGCTCAATCAATAGCAGGGTTTGTGTTCGTGCATGTGAGAATGGCAGACAGAAAGAGAGACCGAGACGAACAGAAAGAGAGAAAGAGAGAGAATAGGCCTCGGAATGGAAGTTTCCAAAACATTTGTTTGTGGAAGGAGAAGGAAGGGACAGCTGGATTTTTCTTCCTCTATTCAGGCGTATTTTAAGAGACGTAGAGAAAAAGTCCACTTCATATTTTTTACTTCTTCTTCTTCCTCTTCTTCTTCTCTGAAGCAATTTTGTTGTGACTGAGACGCTCACTTCTCCTTATTTATCACAGATAAGATCAGATGAGAATAGACGCACCAGTGTGAGACTCAAACACATCTCAATTATTCACACTCGTGCACTATTAGAAAATAAAGTACATTATTATCCCTTTCTTGGTACAACGGCTTGTGACTGGATCGGTTCCCTCTAAGGTATTAATTTATACCCTTTATATACTGATTTAGGAACATACAAGTACCTTATTGGCCCTAAAAAGGTACACATAGTTACCTTGAGGTCCAGTAATCAGCCCCAGAAGGTATATTAGTGCAGACTGTACCACTGGGGGACAGAAATGGACCCCTACTGTACCCCTATTATCCCTAGGTACTTACGTATTTGTACCCTTTATATACTGCTTGAGAACATATAAGTACCTTATTGGCCCTAAAAAGATACACATAGTTCTCTTGAGGTCGAATAATCAGCCCTTGGGTGTGCATTAGTGTCGATTGTACCTTAGGGGACAGAATTGGACCCCAACTGTAACCCTACTGGTATTTCTGACAGTGTGTAAATGACCAGACGTTAAAGGTGTAGATTTATAGACTTACAGTAGATATATACTGTAGTCTTCAAGTTTTATTTTTTTTCTAATTTATTTATCTGAAGTGAGGAAAACCGGGCAAACTGAAACTCATGGTAATTTACAATTTTTGTGTGAAAAAATAAATAAACTTAATTACGATTGTGATACAGTGAGTATGTGTCTGTTTTATGTTTGCCTGAAAAAAAAATACAAAAAAATATAAAATAATAATAATGTCCGTCATCTTTAAAAGTCATTTGTTTTTCTCTGAAGAATTTTATTTCAATTAAGGGTTGGACATTTTTTTTTTTTTCTCAGTGTGAGATGAAGCAACTTCACTAAAAGGTGGATTTTTTTCTAACCCTTTTTATGAAACATTACTGGGGGCGTTTACACACACACGAGCGTTTTAGTGGGAAATACGCCACTCATATTTTTCATGCGAGCTCCATCAGGGACATGGAGAACCAAAACCATGACATAAAACGCTATCTATCACTCGTGAGGAAATCGATGAGTGAGTTGTTTTGATCAATTTGGGGGCTTTTTTTTGTGTGAATGCGTCGATAGAATCAAAAGAAAATCACACGTTGGCTTGAAGATGTGAAGTTTATCTTCTCGTGTTGAAAAACTTGCACTTTTCATAAGAAATACATCACGGGTCTGAGTGACATTTTGAAATAATATCGGCTGACATTTTTTCATGGTATATCAGATATATTCCATTCAGCTAGCATGATACTGAACGAGTCGGAGACAAGTAGCTGAATAGAATATATCTGACAGACCATGAAAAAAAGCCAGCCAATATTATTATTATTATTATTATTATTATACATACACATTCCTTTCAGGTGTTCAACGTGTCTTTCTCTTTCAAAATTC
>JAOANJ010000025.1:657362-667938 GCA_026413345.1 Ariopsis seemanni | reverse complement strand
TGTCTGTCTGTCTGTCTATCTATCTATCTATCTATCTATCTATCTATCTATCTATCTATCTATCTATCTATCTATCTTTTGCACAGAAGACATCAGAGGGTTAAACACAGAGCTGAGATAAATCATTCATTCAGAATCAGAGTGATCAGTAAAAGTGAACTGTGAGACCCAAAGAGAATTAAAAACAGCTGTGTGATTTTTACATAAATTTACTGAAACGCAGTGATGTTTCGCAGCGCTGGTTCGCACCACCACAGTTAAGGCACTGGGTTACTGAGCTGAAGCTCATAGGTTCAAGCCCCACACAACTGACAAACTACCACTGTTGGGCCCTTGAGCAAGGCCCCTAACCCTCTCTGCTCCAGGAGCACTGTGTCCTGTCCCTTCTTGTTGTACAGAGCATGTGCTAAATGCCTGTCATGTAAATGAACCCTTGACTGTATTGACTGTACACCACCGTGCCGCCCTCATTTTTGTATGGATGAAAGTAAATTTTAAAAAATACTGCAAATTGGAGTTTAATATTATAAACCAAGTATCCTGCAAGATCACGTGACCAGTTGACTGTGTGCAGATTGCGACCCCTGCTGCTCAAACCGTGCAACTGCATTCTGTACAGAGCGAATGAACAGAGTTGAGTTGCAGGGTGTGAGTCACGTGACCACGATACACGTCATCAGATTTTTGCATTGCGATGTCACGATGTATCGTTACACCCCCACGTGACAGTGGGACAGATGAATGTTAAAAATGTATTTTACTGATTTGGCCTCAGAACAGAGAGAAAACAGAAACAGCAGTGTGGATTTAAATTCAGGATGAACACTGAAGCTCCTCAGCATCAGCATGGCATGGAGAAGGATAATAAATTAGATCCTCAGTGTTTCATCATCTCACACACAGTGGAGTGAATCCATCAGGTGGAATATAATATGTTTATTTATTGTTTTTTATGTATCAATATAATTGATGCCTTCATCCAGGGTGTATCAGTGAGTGAGCAAGGCTGAGAGAGAGAGAGAGGGATGCTGGGCTTTGTTTGGGTTGTGATGTGGTGACTGTAGACCTGTAGCTCAGGGGTGTCTGAAAGCTCTGCTCTGGATCTCATGCTGATTCAAGAGTGCAATTAAAATGATTCATGGAAACACGTGAATTTTGAAAAATAAAACCTCAAATATCGCAGTTTTTTGCATTCGCATGAAGTGGGCTTTCGGCCGGTTCGGTGCTGAACTGGTTTCCCGTGTTGGGGCTTCAGCTCTCACAATCAGCACTGCACACAGTGTCCACCAGGGGGCGCCGCCACACACACACACACACTTCCTCAACACCCGCCGGCTGGAATTATGTTACTTCAAATAACTTATGAATAAACAAACAAGTTACAAATATCTCAGTTTGAATTTTATTAGAAATTACTCGACAATAGAAAACAAATTTGTTATAAAAAGACATATTTACAGCCGTAAAGGGCCTGTCCACTGGGGGCGCTGTAGGTGTTTATTTCCAAATGATAAATGATTTTAATTTAATGCTGTTAAAGTGAATAAAAGCGTCCAGTCACAGACGAGCAGGCGGCAGCGGCGTCTCACCGGAAGTTGCGTCATCTCTTCCACGCAGCGGTAATGACGTGGCAGTACGCAGGCGCGAGATCCGGCAGCAGGCTGAGTGACGCTGAGCGCCTGCGCTGAAGGTTCCGGTTCGGTCGCGGACAAGTGCGTGTATTGGACTCTCAGCATGGGGCTGACCCTGTCCTCTCTGTTCGGGAGACTGTTCGGGAAGAAACAGATGAGAATTCTGATGGGTGAGAGAGAGCAGCTTCACCGGCCGACACACACCGCCGCTTAGCTAAACTAGCCTAGCTTAGCCTAGCCTAGCCTTCACAATTCTGTGAGGAAACGCTGGAGAGAGAGAGAGAGAGAGAGATAATAAAGATAAATATCAATATCTGCCCCCGTTTCCGTGTGGTTACTTAAAATAACCATAAATATTTTAAACGAATTAAAAGTCCTGACTGAAAACTGACGAGCTAACTGTAAAAGATACGGTTCTCAGTGTGGTGATTATTATTATTATTATTGAATCTAAATGCTATTTTAATGAACCTGTTTAAAAGGCTGTGTTGTATTACAGTGTCTGTTCATAAATAAGCCTTTAATAACTCAATTTGTCCTGATGCTAAGTTTGTGACTCTAATCCCACATTAACAGCTGCTTTACTGGAAAAATATATTGTAGAAGTAATTTTACTTTCCTTCAAGCTTTTGGAAAGAGCGTCACTTCTGGGAAAATGATTAAAATGTCTCGATGACGCGTCCTGTACTCGTCTTCTGTTTCTCCCAATTAAATGCTCTCGAAGGTGTACATGCCCCGCCCCTAGGGGCGTGTCTTGCCTGTCCAGTAGCAGCTCGTTAGCTGTAAACATGGTTGCTGTTTTTGGCTGTGCGTCTTTTACGCGCTCCCTGTGTCTGAAATCGCACTATGTAATGCACTGTGTGTGTATAGTGAGGACGCCACTTTGTCGTGCTGTCCGAAACAACAGTGCGGATTATTACACCCTATATAGTGCACTCAAAGTATCCCACAATGCATCATGAAAAGTAGCGTACAACTGATGGTCACTAACCAAACAATATATCCCATCATGCATTGCGGTCGTGCTGAAAGAAATCAAATTAAAAAAGCCTCAAGTTTGATTGAATGAATAAAGGACAGCAGCAAAGAAGAAAGGATTCGGCCTTGATTTAAAAGAGCTGAAAGCTGCAGCAGACACAAAGGACTCTGTATTGATTAATGTTGGAAATGCACTCAGTATAATATGGATTTATCACAAAAACACACGCATGGACTTATTTTGAAACCCACCAGCTGACTGATCCGGCACGTTTTAACTGTGCGTCAGTAATGACGTAAATACCAGCGTGACGGATGAGTGTCCGAAAGCTTTTTTTTTTTTTTAAACCCAGTGAGCCCACTATATAGTCCTCCTCTGTATAGTAATTCCCTATATAGTGAGGAGGGAGTAGTGAACGAGTGAGCGATTTCGGACACGGATGGTCTGATGAGACTGAGGTAGAAGTTTTTTTGGGCATACAGTATGTTTGGTGCAAAAATACAAGACAGCTTATTACATAAAGAAATCCATGCCTAGAGTGAAGCATGGTGGTGGCAGCATCATGCTATTTTGCTGCTGCTTTTCAACTGGGACTGGAGCTCAAGTCAGGATAGAAGGAATCATGGACAGCTTCAAACACCAGTCTGTTCTGGTATAAAACTTACAGGTCTCTTTTTTACAGCTGAAGTCGAAGTAGAAAATTTTCACCTTCCAACACGGTAACGCTCCAAAGCACAATCCGAGTCGACAAAGTAACAGCTTCAGAAGAAGAAGACCAGATCTAAATTAGAGCCTGGATCTGGATCCTGTTGACAACCTGTTGAATGACTTGAAGAGGGCTGATAAGGGCCCTCACAATCTGATAGAGCTGAAGATTGGAATAAAACCGTCAAATCAAGATGTGCTGAGTGAGTTGGACTGAATGCTGACAAAAAGACTGAATGCTGCATTATAGGCAAAATGGAAAGCAAATTGAAATGAATATTTGATTACCTCGCCCGGGACGGAGTTCACCAGCGGGCAAGGTATTATTTTCAGTCCGGTTTCTTTGTTTTTTTGTAAACGATATTACAGGGAAACGGCTGGACCAATTTTCATGAAACTTTCAGGATAGATGGGGATTAGTCTCAAATAGAACCTCCAACATTTTGGGGATCATCCAGTCACGGTTTTTATGGCTACTGCCTCATACTAGCCACTATGTCATCGTGCTGTAAGAATGTAAGCGTGTAACAATAACAGACTGCGCATACACGTGTTCCGATTAAAATGCCCAGTGAACGTATTACAGAGGGATAGTGGGTTCCTATTTTAAAATATACTCCAGGTCGTCCCCCTTTCCTCGCCTTCTTCGGCCAGTGGTCCCATGTGTGATGTAGATGTGACCCACTTCCGGGTTGTTATGGGAAGTTGTCGAAAAGAGACCACTGAGCTCTAGCGCCAGGCCTTTTCCAGGAAATAAGAGTTTGGGTCATGGCGACAGCGTGTGTAGGTCAACCTCGGTTCAGAGGTTTCGGTTTCAAAAACTGTAAGAGATAAGGGTAGAATAATATAAAGTACAGACACTTGGTATATTTTACTTCTGTGATTTTTAAATTGGATTACGTTTCATTTTTGTGGCTACTGCCTCACAGAGTAAATATATATGCTATATTTAACTGTATGGACATGGTATCAGAAAACTATTTTATTTATAAGCAGTAGCCACATGGACCCATAGGGTGCCTATTTTTATGATGGTCTTTGGTATGACCCGACCACGAGTAGAACTCGCGATCTCCCGGTCAAGAGGTGGACGCGCTAACTACTAGGCCAGCTCGCAGTAAGGAGGGGTGACATAATCTCTCCCTTATCAATCGTAGGAAGGCTAACCAATCATCTGAAAGCACACCCCATGATGTTGCAAAAAGGTTCTGTCAGCTGGCTTCACATGCCTTGGAGGAAGCTTGTGATATTCCTCGCCCTCCCTGGATGATAGCAGTCATGTGATAGGGGAGAGCTGCTTGGTGAGTGGGAATTGTCCATGACTAAAATTAGGAAGAAAATGGGGGGTGGGGGGGTTATGAACATCTTCAGAACATCTATTTAGGGCCCGGTCCAACAATACTGATAATGATAATGACAATTATACCGATAACTATAAATAAATTGGTCCCCTGCAGTTTATGTGGTTGGTGGTCACACCAGACCAATAACAATACCTATAGCACAGGCCTGGGTTTATCAGGATCAGTATCGGTGAGATTGCTTCTGGAGTGATTTTTTTTAGGCCTGGACCTGATCCAGTAAAACATCTGACCAATCAGGGAATTGTTTACATGTGACGTTGTCTGAGCATGTGCTATTAAATACTTGCCTGAGCAATAAAGCTAATCTTTCCTTGGTGCTGGATTGGTCTTCTGTATGTGGCGGTTTGTTTTGTCAAATCTCCTTCCATCAAGTGGAGAAACTGCACCTCAGAGATTCAGAAGTATTGGAAAAACTTGTCTTCATGGGAAGACAATTCCTGAACAAGACAGTGGAATTCTCCCAGCTTCTCTCTGTGCTGCAGGATTTCATGCGCCCAGATTCTCCTTTTCTTCTTTCGGCTTTGCCTTCTGTGCAAAATGAGCATCAAAAGCAGCTCTTCCTTGCTGTCACTGTCAGCCATTTCGTGCTGCTGAGTGCACCGGGTGTGCACACAAACAACATACAATGACCACGTTTTCCCGCGAAAACCAATAACCATGTATATTTATTTACCTGAGTGGCAGGACTGACCGATATATAGTCAGGATTATATAGTTGTGCTGTGACTGCTCCAGACTGGAACTAAATTCAGGCATAGGTGTAGTCATAGTCGTAGTTATAGGCTTAGTTATTGGTATTGTGGGACCAGGCCCTGTGCCACTTTATTAGGAACACCTGACCGTTCATGCAGTTCTCTAATCAGTCAATTATGTGTCAGATTTATGCACGATGCATAAAACCATGCAGATACAAGTCAAGAGCATCAGTTAATATTCACATCAAACATCAGAATAAAGAAAAAGCATGATCTCTGTTTATGTTTGATCGTGGCATGGTTGTTGGTACCAGATGGGCTGCTTTGAGTATATCAGATACTGCTGAGCTCCTAGGATTTTCACACACAGTCATCTCCATGTTGTGTGGAAGGTCTGCAGAGGGTCTACAGGCTGAAACATCTTGCTGAGAGAGCTGACCAGATGCGTCTGAGTTGACAGGGAGTCTGTAGTCACGCAAAGAAGCGCACTTTACAACCACAGTGAGCAGAAAAGCATCTTAGAATACACACCAATCCTTGAGGTGGATGGGCTACAAGAGTAGAAGACCACATCAGGCTTTACTTTTGTCAGCCAAAAACAAGAATGTGAGGCGATCATGGGTGTAGACTCACCAAAACTGGATAGTTGAAGACTGGAAAGCACCAGGTGGTTATATTTCTAATCTTCAACTGTCCAGTTTGGGTAATCGCTTCAGATGCCTCAGATTCCTGTTCTTGGCTGACAGGAGTGGAACCCATTGTGGTCTTCTGCTGTTGTAGCTCATACACCTCGAGGATCAGTGTTTTGTGCATGCTGAGATGCTTTTCTGCTCAATGTGGTTGTAAAGAGTGATTATTTGAGTTACTATATCCTTCCTAGCAGTTCAAACCAATCTGGCCATTTTCCTCTGACCTCTGATCAACAAGGCATTGGTGTATTTTCATTATTCCTGTGAGAATTTAATTATGGAGTTTATCTCCCATGCTGATGTCACTGAAAGCCACATCGACAATCATAAACACATAGGATAATGGTCTGGTTTCACTGTTAGCCTCTAAAAACAAAAGAACATGAGTGATCTTACTCACTCACCATTCTCCAGTGGTACCATATTAATGAGAAAGCCAATGTAGAAGCAGTGGAGACAGCAAACATTGGAGTCCAAGTCCCAGAATGCCATGCAGCTATATGATGCATGTGCATGGACTAATAGAAAAGACTTGGTTCAGCTAGTTAGCGAACTACAAGATGACAAGCGTAATGGTATTAATGGAGGTATTAGCATGAAGCAAGAGCTAAATCCACTGGCACTATGATCAGCAGGTAGCTGGATGGCAACGTGGGTAATGTAGGAAAATGGATCAGTGAAATGTTTACATAGACAAATCTTAGATGCACTTGAAGACTAATTATAAAAATGTATGCATGTTGCTCAGGGTGGATTTTTTAAAGTTTTTTTTATTCTTTCAGTGACATAGTACGTAGCACGGATGCTAATATTAAATTGTTATATTAGGCCACGCCCATTATAACTCTTCTCCTCTAGTTCAGTCATGAAGCTCAGGCATTCTGTCACATTCCTGTCTCATTTTATTCATTCAATAACTCCTGGAGGTTTCATAGCACAGTAGGATTATACAAATATTTTTTTAATATTGCATATTATATTCACTGAGAAAAAAAAAAAGATGCGTGCACACATACTAACACGCAGTAGGTCGAAATGAAATGGCTGTAATACTCTGAGCTTATCTTGAACTATGTTCCTTATGGGAGTCATTGTAAAATGTATTCACTCCAGCCACAGCACTAAATTACAATTCCATATTAACATGGAGATGAGCTAATGAAAGAAATTACTCAAGTTCCATTACCCGTGCACGTTTACGAGCAGACAGAAATTAATTTTAGAGTGTTAGAGGGGAATACAGAATGCCATAGAGGATAACACAAAGTCAGGTCAAAAAGTCGAAGTCCACTAGCAAGAACTATTATTTCATCCGGTATCAAAGCTAGCATGTAAACTCAAAGCTGCTTCCTTGGTCCATTCCTTAGATACTATACTATACTATACATCCAGCCTGGGTGTCCTCATTTTAATGAGCTACCAAGCCAAGCTATTTAATTAACGTCTAAAAGCTACTGTGAGATTGGTCAGATTAATCCTAGCTAAGCTTACTGGAAGCACGGTGGTATATTTAGATAGCTGGTGAGCTGAACTAGCGTAGGTGATATAGTACAATTTAAATCATTGCTTCATACCAAGCACTAGGTTTTACACTGGATGCCCTTCCTGATGCAGCCTCCCCAGTCTATCCAGGCTTGGGACCAGTGCTAAGTATACACTGGCTTGTGCAACCCCAGCGGCTGGGTATTTCTTTTAACTGTAGGAGGAAACCAGAGCACCCAGAGGAAATCCACACAGACATGGAGAGAACATGCAAACTCTTCATGGAAAGGCCCCCATTGGTCATGAGATTTGAACCTAGAACCTTCTTCCGGGGAGGCAACAGTGCTAACCACTGTAACGTGGTGCCACCCAAGCAGTACATTGAAACGAGACCATCAGTGATGGCGTATCTCACTCCGGCCCCGTCTAGTCCAGAAGAAAAGATCTAAAGTGGGCCACTTTGCACAATAAATGTTGCAAGCTATATATTGTACACTATATTCAAACTATATATAGAAGCTATATACACCCTAGGAATACTGATCTAATTGCAAGAAAGAATCCAAAGCGGCAAGGAATTGACCGAGAAGAAGCAATTTTTGTTGAACTGCTCATTAAGGCTTAATTAGTCGATAACTTCATTAATAATTGTAATGAAGCAACTCTAGGTAGAACTTGTATACACCCTAGGTACCCCTACCTTCATGCCAGAAAGAATCAAAATCTGTTAAGAATTGAGGGAGAAGAAGTGATTTGTGTGGGAACTGCTTGTTAGGGCTTAATTATTCCATATCTTCATTATTAATTGCAATTATGCAAATTTGGGTAGAAGCTACTGTATATGCACCCCAGGCAGACCTACCTTCCTGCCAGAAAGAATAAAAATCAGTGAAAAACTGAGAGAGAAAAAGTGATTTTGAACACATGATGGGATAAACTCATAACCTGTCGGCTGAATGAGCTAATAATAATTCAACTCAAATAATCCAAAACTCCATGCATTAGTAATAAATGATGAGTTCTGTATATTCCATTGAACTGGCAACATTTTCTCACAAGACCAGAGCTGTTCGCGCTGAAGAATTTTCATATATACATGTAATAATCAAGAAAATCAAGGATTTGCAGCTTTATAAGAGAGGTAACTTGTGAAAACATCTGTTACCAAACAAGACTTATGTTAAAAACTTCTCGTTATCAAGCAAGGTAACTTTTCTTTAGAAGTAGGCTAATAAGTAACCACAAATGGGAGTTGGTTTTCAATATTTGCCCTATTAAGCTATATCTTGCCATGAAACAATATGGTAGGCATTTCAACTAAAGTATTTACTATTGCAGATTGTCCAGATCCCACATGGATAAAAAGTAAGTGTCCCAATTTTTACAGAGCATGTGGCACAGAAATGAAAACGATAGCCTTCCAATTCGCTCAGTGCACTGAATGCTAAGTCTGTGTTCACACTTCCGGTCACGAAGACAGAAAATCAATCTTTTGCAGGCTTAATGGAACAATTGCGATTTAATTTTTGAAAAACACATTATACCAAATATTTGAAAGTTTACACTCACGATGTACATTTGTTTGGGGGGCCAGAGCATGCTTTGGGTGGGCTAAGGCCACCACCCACAAAATATGCTTGGTGACGCCCATACTGGGCACAAAGGGAGAGAATTCACACTGGATGACATGGCTGTCCATCACAGGGCACCTTACACACACACAAACACACACTCATTTAATGGGTAATTTATCATAGCCAATCTGCCTTCCCCACGTATTTTTGGACAGAGGAAGAAAGCTACAGAACCCAGAAGAAACCCATGCGAACACAGGGACAACATGTCAGATGCCAGACAGACAGTAACCTGGAGCTATGCGGTTGCAATGTAATCCATTTCACCAATTTGCTGTCCCTTATGATTGTAAATTAATTTGAATTCTTTTTTCTTTTTTTCAAACTTTGTGTTTATACTTTCAGCTTATATCTTAAATGAGCAAATAATTTTGAGGTCCTTAAAAACATGTTGACAGTTGTGCTAAACTTTCATAAGACTAAAAGACAGGATACTATGTGATATGCTTCTAAAACTAAAACTTGAACTGTCATATGTATGTATAACCAAAAAAAAAAAAAGTTACTAATTTTAACTTATGGTGTAGGGGAAGTGGTTTGTCTTTGAATGGAAAGTGCAATCTTTTTTTTTTTCCTTGTTGGATTATGGAACATGAGAGACACCAATGGGTCACTGTGGTAACACAGGCCGAGCTTTAAAATTTAGTTTAGGTGAATGCTTACACCTAGTTTTAAAAATGGTTAAAATTACACCTCAATAACAGCGACTAGCTGACACCACCTAATAACATTTCCTGTCCAGCTGAGAAATAAAAATACAAATCCACCAACTATAAAGAAACTCAGTCAGTGTAGGAGCTGGGTAATGCTGCTGTATCTACAATGGGAAAGCAATAGGTGTTATTACCAATAGGGGGCAGTGTCCTCTTATAAACTCTGTTCTGTGCAGCTTAAAAGAATTTATGATGAGGCTTTAAAAGCAAAATTCCTTTTTAATTGTTGTACCTTAGTGCTGTCAAGATAAATATCAGCGAAGTGTGTGTGTGTGTGTGTGTGTGTGTGTGTGTGTGTGTGTATGAGAGAGAGAGATCTCCAACCTGTTTCCCTCCCATGTTTACTTTTTGTCCCATGTTTCATTTTTGATAACACTCATCTCCAGTTCCCATTTTTCTTTTATATCCAGAGAGTTCCCTGACATAGACAATTAGGCAGTTACTGTTAAGGTCAATTGAGAAGTTTAATATTTTACATATATGCATTAAGACATTTATCCCTTGTGAGCAAGCCAGAGGTCACAATGGCAAGGAAAAACGTGAGTTACGAAGGTAACTATGGATCTGTGAGACCGAGGGATGACCGTCACTATGGTCTAAAAAAGGGATGATCACCTTCGTTCTGCCCATCACCGAGACCATATGTCAACAAAGTCATGTCCATGACCTCCGGAAGCAGAACGA
>JAOANJ010000025.1:287303-297855 GCA_026413345.1 Ariopsis seemanni | reverse complement strand
AGAGAGAGAGAGAAGCAGAGAATGTGGCTTCATTTGAGCAAGCACACTCCAGCAGTTTCTGCAGAGGAAATGCAATCTAGTTTTATTTTCTCTTTTGTTTTTCTTTTTGTGTAGTTTGATGTTTGTTTTTTTGTTTTCGTTTGAGTGTTTTGTCCGCCGGTTGTGGTGTAGCTCTGGACCCAGTTTTGGGCGTCGGTTCCCTCCAGGCCTTGGATCGCTGTGGGTGATGCCTGTGCTCCTCACTATGGACTGCAGTGAGCTCGTTGATCTTTTCACATCGTGGTTGTCCAGCGCTCTGTGCAGCGGTGGTTTAGTGCTTGGTGCGGTGTTCCGAGTGATGTTGCTCGGTGGCGTCATGGTGGCTGTGCAGGTGGCTTGGGGTTTATTTTCTTGCGCCTTTTGGTGGGACTGTGGGCAGCTACACCTTGGGAATGACATTTTGGTGGACTTTTTTTCCCCTCTCTATAATTGTAAAGCTACCTTGGGTATGAGAAAGGCGCTATATAAATTTAACTGATTATTATTGATTACTATTGATTATTATTACATGAGGTTCGCGCTCCATTTTAAACAGCAATCTGACCTTAAAGTCATTAAACACCAGTCACTGTTCACCACATTAGTGTTCTGAAGTGAAGTGTGACTGTGATCAGTGGAATTGCCCAGTTTCCCTGTTTAACGAAACACAAGCTTGCTAAGTGATGTAATGATCGTGAATTCCAACTGAAACTCTTCCTGCAAGTGAAAGACGTATTTGTCAGATTTTGTTCCTGTGATTTTGTTTTAAAGTAAATCTAAACTGTAGTTTCTGTAGCTGTTCATGTAGAAGGAGCATTCGAACACAAAACCACTGAAGTGACGGTGAATGGAAGCGAGTGAGGACTGATAACACACATCACAACACAATTCATTTAAACAATTTTTTAAAAATATTTCCTTTTTACAGGTGTGTATTGAAACCCAGTAGAAATATTCAGCTCAGTATACAGACACAGCGAGAGAGGATCAGCTGCCTGCTCTTTTTTATCCCATATGATTTATTTTTGAGTATAAAACCTGCCCAATATAAACACTACCTTGTGTTTAAAAATGCAAATACTTAATTATATATTTTTGTGGGGTTTTTTTCATGGTCTTTATTGATGTGAGAATTCGGCTGCTTCCTGAATGTGATTAAATGATTTTGATTGTTTTGCTGGTTTAATATTTACACTGTGGTGCATCTCATGCAAACGTACAAAGCACAAAAGTTATTTAATTTACTGAGTTAAAGCAATGTATATTTACTAAAAGCAACCAAGTAACATCACTTATTCATTATTTCACTTAAAATAATTAGTAGATTGAACAGGTTTTTATGCTGCTATTTGGACATCATTTTATTTGACTTTTAAAGTAGATTTCATTTAATAAAATACGTTACTGAAATTTACTCTAATTATTGCTGTAATTTTTTGCGTATTTTTTACGCAATCCCACACATCACATTAACAGTGCACCAGCATCCTGTATGATCAAACTCCTGTCCCATCGTCCATCTCAGTGCCCACAGCACTTCTTCAGCAATCGCTCCATCATTAGTATCACACGTCCTCCATTTCCCACCACATCACCACTCTGTGTGTCCAACTGCCTCAACTACACCGTCCTCCAGCTGTGAGGCCTGGAGCTCAGAACAGTCTGCTTCATGCACTGCTTCAGGATCACTGCTTTCTCCTGCCTGCTCCTCCTCAGCACCAGTCCCAGTCTCAGCACCAGCCCCAGTTCCAGTCTCAGCACCAGTCCCAGTTCCAGTCTCAGCACCAGTCCCAGTTCCAGTCTCAGCACCAGCCCCAGTCCCGGTCCCAGTCTCAGCACCAGTCCCAGTCTCAATACCAGTCCTAGTCCCAGTCTCAGCACCAGTCCCAGTCTCAGCATCAGTCCCAGTCCCTGTCTCAGCACCAGTCCCAGTCCCAGTCTCAACACCAGTCCCAGTCTTGGTACCAGTCTCACCTTTTATGCTTGATATCTCCACATTCAAATTCTTCCTTACAGCTCGTAAGATTTACCTTCATGTGTGATTTTGAATGAGATCTTTAACGATGGCTCCTTCAGAAACATCAGCACGCGCCACCTGAACAACACAACATGCTTCAGCTGCAGGTGTGTACAGTTCAGTGTGCCGTTTTACTGCCGCTTGCTCCTCAGATTCACTGAACACGGTGTGTGTTCTCTGTGCTCAGGTTGGTGGTGTTTTGCGTACTCACGGTTTTTCTTGGTGCTGGTCCGGATGGAAGCGCTCGGTGGCCCCTGCCCAATGCTGTTGAAGCCCTTCACCGTGATGTGGTACTGTGTGTTCCCCTCCAGCCCCGAAATCAACATCACTGTCTCATTTCCCACCGTCCGCTTTTTCTTCCCGGCTTCCTCCTGCTCCGAGTCCCTCCAGTAGCTCACCTGATAGAAGATGAAAAATCACTGAGCACCAGCTTCAGTCAGAGAGAGAGAGAGAGAGAGAGAGAGAGGGGAGGCATAGTGATGAGAAAAAGGAAAAAGTCTGCTAATGTTGTCTAATATTACATCATTTAGTTTAAATAACTGTCATGCATTTTGCATGAATAGTGTTATAGCAGTGTGTAATATCCTGCAGCGGTGAAGGGCGATGATTCTTCTTCCTGAGGACACAGTGGTGCTTTTCCCTTTTATTAGATAATCTTTCTTTACTCAGACCACACACACACACACACACACACACACACACACACAAGCAAAAAATCCTGTTAAACATATGCCCTAAATATATAAACACGCATTAACATACACAAGAAATCACACAATTCACACTCACACTGAAATGACTCTTCACTGCTCACTCTCTCTTTCTCTCTCTATCACTCTCTGTCTGTCTGTCTCTCTCTCTCTCTCTCTCTGTCTGTCTGTCCCTCTCTCTCTTTCTCTTTGTCTGTCCCTCTCTGTCTGTCTTGCTCTCTCTCTGTCTGTCTGTCCTTCTCTCTCTGTCTGTCTGTCTCGCTCTCTGTCTGTCCCTCTCTCTGTCTGTCTGTCACTCTCTCTCTTTCTGTCTGTCTGTCCCTCTCTGTCTGTCCCTCTCTCTCTTTCTCTTTCTGTCTGTCTGTCCCTCTCTCTCTGTCTGTCTGTCTGTCCCTCTCTCTCTCTGTCTGTCTGTCCCTCTCTCTGTCTGTCTGTCTGTCCCTCTCTCTCTCTGTCTGTCTGTCTCGCTCTCTCTCTGCCACCCCCCCAGTCTGTCTCTCACCTCGTATCCTTGCGGTCTTCCTGGCCCAGGGCTTGGTGCTTTCCACGTGACCTTCACCTCAGAAGAGGACATGGTGGTTGCTTTGACATCAGATGGCGCCTCCCGTGGCTCTGTGTTTAAAGGTACAGAAGAGTGTTATGTTGCTGTGAAAAGCTGAGACTAAATAAACAGATCAGTGTTGAAGAAGATCCTCAGGCTGGGGGTCGACTCAGCGCCCAGTCCCCTCCCTGTTTACAGAGTGATGTCACATCGCCATGGCGCTCACTCTGTGACCCGTGTACACGTCCCCTGATTTACTTTCTCAGTGAGTTTACTGGCTTTAGATCAGTTCAGTTACAGACACAGCACTCCGTTAAATCTGTAACACTGTAATCACATTAATCAGTGCTCTGAGAAGGTCATCATCATCATCATCGTTATCACCAAAGTCAGCCAGCTAGCTTGTTACTAAGCTACTCGTTATTGTCTGCTGTTGCTGTGATTTCAGTCCAGATTGTTGCCTGAATGTCTGAAGTTCACAACAGTAGAACAGAACCAGTGGGCCCTCAGACAGTTGTACAGTTCAAGTAGCTTTTTATGAGCTTTATATTCTCTGACAGAACAAATAAATCACGCACATTCCATGGAGGTGTCTGTATTTTCTCCACTTCACACACTGAACATGCCGAAGTGGGAAATGACTTTATTAAAACTTGAAAATTACTACTTACAAATTATTACTACTTACAGGGCACCAGGAACGCAACATAAAACCCTGTTGGAGACGAGTTAGTACAGTAACGAAAATGAAAATGTTTTTCTCATCAGTCAGTCAGCTACAGTTCCGAGATCACAATATCCACTGCTGAACATTCACTTCAGACAGTTCTAACAGGTTCTATCGCCTGCATCCTTACCTCCTTCTGCGGAGAACACGGTGACCGCCTTACTGAAGGGTCCGTCTCCTTTGTTGTTGTACACACCCACCTTCACCTCAAACGGCGTGAGAGGAGGGAAGGTTTCATCCCTGTACTTATACGTGGTGGAGTCTGCTGACGTCACCATCTTTTCCTTCCAAGCTCGTGTCCCATTGGCGCGAAATGCTACGATGTAACCAAACCCATCTCCGTTCTGGAACTCTTCAGAAACCGGCTGAAAGAAAGACAGATCCAGTAAGGACAAGAAGAAGTGGGTGCTGAGGTAGAGGATTATTTATTTCTGTAGCATACAGAACCGTTAAGATGTTCAGAGCCTTTAGACAGGCAGTGATGGAGAGACGTGACATGAGAAAATGACTTGTGGAATAAACGTCCATCTGAGGCTCGCAGGGGAGGGGAGGGGCTTGGGGTTAGAGTTGTTCTTCACAGAGAATGAATTTATCAGTCTGCCATGTTTTTGTCACAATTTGCCTAAAAATTCACTGAACTCTGATCAGTCCGTCTCAGTTAAAAGCAAACGGATCATTTCCATGATGTCTACGTACCGTACATCAGTGAAGATCAACAACACGGCTCCACATGTCCCCACAAGCGAAAGCACGGTTTTAAACACGTTCTCATCTTATTCAGGAACAAGCTCAAGCTTCAGAATAAACACACAGCAATAAACAGTTTCAGTCTCAATGTTTTAGAGCCAAATGACATCCTTTGTGAGACAGGAACAAACTAAATGGCATGGATTTGCATCAAAATGTCAGAACGTCCCCTGTGGATTCGAGAGATTTTCAGTTGTAATGAAAGAAATCAGTTGTGAATGTCACATCACACATCAATTAAACACGCTGTAAAGCGCTGGGTGAGTAAACGGCTGGGCTGTGAGCAACGTCGGGATTACAGTCATGATGGGGATTTAAAGGGGAGATGGGGAAAGGCTTCGTTTTACTTCTTTTGGAAAACGAACCATCTGTGAGGAAACATTACCCACAACGCCGTGCAGTCAAACTGGATCACTGTAGATACGTTACCATAAAGGGTTTTCACTTCCTGAGCCTAATCAGTGGTCTTTTTGCTACAGCATGCAGAGGGAATAGACAGACAGACAGATGTAGCCTACTCCTTTAAAATGCAGTCTGCTGTTTGTCTGATGATTTTCCTAAACATGTGACGTGAGGAGCCGTCTACACCACCTGCTGGATATTTAATAGCACCAAATGCAATCTATTAAAGGGCTGGAAATTTAATTAAACTGTGAGCTAGCAGAATTAAATCTTGGCCGAATTTAATAACCAACAGACACCTGTACTTGCGCTCGCTCTCTGCTCTGTGCTCGGAAGCGTAGCTGTCTGTCATGGTGTAATCAGTGTGATTTGCACATGCTTCAGTATAATCACGGTCCCCCGAGGCTGTCACCAAATGAGCCGTCATTCCACGGCGGAGCGAGGGGACGGAGTGTGTGGCAGCTTCACTCTAAACTCCACGAGGACACGTTACCATGCTTGTCTAATTAACTTGCTGCAATGTTCCTCGAAATGAATCGTCTTCCATCATGCTGACACATTCGCCTGCTCGCTTAAAAACAGTTCTGAGAAATCAGAGAACGGCGACGAGAACGTGCAACTAAAGAGCCGCGGAGAAGCCGAGAGTACCGCGGAGAAGAACCGGCTGTTCCTAATGGTGCATTCTCACTCTCTGTGCACACTTTAATGAGGTGCACTTGATGGGTCTGTTTAGCTATTTATCCTGTTTAATAAGGAGAACTTCGTCTCAAACATCTAATCCTGCAAGACTGAAGGTCAGCTTCTGGTGGAATAAACACCCCGACATGCTCTCGACTGTGAGTGTGAAACACTGAAACTCGGCTTCACTTCAAACTTATTTACTTTTCTCGTTGTTATATTCGTGTACATTAATAACCAACACTTTATTATAATATTCACATTACATTATCTTTTGTAGCTGAAGTGATTATTGCTTTACCACTTAACACACGTCTGTCTCTTCAGTTCGCGCTGATCTAAAAATATCACATTTTCACTGGTGGAAATATAAAATGAAGTCACAGCTTGAGGGAGAAGCTGTCAC
Organism: Ariopsis seemanni; assembly: GCA_026413345.1. NCBI lineage: Eukaryota > Metazoa > Chordata > Actinopteri > Siluriformes > Ariidae > Ariopsis > Ariopsis seemanni. Next base: position 291,609 of record JAOANJ010000025.1, on the reverse strand, counting down.
TACTCTGAAACCAAATAATCTCCATTTCAAAAATATTCACACATTCCATGTAAAGTTCTGTTTTAAAATGTGTGCAGTAACAGTTCATTCACAGGAACCTGCAAGAGGAACATAAACGGATTAAAAAACTGACGTGATGAAGTTTTCTGTGAGGAGAAATGTGTGTGTGTGTGTGTGGTCTCTGTAAGGAGTCTCCAGTGTGAGCGCTGTGTAACAGTCAGAGGTGAAGCTGGAGGTTTGTTGATATCTTCAGCAGGTACAGAGGAGTTTATGCTCCTTTATCGTTTCTCAGGAACACAATGGAACAAGCTGAGGGTTTAGTTTTTTTTGTCTCATTAACTGTGTGAGAGAAAAAGAAAGACTGCTGAGGGAACGAGTGTTTATAGCTGCTATAACGTCAGTGAGAACAGGAACTCACTCATTTCATTGACATCCCAAAACATTAAATGTAATTATAAAGGGATAAAAAATATAATGTGTTGTTCTCTGTTGAAGAAAAAATGTAATTGTAAATATGAGTAAGTTTTGTGGTGCAAGAGGAATAAAACACTTAAACCTTAAAACTACAGTCAGAGCCGCTGTTAGAGAGAATTAATCAACACTTTCTGACCAATCAGAGTCCAGAATGATTTTTATCTGAAATTCTTAAAATAAATGATGGTAATAAAGCAGTGATTTCAGGAAGTTTTTGGACGTTAGAGATGAACTGAAGACGTGGGTGGTGAGGAACAGCAGTTCGGGTTATCTCACGCTCTCACCTGTCGCGAGTCACAGCTCAGTCATTAACACGGATTTCTGCTAATGTTCTGCGCTGCTGTGTCCTGCACCGAGAGGATTAATCCCATTAGTGTGAAAGATTAAGCTCTTAATGTCTCAATCCTAAAAACATTAATGTCTAAAATATGACAAAATGAACAGCATCCTGGTTTTGTGTTGTTTTCTTTGTGCTGTGCTTTTTCCTTTCCTTGGACAAATTCATGCATTTTCTTTCTTCACTGACTAAATAAAATACGGCTCTTAATATTTTTTTGGTGCTTTGGAGACATTTGAGTGAACACCTGGATTTAAGTGAACATTTCATTTCATTTCATTTTCATTTTATTTGAAAGGGACCATGTGCAATTAAAAAAAATAAATGTTGCCATTTGATGCATTGCACCAGAGTTAGCCTTAGGCTAATTTACATCTGCAGTCCCTAATTAAAAATACATATGGCACAGATGGAATCACTCATGAAAACAATACAAATAAAACATCAAATATCACTCAACAAGTACTGACATAAAGAATACAAAAAAAAAATCACTCAGCAAACAAAAACAATACAATAAGGAAGTACCCCTCACATCTGCATTTTACTGTCCAGCCTCCTGAGTAAGTTCACTTTCGTCTCCTCTCAGCGTTTGTCTCGTCTGCTTTTTACATTTTATAACACTGTAGGATAAACGTCTTCACGCCTTCACGTGTTTCTGCCCATCAGTTCTCATCCCCTCATCCTGGGAGAGAAGGAATAACTCATCACCCTGGAATTATGGAAACTAAATTATATACAATGATGTAATCTGGCCGAAATAAGGCAGAGATTGAATTTTAATAAAACGTTGACTTTATGAAAAAGATCCTCCTCACACGTCAGGATTCACTGAAAGAAAAGAAAACACTGAAGGTCACCTTGGAGGAGTTTTCACATCTCTTCTCTTCTCTCCATGGATCAGGTTTTAAGTTTAACGCTGTTGAATAAAAAAAATCAAGTCCCTGATTTAATGTCTGAGAAATTCAGTCTCACGCTCCAGAGAACCTGCTGTTAAATGGCACATGAAATATTTTATTGTTATTAAATACATTTTTCTTCTTTTTATGTACAGACTTTTTCACTGTACTCTATATACGGTACGTATATGTTGCGCGTGTGTGAGAATTGGACTATTGTACAGCCGTTCATTAACGTCGTGTTGAATGTATTCTGTGAAAACCGGCCTGTAAACACCAGGCATCTGTTTCACTCGCAGCAGAGAATTTAATCAATAAACTTATTTTTCGAAAGAAGATTAAACTCTGTTAACTTTAAATCTGTTGAGATAAATGAATGAGATCATCTCTGTAGATTTATATATCTGTGCTAATCCTCATCGATCCGTTCATTAGCATCGGAAACGAGCAGATCGAGCCGTTATTGAACGTTTAATCTCTAAATCGGTTCTGTAAGTTAAAGCGCAGAAAGATAAACACAGTTAACTCTGTAGAGGGTTTGTTAACTTTAATGGCAAGTTTATTTAATTCAGAACAATTTCATTTTTAGTTTTTTTTTTATTTTATTTGTAAAGCACTTTTACAGAAATTATGGAATGTTTCGTGACTCCAGTCTCAGACGTTTGAGTTTCTCTTCTTTGTCACACTTTTAAATCCATATGCAGTAAATATTGCCTAATATTTTCATATCAGTTTTCTTGACCTCTTCTGTTGAACTGGATCAGAGTGGCTCGATGTTGGTGAGGAACGAGTGGAGGAAGATGAATAGATAGCTCTGTTTATTATGAAGGCTGAACTCCTACGTTAGTGTCAGGAAAACAACACGGAGTAAAATAACACGTGCAGTGAAATGTGGCTTTATTTTGTGAGACTCAGCAATAATTTCAAACAATTTCACACAAAATTAATCTTCATATATTCAGTTGATAATTACAAAGTCAATGTGTAAAATAAATTAATCAAACAAAAGAGGAGATTTTCTCTCAAGACCCCATTTATACATGAAGTCAGTTGTTGCACAGAGCAAAAGAACAAACGTTCCTCGTTTTGTCTCCTTAAAGGTTTTGGATAAAATTCTACGACCGAGTTCAAAATCAGGACCGAGTCAGTCGTCTGATCTTTTTTTGAAGAGTGTCCACTGTGATGTCCTCTGCATTTAAACATACATTTTGATTTTTAACAGAATTGTGGTTCTACGCAACAACACGCTGCAGATCATCAACGCGAGCCGCGCGGATGAGGGCCGCTATATGTGTCGCGCTGAGAATCAGTTCGGCTCGGCCGAGATGACGAGCTCGCTGCTGGTGAAAGGTGAGTGACTCGCCTTAAGTCCTCTGGTTCCTCGGCCTCATTTACTGCAGCTGATTGAGTGTGAAGTGTGTAAAGTCATGCACATCTGCTGTGTTCGAGAAGCAGAACACGAGTTCACATCAGTCTCCGACTCAGAAACAGGGAAATGTGATGGCAGTCCGAGTTCCAGCTCCGTCTCTCTGAGGCTCATTAACACCCGAGAGGAAGGAGATTAGACTCCTGCTTCCAGGTCAAAATCACCAAGTTACAGTTTTACAGAATGAAACTCGGCTCATATTATATTACAGTAATAATAATAATAATAATAATAATAATAATATCTGCTCTTGCTAAATGTTGGATCCACAGACATTGTGTATTTATAAGGATGAGTTTTAATTGCATTGTTGTAAAGACTCTCGGGTTAAAGGAACATCGAGCTCAGTGTTGTACAAAATGTGAAAAAGGCAAATCCTGTGTTTGCCATTTCACTTTCAGCGCTTTGTTTACAATCGGCTTTATAATGGAAATGTCTGACTGTCCTCAGAGAAAGAGCTTACAGCAGATTTAGTGTCGAATCGTGACGGCAGCTGCTTTACAGGACGATTAAATTCTCAGCATGTAAACAGGCAGTTTGGGGAAATCACTGATCCGCTGACGTTAAACGCATCCAACGTTCGGCTGAAGGACTTTGTCCAACAAGGTTTCCATTGTCAGGGAGATGTTTAGGAGAGGATGTCAGTGTATTAACACTGCTCTGTGATATGTCCTCGCCTCTTTCCTGAGATGACAGCGAGACAGTCTTGTCCTTACAGAGGCCATGAGGGTGGATCTGAGCCCGAAGCGTGTTGAGGTGACGGTGGGGGAAAGCGTGGTGCTCAGCTGTAAAGCCACACACGACCCATCACTCGACATCTCCTTCCTGTGGCAGCTCAACAACCAGCCGCTGGACACCCAACAGGACGACGGCCATTTTGAGTACATCAGAACAGTAAGGACTTCTCTGTGTCCATTCGCTCCACTGGAGCTGTAACATGAACCTTAACGTAGATCTGGAGAAGAAGGAGCTGATTATACCAGATATCACCACACAAAAAGAACAACAGATCACCTGTCACTGAAGTAGAGGCACTTTTAAGATAAATTTATTTCAGAATAATGTGTTACACCACACGGTGCTGAGTTCTGCACTCTGATTGGTCAGAAGGTGTTGATTAATTCTCTCTAACAGCAGCTCTGACTGTAGTGCAGGTTTATTTATCATTAA
>JAOANJ010000024.1:72646754-72656937 GCA_026413345.1 Ariopsis seemanni | reverse complement strand
GAAGAATCCGAGTTGATCCATGATTGCCCCCAGACGGCTTATGCCTTTTTCAAGTTTGGGCTGATTTTAAATATGATCCCCCGGGAAACTTGACAGTTGAAAACCATTGCCGGCTATCGACAACCATCACTGTGAGAATACTGTGCAAGTTTAAATACATTCCTGTGTCATTAGATGATGAAGAGGCAGTAGTGCTTCAAGGACAAAAAGATTAAGGGCTTCAGTGTGTCCTGAAAACATCATAAGAAGGCAGCAAGTGTTTGAGCATAGAAATATCACAAAAACAAGATGGCTGAGGATGCACTCGGTAAATCGGTCAATCAGTTAAAGAAAGAGAGGACTGTTGCAAGGAGTTCTTTCACCAAGCAAGCTAATTTCCTCAATAGAAGTGCTGGTGATATGACTGAATTAGAGCTCAAAACAGAATTTGCTAAACTTTCTGCTGATGCACGTCGAGTTTTTGAAACTAATGATGACTACAGAGCTGGACTAGAAGCAGAGCTTGAAGCCAGCAAAATAGATGGCGAAGAAGCTGTGCTTGATGAGGACAAAGAGTCAAATCTTGAGATGGTTACCAGTGAATGCAAGGTTAGGTTTGCTGAGTTAAAATCCACTGTACAGACAAATCTATGGACTAGGTATGGACAGCATGCACTTCAAGCAGCTTTTGATGAAGCAGAGAAGGCTTGTTCACAAGCAGACAGAATAGCTGTTGAAAGCAATAACTGCGAAGCCTATGAAGTGCACCTTGCTGTATTGGACAATCTAACCAAGGAAGCTTGTAGCACATTGCTGATGTGGGAAAAATGGATCCCTACGACAGATGATGAGTACAAGGAGCGATATAAGGCCTTGAAATCAGCATGTACAGCACTTGAAATTAAAAAAGCAGAATTTATTAGAGCACGGAGGATGGATGAAGATAAAAAGAAGCTTACTGTTCCGACCCTAGTGCTACCTGGACCAACAATGCCGATCATCAAGTTCAAACCAGCACAGCTGCCAGTCTTTAGTGGCTGTAAGAGAGACTTTCACCGTTGGAGAGTGGATTGGCTAAGCCTCCAAAAACAAGGTGAACCAACGGGCTCTCCAGAAGTGAAAAAGATACAGCTGCTCAACAGTGTGGATGAGAAAATATCCAAAGATCTTCGACTGTCATCTTACAACACGGCAGAGGATATCCTCAGAGTACTGGAGAATAGGTATGGAAATAAATACACCATTGCTTTGGAGATAGTTGAAGAATTGGAGAAGATTCCACCTGTCAAGGGAAATCAACCAAGGAAAGTAGTAGACCTAATCCAAGCGATAGAGAAGGCGCTTACTGACTTAGCTGACCTGGGAAGTACTGGAGCTATTAGAAACCCGCTCATGGTGAAGTCCATAGAGAGCAAACTTCCTGAGTTTGTAAAGAAGGACTGGCTTATGTACTTGGTGGATCCAAAGAATCTCGTGGACGAAGATAACCACTTCGACAAGCTTCTCAGTTTCCTGAAAAAGCAGGAAGAGATCTTCGAGAGACTGGATCACCTGAGAGTCATGGATATGTCAGAAAGATCAGACAAAGTAGACAAGGAGGTCAACAAAAAATATGCCTCAACTAAATCCACAAAGAGAGAAGATTCTGATGAAGGGTGCATTATTTGTGGAGATGAGAAACATAAAAACAAACTGTTCTTCTGCAAGAAGTTTAAAAGGCTGACGGTGGCAGAAAAAGAATGTGCCGTGAAAAAAATTGGTGCGTGTAGGGAGTGCCTAGGGTGTCATAAAAGCAAAGAAGACTGCAAGGATACCTATCTGTGCAGGAATAGGGACTGTAAAAAGAAAGGCCCATCAGATCACCACTTCTTCCTCTGCCCTAAAGGAGAAGTCAAAAGCCAAAGCAGTGAGAAATTACAGAAAGACAGCAAGAGCAAAAAGGACTTCACTGAAGAGCAAGAAGAGTTTCTGAGTGAGCTATCACCGGAGTTAGCGGAGAAGTGTAGGAAGGCCTTCACCAACAACTCGTCACAAGTTACCTGTACTATAGAGTGTCAAGTTGGCCTGCTGAAGGAGTATGGGTTGACAGAGCTACCTGTCATCATGATGCTTTTGGAGGTGACGGCCAATGCAGGGCAAAAGGTTGGTACCCTGGTCGACCTCGCGTCGGATACGAATTACATAACCCATAAAGTGGCCAACAGGCTGAACCTCAGGAGTGAGAAGATTACACTTATTGTACATGGCGTCGGTGGAATGACTACAAAAGTAGCGACAAGAAGATATCTTCTGAGGGTTCGAGTCAAGACCTCAAAGGGGACGGAGAGAGCACACAAACTCATCTGTTACGGCCTGAATGAGATTGCAAAAGTCCACCAGGTGGTGAAGCCAGAACAGTTGAAGGTGTTCTTTCCTGATGTTGACCTTGAGGACTTGAGGCGACCTGAAGAGATTGAATTACTTATAAGCCACAGAGAGGGAAGACTCGCTCCACAGCGTGTGAAAGTTGTGGGCGATCTTGTCCTGTGGGACAGTCCTCTTGGAAAGATGGTGGGCGGAGCTCACCTTGACCTGTTTGAGCAAGTGGATGTGGCTGCACGCAGGTCGAGGACGCACTTCGCTCGCTCCATGAGGACAGCTGCTGTCAAGTACGAAGAGATCCCTGCTGCAGTGTTGCAAGACACCAAGGCTGAACCCAAGCACACAGCTGCAACTCACCGGGAGTTCCTGAAATGGTGGAGTTGGGACAGTATCGGTGCTGCCTGTGAGCCCAAGTGTGGTGGCTGTCTGTGCGGGAACTGCCAGCCGGGCGGAAAGGAGATGACTCTTGCTGAAGAAAGGGAGCTTGAGATCATAAAAGACGGCCTCACTTATGTCTTGAGTGATGAACATGTTGAGTCTCCACATTGGGATGCGAGATATCCTTGGATAACAGTTCCAGCTTGCCTTCCTAATAATCGGAGTGGAGTTGAGGCCACCTTCTTAAGAACGGAAAAAAGACTCCAGAAGGAACCTCAGTGGCTCGCTGCTTACACAGCTCAAGTTCACGAAATGGTGGAGCGTGGAGCAGCAAAGGGACTCACAAAGGAGATGACCGATTCCTGGAAAGGACCAGTCTGGTACGTAAGCCACCTAGTAGCTCCAAATCCCCATTCTGTTACCACTCCAGTATGCCTTGTGTGGAACAGCAGTCAGCAGTTCAAAGGAGTGAGCATGAATGACCTATTGCTGAAAGGCCCAGACGTGTTGAACCCCATCAGAGCCGTCCTGCTAAGGTTTAGGAGTGGAGTGCATGCAGCCATTGGAGACATCCGGAAGATGTATAACTCCGTGTGGCTAGAAGAGCGCGAGATGCACTTGCACAGATTCCTGTGGAGAGACAGGCCGGATGAGGAGATCGGAGAATTCGCCATCACAAGAGTGAATATAGGTGACAGGCCTGCTGGTTGCATAGCACAGCTGGCTATGCGAGAAACAGCAAGGCTCCCCAAGTTCTCTCACCTGGAAGAGGCACGCAGAGTGTTGGAGGAGAGCAGCTATGTCGATGACATACTCACGTCCCACAACGATGCAGACCGCTTGACGGAGATCACCAATGACATTGAGGAGATCCTGAAGGCTGGTGGTTTCTCTCTGAAACCCTGGGTCTGGTCAGGGCAAAGTGGGAGGCATCAGAGTGTCGAGGTATACCTCAAGACAGAGGCTCCATCCAACACTGATAAAGCATTCGTGTTGCCGAACCAGATGAGGGACGAGGATAACAAGGCCTTAGGCATTGGATACCTGGTAGAGGAAGATAGACTCTACATGATGTCTGCGATCAACTTCTCAAAAAGAAGGGGAAAGATGAGGACAGGCCAAGACCTCCCGATGGAGAAAGTTCGATTGAATACACCTAATCCTCTGACTCGAAGAGAGCTCCTGAGCCAGATAGCTGGGCTCTATGACCCCATTGGTCTGGTCACACCACTCAAGCAGAAGGGTGCTATCCTTGTCAGGAAAGCCTTTCAGGAGGCAGGAAGCGGAAATCTGCCCAGTGGTACCTGGGACAAGCCACTTTCCGAAGGCCTCAGGGAGGAGGCCATCAAGCTGTTCCAAGAGTATGCACAGTTAGGACAGATCACTTTCCATAGAAGTCTGACACCACAAGGCAGGAAAGGAAAACCCTGGGCTATCACCTTTTCAGATGGGAGTGACAATTCCTATGGGGCTGTGTTATACCTTCGATGGGAAATGGACCAAGGTGTAGACGTCCGATTAGTGGAATCTAAAGCCAAGCTGACACCACTGGACCAAAAAGGAGATGCTGTCAAAGCAGAGGTCTGTGGTGCCGTTTTTGCAGCAAGGCTTAGGAAGTATATGCAAAAGCATAGCCGGTTGGAGATAGACCGTTGGTTCCACCTAGTGGATAGCCAAACTGTACTGGGAGCCATTCAGCGGGACAGTTATGGCTACCAGACGTTTTTTGCCAATAGGATTGGAGAAATTCAGCAGTCTGCCCCTGTTGAAGACTGGTGGTGGGTGCCTGGCAATCTCAACATTGCCGACATCATCACTAGGGGTGTTACCTTGAAAGATCTCCAAGAGTCTTGGCAAGCTGGACCAGAGTTCTTGAAGTGGCCATTGGCTGACTGGCCAATAAAGTCTGCTGGCGAAGTTGTCACTGATGCTAGAGAAAGCATCAGTAGGATGCAGAGAAAGGCATTCTCAGCTGTGATGACCAGAGCTCAGGTCAAGAGGCACCAAGACTTGGTCACCCAGTACAAAGTCGGTGCGACTGTTGATATGCCTCAACCAAAATTAACCTCCGATGTGTCTAGTGCGGACCACGTAGCAGGACACAATGAACTCTTACCAAGACGAGTACCTGCTGGCTCAGCTGTTGAAAATCTTCTGGACGTAAAGACATTCAGCAGCTTGTTCAGACTGGTGGGTGTTGTCGCTTGGGTGAGAAAGGCCGCCGACAAGTGGTTAGGCCTGAGGTGCCAAGCTGTCAATCAAAAGGCAAGTGAAGTATCGCACCCTAAAGAGGAACTTCAAGTGCTTGTACTCACTTTTGAAGACCGTGAGTATGCCTTCAGAACCCTTTGCCTGGCAGCTCAAGCAAGTGTAACGTTCTCAGACACAACCCTCAGTCGTCTAGTGGCGATAAGAGAGGAAGATGGGCTCATCGTGTGTGGGGGAAGAATCCAGGCCTTCAGGGAGGACAAAGCAGTAGTGCCCCTCCTTCCTTATGAAGCATGGATATCCATATTGCTGGCCCAGGAAGCTCATGCTGTGAACCATGAGGGTGTGGCAGGAACACTTCTAAAAATGAGAAGAAAGGCTTGGGTAGTTAAAGGAAGAAGAATTGCCAACAGAGTAGTGGAAAACTGTGTGCCCTGCAGAAAGTCAAGGGCAAAGCACTGTCAACAGCTGATGGGTGACTTACCCCCAGAGCGGTCTAGGCCAGCAGCTCCTTTTGAATTCACAGCCGTGGACCTGTTCGGGCCTTACGAAGTAAGAGATGAGGTAAAAAAAAAGAGTGAGACTTAAAGTCTGGGGTGTTGTCTTCAGCTGTATGGCGTCCAGAGCCATCCATGCCGATATTGTGAGCGACTTGTCAGCAGAAGGTTTTCTGCTTGCCTATCAAAGGTTTACATCGTTGAGAGGACATCCTAGCAAGGTATGGTCTGACCCAGGCACAAACTTTGTAGGGGCCAAACCAGCCCTTGATGACCTCTATAGATTCCTGAAGCACCTGGAAAGGTCAGGAATGGAAGAGAAGGCCGCTAAGCATGGCACTAAGTGGTCCTGGAAGATTCACCCTGCAGACTCACCTCACAGAAACGGAGCAGCTGAGGCAGCAGTCCGGACTGTAAAGAGAGCCTTGCAGAATTTAGGTGGAGATGGTGTCTTCACATGGGGAGAATTCCAGACTTTTGTGTACATGGCTGCCAATTTGGCCAATGAAAGGCCAATAGATGCAAGAGCACAAGTTCAGGAAGATTGCATTGAATTTGTCACGCCTAATTCACTCCTGCTGGGGCGAGCTCATTCAATGGGAGACCCAGGAGACTTCCAATTCGAAGGTTACCCTTACAAGAGGCTACGAGTCATCCAGTCTGAGGTGAACAAGTTTTGGAGGAAGTGGTGCCAATTAGCAGGCCCAAACCTGTTTGTCAGAAGTCAATGGCACACAAGAGAGAGAAATGTCGCAGTAGGTGACGTGGTCTGGCTTGCTGACCAGAACGCTGTTAGAGGCCACTTCAAGCTGGCCAAGGTGATTAGTGTCAATCCTGATAAAGAAGGCATAGTGAGAGATGTTCAAGTCAGGATATTCCCCAGCTACCCTGTCGAGATCAAGGGAGCAGCCCTTGGGAGAAGCACTGAAAGGACAGCCAAGGCGGGGAAGAAGCCCATCGCCAAGATTACTGCTACAGTTCTTCACAGAGACGTGAGGCGTCTTGTCGTCTTGGTTCCAGTGGAGGAGCAGAGCGAACAGGCGAGTTCAGAGATTTCAACGGCTAAGTGACGTGACCTCCTTGGGTTCCTGAACCAGGAGCTCAAGTGGGAGGTGTGCTGCTGAATCCAGGCTGTATCCTTTGAATAGAAAAAAAAAAGTGGACTTTTATATTGAAACTTATGAGACTTTGATGAGACTTTTATGTTGACACCTGTTGAGCAACAGGAACAGGAAGTAGTTTATAAGTGCAGGATTTTGCATTGTCATTCTCATAATCTTGAAGGAGCACACCAGCGGAGTGTAGTGTGATGTTTGGGAGTTAATTAAGGGGTTTATTTAAAATGTAAGCAGTTCGGGGAGGCCACTGGTGAGTGAATTCATGTTTCATTTTATTTAATGTAGGAAGGAATTTGGTGATAGATTTAAAATATATGTTGCTAAAAGTAATAATTGTAATGCTAATTGAAATGCTTAGGGATGTAAAGGTGTATGTAGCTAAGATGTATGTAGCTCTATTTCTTACTCATTTCGTTGATATTAGGGATTTCAGTAGTTTATATGGTGTCTTTTTTTCTTTATTATTGAAAGGTTTTCAACCTGATTCGAACTGTTTCTTCTGATTCGTTCTGTTTCTACCTCATTCAACCTGACTGATGATAAAATAAAAAACCAAGAAAGGAAGAATCCGAGTTGATCCATGATTGCCCCCAGACGGCTTATGCCTTTTTCAAGTTTGGGCTGATTTTAAATATGATACCCCGGGAAACTTGACAGCCATTGTGCCCATTACCATTAATTGAGATCCCCTTTGAAAGAATTGGCATGGATCTTGTTGGGCCATTAGATCGGCCTGCACACAGGTATCACTTTGTGTTAGTCAAAGTGAATTATGCAATACGATACCTAAAAGCAATGCCTCTTCAAAATATCTCTGCGTGTAGTGTTTCAGAGGCACTCTGCAACACATTATTTCCCAAGTTGGGATTCCAAAAAAAAATCCTGACTGATCAAGGCAGTACTTTTATGTCATGCACACTACGTGAACTGTACAAATTATTGGGGATTAAATAGTTTCATACCAGTGTTATCATCCACATTTGTGTTATCATCCACAAACAGATGGGCTGGTCCAATGATTTAATCAACCACTTACAAACATGATTCAGAAGTGCATTCACAGAGATGCTAGAAACTGGGATAAGTGGCTAGACTCTCTGTTGTTTGCAGTGCATGAGGTCCCACAACCCTCCACCAGGGTTTCCCTGTTTGAATTGCTGTATGTACGTAAGCCCTGTGGTGTCTTAGACATCATTAGAGAAAATTGGGAGAAGGGACCTTAACAAAGCAAAAATGAAGTTCAGTACGTTTGTGACCTGAGAGGAAAACTCCATGCACCAAGTTACATAACCCAAGAGAATTTGTTACAGGCACAAGAGTGTCTATCCTGCCTGTCCAACAGAGAGAGACAGTTAAGAGAATTTGCACTGGGACATAAAGTGCTCATTTTACTGCCCACATCAAGCTCAAAATTACTCACCAAGTGGCAAGGGCCCTTTGATGTCACACAGCAAATTGGGGAAGCTGACTATGAGGTCAGGCACACAGATAGGGGTGATGCACATCAAATTTGCCACTTCAATCTCCTGAAACCATGGAGAAAGGAGATTCCTGTGACTCTGGCAATGGTAGTTCCAGAGAGGGTGAAGCTTGGACAGGAGGTAAGTTCAAAAGGTGCAGCTCAATTCACCCTGGTCCCCTGTGGAGACCACCTCTCACTGTCACAGGTTATCAGCTTGGAGGAATTCTGTGATGTGTTCTCACCCCTCTCTGATCACACTGACCTCATAGAGCACCACATCATGACTTCCTCAGGCATGGTGGTGCACAGCCATCTGTATCGGCTCACCAAGCACAAGAAAAGTGTGGTTCAGGATAAACTCAAGGCAATGCCTGATATGGGAGTAATTGAAGAGTCACACAGTGACTGGAGCAGCCTGGTGGTCTTCGTTCCCAAGACCGATGGGGCGGTCTAATTCTATATGCACTATAGTAAAGTCAATGCAGTGTCTAAATCTGATGCATATCCAATGCCTCACATTGATGAACTGCTCGATTCATTAGGCACAGCTTGCTTTTATTCAACACTGGATTTGACAAATGGATATGGGCAGATCCCTTTGACTCCATTATCCTGTGAAAAATGGCCTTTCCCACTCTGTTTGGTTTACAGCAATTTGTCACCCTTCCATTTGGGTTGTTTGGGGCCCTGCTGACATTTCAGCATCTCATAGATCAGATTCTCTGTCCCCACAATGCATATGCTGCTGTCTATTTAGATGACGTTATTATTTATGGTAATGATTGGCAGCAGCATTTACAACATCTAAGTCAAGTCAAGTTTATTTGTATAGCACTTTTAACAATAAACATTGTCACAAAGCAGCTTTACAGAATTTGAACAACTTAAAATATGAGCTAATTCTATCCTTAGAATAAAAATATCCCTAAAAATATCCCTAATCTATCCCCAATGAGCAAGTCTGTGGCAACAGTGGCAAGACGTACAGTAGGTGCAACATCTAAGAGCTGTCCTGAGGCTGCTGAGGTGTGCTGGGCTCACAGCAAACCCGAAAAAGTGTGTAATTGGAGGGGTAGAAGTATGGTATCTGGGCTTCCACTTGGGTCATGGGCAGGTGTGTTCCCAAATTGATAAGACTGCAGCAATTATGGCCTGCCTGAAACCTAAGACAAAAAAGGGGTGAGGCAGTTCCTGGGGCTGGCTGGCCATTATAGGTGGTTCCTGCAAAATTTTTTGGACATCACTAGCCTGCATACTGACCTCACTAAAAAGGGAGCACCAGATCCGGTCCAGTGGTCAGAACGATGTGAACAGATTTCTGCTCAAATTAAAGTGGTTTTGTGTGGGGGCCTGCTGTTGCATTCTCCTGACTTTCCTCCCCCTTTTTTTATAGACTGACGTGTTGGACAGAGGGCTGGGGGCAGTTTTGTCCCAGGTGATGGAGGGGGTGGAGTGCCCAGTGCTGTACATCAGCTGCAAGCTCTTTATGCAAGAGTCGAAGTAAAGCAAGGAGTGTTTGGCCATCAAGTGAGCAGTCCTCACTCTCCAGTACTACCTGATAGGATGCCCTTTCACCCTCTGTTCTGACCACGCCCTGCTCCAGTGGTTCCACTGCATGAAGGATGCCAGTGTGTGGATCACTCATTGTTATCTGGCCCTTCAAGTTTGAGGTGGTCCATGGACCAGGGGTACAAATACTGGTGGCGGATAAAATCTCCTGCCAGGGGGGAGTCAGCTGGAGTCAGGGCACTGGGGGTATGTGCCAGTGAGGGTGTGATCGAGCTTCGGCTGTGAACAGTGAGGACTTGGGTTGAACCAGCAGGTAACATGTGATGAGTTGCACCTATGTCTAATTACTGGCTGTCTATTAATGTGTGCCTCTGTGTGTCTTGCTGATAGCCAGTAAAAGAGAGAGTTGAGTTCCCCAACAGTGTGTGTGTGTGTGTGTGTGTGTGTGAGAGAGAGAGAGAGAGAGAGAGAGAGCAGTCACTGAAAAGTGAGAAATAGAAAATAAATGCACCTGTTCTGAAGCTTGACTCTCAGTTCCTCTTTGTCACAAAAACAGTTTTTTCAAATGATTATTAATACACATGAACACGAATACTCATTATCTGTAGCCGCTTTATCCTGTTCTACAGGGTCGCAGGCAAGCTGGAGCCTATCCCAGCTGACTACGGGCG
>JAOANJ010000024.1:72603553-72614260 GCA_026413345.1 Ariopsis seemanni | reverse complement strand
GGACTTGCTTGAAACTTTTTTTCAAGCAAGTCCAGTTGTTCTCTTTTACCACCCACAGTTTATAATGCATCATCTTTAAGCAGTATCGCATGAGGAAGCATTCCTGTTGTAGTGACTAACATTGTGGCTGTTATTCGACCGTAGGCACAGCACGATTGCTGACATGTGATATTGCTTCTATACAGTAACTGACATTTCAGACACAATATGGGCTAATATTTTGTTAATTTTTACTCCATGAATGAAAACAGTTCCCAAAGAAACCACAGCTGGACAGAGCATCGTGTGTTGCCATGTGAACACACAGACTGACTGAGAGCCCATAGTAAGTGCAGTAATGGTTTATAAGGAACTGTTGCTTGAAGTGGAATTTTAGAGGAGACATACCACCACTGTTACACTAAGTACCAGCACTTCTGGAACACCACTTGTCCAATCAAATTAGTGGAACAGAACTAACTGTATCATAATATTATACATATGATACTCTAATATATTAAACATAATTTTTTACTCAGCACAAATTATAAATGAAAATTGTATTAAATCTGATGTATTCAAATACAAAAATTAATAAAACTGAGGTATAATAATCTTTACTTAAAAATATAAAACAAAACTAAAAACCCAAACAAAACATAACTGAATAACTAGTCACATATTTCCTACATGATTATCATTACAAATCGCAAAAGATAAACTTATTGAACCATATTTTTTGTCTGTTTAAATTATAATGTTTTTTTTTTTCCAAATTGTCTGCACTCTTTATATGAGGTTTTCTGGCATTCTAAAAGTATATTATTTACATCAGACACAAACATCACTCACTGTACTTCAGCTTTTATCCCTCTCTGTTTACTCTGCCTTTCCTTGGTTATTATAAATGTACTCCACTGAATGCTTCCATAATATTGGCTCAGTGCTGAAATTGGGGTGTGTTGTGTGTATATGATGTAAATAAGGTAGTAGTGGGCAGAGCTTGTTTCCATGCAGCTTAAGCTGATGCCATCATTCATTCAAATCACTGCTCGTTTCATGAAGCAGACAGGTTTGCTTGTATGATTAACAGCCTGTGTGTTTTACTAACAATGTTATCAATAAGGGAAAAGGTTAAATGCACCTGCTAGTGCTCCTGTAAAGGTGAGACATGATCTAGAACCTTTTCAGCTACACAGAATTGTTAACTAGCTAATGCGGTAGCAATTTCAATGCTACATGTTGTATATAATCTGGGAACCACATGGTTAAAAAAAAGTATGTTCCAAAATACATGCTCACTGAAAACGTCATTTTAAATTTATTCTACTGTTCCTAATGTTGCTTTATCTTGTTCTCTCTGTCTCTTTGCAGATGATCAAATCTGACACCTTTAAACACCTGAGTCACCTGGAGATCCTTCAGCTGTCAAAGAATCACATTCGTCAGATTGAAGTTGGAGCATTTAATGGCCTCCCAAACCTCATCACACTTGAGCTTTTCGATAATCGTCTGCCAGTGGTCCCATCGCAAGCATTTGAATATCTCAGTAAACTGCGTGAACTCTGGCTGAGAAATAATCCAATAGAAACGCTCCCAGCCTATGCTTTCCATCGTGTCCCTTCCCTTCGACGTTTGGACCTTGGTGAACTCCGAAAGCTCAGTTTCATCTCAGAGGCAGCTTTTGAAGGACTAGTAAATCTCCGTTTCCTGAATTTGGGAATGTGTGGATTGAAAGATGTTCCAAACTTGACACCACTTCTGAAACTAGAGGAACTTGAACTTTCTGGGAACCAGCTAGGTGTAGTTCGTCCAGGATCATTCCAAGGTCTTGTTTCACTACGCAAATTGTGGCTTATGCACTCACGCATCTCACTGATTGAACGCAATGCTTTTGATGACCTGAAGAACCTAGAGGAGCTCAACCTATCACACAATTCCTTGCATTCACTGCCCCATGACCTTTTTACACCACTACAACAGCTTGAAAGGGTTCACCTGAACCACAATCCCTGGGTTTGTAACTGCGATGTTCTCTGGCTCAGTTGGTGGTTGAAGGAGACTGTGCCAGATAATTCCACCTGCTGTGCCCGCTGCCATGCTCCACCTGGCACCAAAGGACGCTATATCGGTGATCTGGATCAAAGAGACTTCACTTGCTATGCCCCTGTAATTGTGGAGCCTCCAACTGACCTGAATGTGACTGAGGGAATGGCAGCGGAACTGAAATGCCGAACTGGGACATCCATGACCTCTGTGAACTGGTTGACCCCAAATGGAACCCTGATGACCCATGGTGCATACAAAGTACGAATCTCAGTGCTACATGATGGCACTCTGAACTTCACTAATGTCACCATGCAGGATACTGGGCCATACACTTGCATGGTGACCAACTCAGCTGGAAACACCACGGCAACTGCTGTCCTCAATGTGTCTGCCTCTGACCCTGGCAATGGATACAGCTACTTTACAACAGTCACTGTGGAAACGGTGGAGACAGTGCAAGAAATTCATAACTCTGCTCGGCAATATGTCAATGAGACTTACATTGCTGTTCCAGGACCAACAGCATCATCAGGGTCAACAGGACCCTCAGGATCCGTGCCGTTGTCACTCTCACCTCATGTCACTCGTGCTCCAGAGCGCCCTTTCACAGTCTCCATCACTGATGTTGCTAATCTTTCAGGTCTTGAGGATGTAATGAAGACAACAAAGATTATAATTGGCTGCTTTGTGGCCATCACCTTCATGGCTGCCGTCATGCTTGTGGTTTT
Source organism: Ariopsis seemanni (assembly GCA_026413345.1). Taxonomy (NCBI): domain Eukaryota; kingdom Metazoa; phylum Chordata; class Actinopteri; order Siluriformes; family Ariidae; genus Ariopsis; species Ariopsis seemanni. The sequence continues at coordinate 72,611,504 of JAOANJ010000024.1, read as the reverse complement.
CTACAAACTGAGGAAGCAGCACCAGCTGCACAAGCATCATGGTCCTGCCCGTGCCATTGAGATCATTAATGTTGAGGATGAAATGGGGCCACCAGGGGGTGCCAGTGGCATTGCAGGTGGTTCCACCCTTCACTCTGGAGCAGGACCAGGTATTGGGGGTGGATCTGGAAAAAGTCATCGAATCCATGATCCTGAAATTGTCACACTGCCCAACATCGGGCGCTCAGATCATGTCAATAACTACTACAAATCTCATCACTTTAACAACAATGTCCTGGGACTCAACATGGGGGTGGGGCAGTCTGGGAACAAAACAAGCCCTTCCTCCAAGAAACAGGCACCCTCCACCAATCAGACAACCACACCTGTTGACTCCACTAATCCTGGATCTGTCTCTCCACCATTACCGATTCCGATCCCAATGGCGATGACTTTCCATGGAACACTGAAGAGCTTAAGCCACACCCCCAGCTCTCAGAATGAGCCTCTGCTGCTGTCCAATGGGTCCAAGGAGAGTGTTCAGGAGACACAGATCTAAACACATGCACACACACACACACACACACACACACTGAAGTGTTAAGGGGCCAGTGGATATCGACATATGGACATTTGTGGGAGTTTCATTTCGGGGACTCGGAGGATTATGAAATCAAACACATCGTTTGTACAAAGAAATGTGATGGAATTGGCACTACTGCGACATGTGCCAAAGAAAACGGCTTTTGTTTTTGCAGTTTCTACAAAGTTGTATCTGTGTATAAAATATAGTCTATAATCCAAGTAGCGTTAATTCCCTACGTGTTGTTTTGCCATAGGCGAAGAACACTAAAGAACCTGTATGAAATCACACACATTCACTGAGGGGGACATCACGAATCGGTCTCTTCACACAGTGTGTGTGTGATATAGAGTGTGAGTTTATACTGAAACTGAAACAGACTGTAGTCATCAGAACACACACACACACACACACACCCATCTACTCTCTGACTGCTGAGCTGTAGGATTTTAATGCACAAAATGAGCCTCGGTTTATTAACCGCAACTTCAAACATACTCAATGGTACATGAGGACATGTGAAGAAAGTTGTGTGTGTGTGTGTGTGTGTGTGTGTGTGTGAACAATCTGTAACCAAGTTGAGTTTCTTGCTGTGTTTTCAGTATCTTTCTGTCTCTTTTCACTTTCATCATTTGTCAAATTTAACATTGACATCAGCTTTATTCTCATTTTCGCCAGAACAATAAACACACAATAAATAGACAACAAACACACAATGAGCACATATTCAGAGTATAACATACGTGTAAACGCATATTCAGAGTTGGTGAATTAAGTCCAGAAGTTGTCAATATTTGCAGAGGGATTGTTTTCAGCATCGGGTTACGCAGTGAATTTTCTGAGTTCCACATTCAGATTATTAAAATCACCTGCATGCAGCATCTAAAACAGGACTTTCAGGAGCATCTAGTCCACCACTTTTAAACACAAACACTCACCTTTAAACCTGAAAACTTCAGGGATAGAAAATGGGGACTGAAGATGTAGGTTATGTGTGTACCTGTGTTGTAGTCAAGTCACTAAACCTCGAGTCCGAGTCCAGTCTCGAGTCCCCAGTATTCAAGTCTGAGTCAAGTCCAAGTCATCAAAGAAAATTTCGAGTTGAGTCCGAGTCGAGTCCACTGTTGATCCGAGTTGAGTCCAAGAACAAGACTCCAACCGCACCATTTGATGGTGGTTGTTGCTGCCTTTATGTGAAGCCATTTATGGCGCGCACACAAGAGTCTGCTTGGTGCGCACGCTGTCCAGAGCATGCCCAAGAGTCTATCTGATGCACACGCCAAGGTGCACAGGTGTGACACTCTTGCACGAAATTCGTACAAAAATTAATGTCGATATAAATATCTTGTGCCAAATTGTTATGGCATGTTACAAAAAGTAAAGAAAAAATCAGAGTCCTCATCTCTAGTTTATGAGTCCAAATGTAGTTAATGTACGAGTCCGAGTTCAAGTCTGAATCATCAGTGCTCAAGTCCAAGTCAAGTTGTCTGTGAAGGTTCTCAGTCATCCAGGTCTAAACCGTAGGTGCTAAAGAAGGCAACTGGACTTGCTTGAAATTCTTGAAGATGTGGTCCAAGTCAAGTTACGAGTACTTAAATTTAGGGCATGAGTCGGCCTCGAGTCCAAGTCCTGGACTCGAGTACTACAACCCTGGTGTGTACAACTTAAAGAAGCCACAAAATATTAAATCAAGATGATGAAATTGTAAAGTGTGCATTGGATGTAGATTTTATCACACTTTTAATGTGTTTGTGTTCATTCTATGTGCTCTCCTATAAAGAAAACATGCCCATAGTTTGAAGGATAAGCTGACTGAGAGTGTTCATCTGCTGCACTTACAGAGGAACATTAAGTTAATTCACTAAAAAGTTAATTCACTAAAAAATTCACTTCTCAATGTCTCTGATAAAGACGCAGTGTTTTCTGTGTGATTTAAACCAACAACAACAACAACCTTTTCCTGGACTTTACAGTGATGATATTATTAATAAATCTATCGTGTCATATACATGTAGTTAATAAGTTAATATTGGCCTTGAATGACATTCCATTGTTTTTTTTATTGTATTTACAGCCAAAACATAAATGTCAGTGTGCCATTTTGTGGTGAGATCAGACTGTCAGACAGGTGTACCGGACCTAGTACTGCTCCATGGTCAGACTGGAGTATAACTGAAACACGCCTCTGTCTTCAACAAACTTCACCCCATGCACATAACTCTCTGAATAGCGCTTAAGTCTTTAGTTGTTTTAGTGTTTCCCTTCTTAACATGCGTAACTCAACTCTGAATATGGAGCTGTGTGAATACTAATTGTCCTAACCTCTCACCGTTTCCACAAACATCATTTCAAACATTCAGAAATTTACACACACTAAAGAATTCATACAACTTTAATCACACAGATGCCTAAAGGATATATTATGGGATGTGCTGGTGTTCTGGTGTGTTCATGGAGCTGCACTAAACACATATACGAAATTAAGACTATTGTTTAAGAGCTTCAGGAGGAAGTTCATGAATAATGTTAACTTTTAGAGGTCAAAGTTCATGATGAGCTGCATTATAATGTACATTATGTTTAAGAGTTCAGGGTTTGCTGTTAGGTATTGGTTTTAAGGTTTAGGAAATATGGTAAGGCCTAAAGGTTAGCATGTAGCAGTTGTAGCTAATGTTTTATGATAGTCTTGGGCGATGGTTTTAATTTAGAGGTCAAAGATTCAAGGTTCTGAAGAGGGTCAGTAGATAAGGGATTAGAATTCAAAGGTAGTTGTTTAGTGTTTATTAGCAGGGTTTAAAGTTTACTGCAGTTAGGGAGTTAGGGGATATACCGGTAATTTGAGGGTTCATGTTCAGTGGAGTACATATAATTTGAAGATGAAGGTTTATGGTGTGCAGTTTGTTCTTAAGACTTTAGGGGTTAGGGTTTATATGGGTAGGTATTAGGGTTTATAAGGATTAGGGGAGAGGAGTTATCATAATTAGAGCCGTATAGTTCTATAGTGATGTAGAAATCCATTCTGCGCTTTAGTGTGCTACTGAGCTTTGGGATTTAGCGCTGTCAGTTAGCGTGTTGCTAAGCTGTTGCTAGGAGCATTTGTGTGTGTGTGTGTGCAGTGTATCCGGAGGTACAAAGGTCATTTATTGGTACATTAAAAGTATTTCAAATGTGATCTGAGTTTGATTAAGTAATTATGATTAAGATGCTGTTGTGTATCAGAGTGTTAGTGTGCTCACATTATCGCCAGAACACCAACACACACACACACACAATACACATACAACTGAACCTCGTGCAAACACATTTGTTTTTCTCTCTCTCTCTCTGTGTGTGTGCGTGCGTGTGTGTGACAGAGAGAGAGAGAGATTATGTCACACATAGCTTGCTGAACTTCAGTTCAGATCACACTTCTCTCATTCACCTCCACAGCCAGCAGGACTACATTTCCCATCATGCACCAGCACATGAGTGACCCTCACCTGACCCTGAGGGAGTGCTTCTCTCTGTCTTGATTGGTTTTGTGCAGACTGTCTGATACAAATCATCAATGACAAACATCTGGATCATGTTAGATTGGAAACTCGGATTGGAAATGTCTTATTATTGATAAACTGAATGAATTTTTGTGCAGGTGAGAAGGTTTAATCAGTGTACAATCACATATCTGATATCAGAAAGAGGGGTCTGATCAGCCTTCAATGGGAAAGTTCATTCTAATGATATTCAGATTAGAAAATCTGATCAGTCATTCCAATCTGATTGAAATGAATCTCATCAGTTATCTTGTAAAGGAAATTCTCATCATTATTAGAAAATAACTTCTCATTAACCGTGAAGATCTAATTAGTCCTTGTTTGGATAGGATCAGAGGAATATTATATTCAAATGTCTAATCAGCATTAGCTTGGACAGCAGTAGCTTGGACAGAAAAGTATAATATGTCTAATCTAAAAGTAAGAAAGAGGTCTGATCTATTCTAAGTTAGACATTTGATTAGGTTTGAATAAGGACGTGAAAGTCATTAAAAATTAACAAGAGTGTTGGGGAAAATCTGATCAGGTTGAGGGAAGACTGCTCAATAACATGAAAGTCTGATCCATGCTAGATTAGATAATCTGATCAGTATTGTATTGAAAAGTCTGATCAATGTGAGATTGGACAGTCTGTGCAGTGTGAGATTGGAAAATCTGACCATTAACATTTATGTGTGATCAGTGTTAGATTGGAAAGTCAGATAAAAAAAATAGATTGGATATTCTGATCAGCACTGGATTGTAAAGTCTGATCAAAAGGGAAGTCTGATCAGTCTGAGATTGGAAAGTCTGATCAGCATTAGATTGTAAAGTCTGATAATTAACCTTTTATGTCTGATCAGTGTTCAGTTAAAAAGTTTCATCAGTGTTATTTTGGACTTAGACCAGAAAGTCTGATCAGAGTGAGATTAGAAGTCTCATCAGCATTAGACTGGAAAGTTTGATCAGTGTGATCAGACAGCAGGTCTGAGATCAGAAAGTCTGCATTCAGCACACTACACTCAACCATATTCAGGAACCAGCTGCCTCATTAAAGCCTCATGCTTTTTATCTCTCATTTCTTCATTCTGTCTGTCTCTCCATTCTCTCTCTCTCTCTCTTCCATTCTGTCTCTCTCTCCTCCATTCTGTCTGTCTGTCTGTCTGTCTGTCTGTCTGTCTCTCTCTCTCTCTCCTGAGTGCTTGTTCACTTCTCTGCTTGTTGCCATGTAAATAAATCTAAAGATGTAAATATTCTCTATTTTTCGACTGTCAGTGTGAATAATCCTCGTTCAGTATTAAAAATAGACAGAAGGTTAAGGAGGCATTTGCATTTCTCTTTTTGTCATTGTCCCTTCCACTACTCCCCTTCTCTGTCTCACTCTCTGTCTCTCTCTCACTCTCTTCCTGTCTCTCCTCTTCACTTGTCTCTTCCCATGTCTGTCTATCCCTGTCACACTCCTGTTCTCACTTGCTGTCGCACTCTCCCCGTCTCACTCTCAGGAACATAACAGATGCAGCGTTTGCTCTCCTGCTTCATCCTGTTCTGTTGTTATTTGTATGGAGGATATTAAAGAAATGTTTTTGTTGTTGGGTTTTTGTTTGTTTTTAATTTGATACAAATCAAAGGCTGGGATTGGCTGAGATGATGATGATGATGATGATATGTCGGAGGTCAAAGGACAGAGGTCAAAGGTTGTGCCAAAAGCTTCTGTGTGTGAGTGCCATTCGCTACACTGAACTTTACCAATAAAAACCTGGACATTGTGTTTTTCTAAAGCTCCGCCTCTTTTTCCAGCCTGTCAGGTCACATGATGCAGCGCAGTAGAACCATGACAGAATCATGCATATTCATATGTTCAAACACACACACTCACACTCTGTCTCTCTGCTGGATTCATCTTACCTGCACACTGGTGACACTTATTTAATAATTCATCAGAGACTGGTGTGTGTGTGTGTGTGTGTGTGTGAGGGGCAGAGGGGATGTGGATGGGTGGGTGTCTGTGAAAGAAAAGATGGAAGCTTAGCCTAATGTCTGTCAGAATCCGCTCCATATTTCTGCTTTTCATGGTGTCCCTCTTTCTTTCTTTCTTTCTTTCTTTCTTTCTTTCTTTCTTTCTTTCTTTCTGTCTGTCTGTCTGTCTGTCTCGCTCTCTCCTCTGTGCTTTGTCCTCTCCTTCCCTCCCTCTCAGTCTCTCTGCGGTGTTACCATAGCAACGCCATGATGTGGGAAACCCTCTGTCCTTCAGAGAGAGAGAGAGAGAGACAGAGAGGGAGCAAGAGAGAGATATTGAATTGATAGAATGCAGAAGTGATGTAAGGAAAGAGTATGGAGTGTTTCAGCACTACACATTCTGACTCATGCTTTTATGAAGCATAAACCCCCCCAGAATATTTACTTATTATATAAGTTATATATATATAAATGATATATTATAATAAAAATTATATATGCAGAAGCACATCGCTGCTGAAAAAAAAATTCCTATTCGCATCATGTTATCACAAGAAAAGCATTTTACGAGAATGAGGAAAAAAACATCTTTGATCTCCAAGATCTTGTAATTTTGAGAAGTATGTTAGTACGAATAAGTACTTACTCATGTGCTTACGCATGTGACAACAGATCGTGGGATCTTTTTAAGGATTCCTAATAATGAGATACACACATTCACTGAACACTTTATTAGGAACTGCTGATATCCTGGGATTTTCACACACAACAGTCTCTCGAGTTTACTCTGAATGGTGCAATAAAGGAAACACATCCAGTAGGCAGCAATTCTGCAGATGGAAACGCCTTATTGATCTCATTGATGAGAGAGGGTCAATGGAGACTGGCCAGACTGTATGGAGCTGACAGAAAGGCTACAGTAACTCAGATAATCATTCTGTACAACTGTGGTAAGCAGAAAAGAATCTCAGAACACACAACATATCAAACCTTGAGGTGGATTGGCTACAGCAGCAGAAGACCACATCAGACAGTGATCACAGACTCACCAAAACTGGACTGATGAAGACTGTAAAAATGTAGCCTGGTCTCATTAATCTTCATTCCTGCTGAGGAACACAGATCATGGGGTCAGAATTTGGCACAAACAGCAGAAATCCATGGACACAACCTGCCTTGTGTCAACTGTCCAGGCTGGTAGAGGTGGTGCAATGATGTGGGGAACGTTTTCTTGGCATGCTTCTAGCCGGTAATACCAATCATTCATGGTGTGCATAGCAGTATTTTTTGAGTATTTTTGTTGATGATGTGCATCCCTTCATGACCAAAATTTATCATTTTCTCATGGATACTTCAATCATGATAATGTACCATGTCACAAAGCAAAAGTCATCTCAAACTGGGTTCATCAACATGACAATGAGTTCTGTGTTCTTCAGTGGCCTTCCCAGTCACCAGATCTGAATCCAGAAGAACACCTTTGGGATGTGGTAGAACGGGAGATTCAGAGCATGAAAGTACACCTGAAAAATCTGCAGGAATTACATGATGCAATTATGACAACATGGAGCAAAAACTCAAAGGAATATTTCCAACATCTTGTGGAATCCATACTATGAAGAATTGAGGCTTTTTTGAGAGCAAAGGGAGGCTCTACTCACTATTAATACAGCATGCCTAATAAAGTGCTCAGTGAGTGTATTTTATAATAATGGAATGGCATAATACAGATGAGGATTTATTTTCTTGCTCTTCCATATTTAACATCTCTAATATTATATTACAACCCCGATTCCAAAAAAGTTGGGACAAAGTACAAATTGTAAATAAAAATGGAATGCAAGAATTTACAAATCTCAAAAACTGATATTGTATTCACAATAGAACATAGACAACATATCAAATGTCGAAAGTGAGACAT
>JAOANJ010000024.1:71811845-71822625 GCA_026413345.1 Ariopsis seemanni | reverse complement strand
CTTTATCAGACCTAGCTGATCACAGGTTTTCAACCCCAAAATTGCTTGTCTATTTCCCTCAACAAGCACAAACAATGCATTCACTTTCTGACCTTTGCTAGACAGTGTAACTCTACACATTCCCTTTGTAAGTATTGGCTTATCATCATATGTTCTCAGATTTATCTTTTTGTCTCTTACTTTAGGTTTGTTTATCAGTCTATTATAGTCTTTCATTGGCAGGATGTTTACCTGCGCCCCTGTGTCCAGCTTCAGTGAAATGTCCGTGCCATTCACGTTCAAGCATGCAATCCATTCATTGCTTGAAACACATTGCTCTCCCTCGATTGCGTCCATGAAGAACGGCATCTCGTCGTCCTCCTTGCTGTCGCTCTCCTTTTCCACAAGTTGCACCCTTTTCTTTGAGAAACAGCACTTAGTGAAGTGGTTCTTTCCGCCACATTTTTGGCATTCCTTCCCGAAGGCTGGGCACTGTCTCAGCGCATGCTTCATTCAGCATCTTTCACAGTTCCCGCTCTCTTGCTTGGGCCTTGCATCTTTTTTCTTTGTGTTCGTTGTTACTTTCAGTTTCATTCACTGCACTGCGTGGACCTCGACGGTCTCATTTTCTTTGCTGAAAGTCTTTATTTGCGCCTTTGCGCTCTCTGATGCTTGCCATATTTTAATTGCCTTTTCTAGCATTGTTTTTCAATAAATGCATCCTCACTTTATTCTCTTGGACTCCAATTACAATTTGGTCCCTTATCAACAAGTCACACAGTGGTCCGAAGTTGCATGACTGACTTTTCAATCATAGGTCTGTGACCATACTGTTCTATCGATTCTGATTCTTTCTGAAGCCGGTTTCTGAACACATACCTCTTGTATGTTTCATTCTTTCTCGGTGTGCAATACTGTTCAAATTTCTCCATAACTACATTGAACTTATCTTTCTGTTCTTCTGTGAAGACAAATGTCTTGTACACATCCAGTGCACCGTGCCCTACCACTGTTAGCAGTAGTGCTAGCTTCCTCTTGTTGTTCCCTTGAAGACCGATAGCAAGCATATAAAGTTCAAAACTTAGTTTAAACACTTTCCAGTTCTCGTTGACATTACCGGTCAACTTTAACTCCTCAGGTTGACGGATGAAATTCTTTATAGTTGGTTCAAGATATTTTGTCTTGGTACCATGCATTGACAAGACACGCACACACCGAGTACTGCTCAGTCAGAACATTTTACTTGAAGACTGCTTCGTAGTACATAGCTTCCCTTTACCAGGTTATGGCCTAAATGTCACACTGCCAACTAGTGGTGAAACACCTTTCACATCACATATCAATACACGCGCAACTTTTTTTTGACTGGAAAACTGTCTTCCCCTAACAAATATCATTTGTTTTTCTTGGGAAATGTCAAAATTATTGACACCTTTTAAATAATTAAAAATGAACACAAATTGTCAACATTATGAAAAATCTGTTTGTTTGGTTCCCCCCCATATCAGTCTCCATGTCACACACAGGAGAATTGGGGTGTGGATAAAACCTCAACCTTAACTCGGTTGACAAAAAGATGCAAAGGTCAGATAATACATAAAAAAATACCATTAACCACAATCACTGTTATGATTAAACATTTTTATGCCAGGAAGAGGACAGAATGTTTAAGATTTAAAAAAAAAAAGATAAAAGTACATCATGCTTGAGCTCCAGTGATTATGAAATTAAGTTCTTTTGGTTAATTTTCATGAAGGGTGCCAATAATTCTAAAGCCAAGTTGACCAAGGGAATGTAAATACAATCATTATGGACTCATAAATTAATCTCCACAGCCATGATAAAACATTGAATTACTGTTCATAGTGATTCTGAGCCTGAGGAAGGAATAAAACACGAGTGCTTTGCTGTTACAGGAAATAATCATGTTTGAAGTGTTTTATTCTACTCATACAGTGACTTTACAATGCTTACATTTATTATTTATTAAAGAACACATTGTGCTTTTTAACCATTTGGAGTTACATTTCATGTTTCTGTGAAATAAGTTATTTTCTGTTGTCGTTTGTAATTGCGGATATACGAGGGTTAGGGTTAAAGTGCATTTGGTGCATTATGAAGCGCAAAATATGACAAAGGAGACCCTGAAATATTGAGCAACTGAAACTGTATATCAGGAAAGAATGGGACAACATTTCACTTTCAAAACTACAGCAGTTGGTCTCCTCAGTTCCCAAACATTTACAGAGTGTTATTAAAAGTAGAGGTGATGAGCTCGAGCACCCTGCTCTTGTCCACACGCATAGCATGTGCTCTTGGGACAATTGGCTCATTGCAAACACCTGTTGCTGATTGTACTCCAATCAGCACATGCATATAAGAACGCTGGCTGCACATACACTTCATGAAGTATTGTGATTGGTCTGTTTCTAAGTTCACATTTGTTCCCTTACCACGTTTAACACCCTGTTTATGATACTGGTTTATGTTTCAGTTTCATTTGTTTCAGTTTGTAACTCACTGACCTTGCCTCACATTTAGTAAATAGCACATCATAGTAAATAAACTTTTCCCAGTGATTACATCCATCTTAATGCCACTTCACTGACAGAATACTTCACCAAACAGTGGATGTCATGGGAGGACACTGGCACACTACACAACCTGACCTCAGTGCGGGACTGTTTAAGCTGGGATCCGTGTGCTTTCTCCAGCACATAGGGCTGGACAGTCCAATGCCATACGATGGGGTGGAGCAACTGCCAAATGATTTCCTACTGCAGTGCCATTTCTTTCATGAAGACCTGGTGGAACCCAAACCTCCAGAGACCTGGTGGGTTGGCTGCGTGATCCATTGGCTCACCAGACCAGCATGCTGGTGGGCCAAAAACCTTTTGTGGGAGTGCAGCACCCATGCCTCCAGAGCTCCAAGTTATTTGGGGAGGAGCTCAAGTCCTGGTTCCTGGCTTCCAAGAAGGAGGACCCCCATAAAAATTTTTTGGGAGGGCTGAGACTCAGGAGGCCAACAGGGCAGCCTCCACTCCAGAGCCAGCTCCAGTACCAGAGGCCAACAGGACAGCTTTCACTCCAGAGCCAGCTCCAGCGCTACTGGTCAATGTGGCGGCCTCCGCTCCACTGCTTGTCATTACTGCCACCGGGCTTCAGCGGGTAAGAGGTCGTCACACTGCCGCTGGGTTTCAGTGGGGATGATGTTATTGCACCACCATCACCAGGCATCAGCAGGGATAAGGTCATCACACCACCATCGAGCTTCAGGGAGGACATCACTCCAGTACCCATGTCTCAGTCCATGCCCATGCTAACTCCAGTACCCAGGTGAAGATCAAAGCCCATGTCCCAGTCCATGCCTGTGCTAACTCTGGTGCCTATGCCACATTCCAAGCCCATGTCTAGGTCCATGCCCATGTTAACACTAGTACCCAAGCCAAGGTTTAAGTCTATGTCAAGGTCAAATTCCATGCTGATGCTTGAGTCCATGCCCATGTTTGAATTAATGCCAATGTCAGGGTCCATGCCTGTGCTCAAGCCCAGAGTGATGCCTGAGGCCATGCCCATGCTGATGATGGAGTCCATGCCCATATTTAAATTCATGCCCATGCTGATACCAGGGTCCATGCCCATGTTCAAGCCCATGTCCATACCTGAAACCAAGTCCATTCCAGAGCCCATGTCCAAGCCTGAAGCCATGTCTTGTCCAGATCCCATGCCCAAGTCCAGTCTGGAGCCCATATCCATGCCTACTCTAGAGCCCGAGCCCAAGCTCGGGTCCTATTCAGAGCCTGAGCCTATGTCCATGCCCTGTCTGAAGTCCATGCCTAGTCCAGAGCCCAAGCCCAGGTCATGTCCAGAACCCAAGCCCTTGTCCATGCCTTGTCCGGAGCCTGAGTCCTGTCCAGAGCCTGAGTCCTGTCCAGAGCCTGAGCCCATGTCCTGTCTGGAGTCCAAACCCAAGTCCATGTCTCGACCAGAACCCAAGCCTCAGTCTGTGTCCTTGCCCCTGTTCATGACCCAACCTGAGCCCACGCCCTTGCCTCAGCACAGGTTCCTGTGCATATCTGCCCAGAGCCTGAGCGGAGCTCTGAGGGAGACATCTTTTCGTGGCAGGCCTGTTTTGCCTGAGGGAGCCTAAAGAGAACTTTAGCTCCCAGAGATAACTCTTTGGGTCAGGGGTTCTGTCATGCCTTTGCATGCTCAATCCTGAAACATGTAGCATGTACTCTTGGGACAATCTGCTCATTGCAAACACTTGTTGCTGATTGGAGTGCAATCAGTGCGCACACACACACAAGGATGCTGGCTGCACATACACTTCACAAAGTATTGTGATTATTTCATCGTTCACATTTGTTCCTTTGCCATGTTTCATCATCATCGTGGATGTCGTCATGTCGTAATTCTGATGATGACTACTGGTGGATAGTATGAGTGTGGGTGGCAAGGTCAGCAACTGGTGCACACAGACTTGAGCAGATGTTGCATCTGAAGGGGGCATCAGCAGTTTCTGGTGCTTTTCTCCTTTGGTGGGCCTGATTTATCTGGTGTGTTCTATTTTCCTCAAAAGTGGATACCCCCTTTCGGACAGTGACTCTCTCCACAGTGGATGGTTTTCTGCTTTCAGCTCAAGATCACAGGCAAAAATGCTGCATTTCTTGAGCTAATATTTCACAGGATCTTTATAGCACTTGTCAAGTTCTGTCCTTAAGAATCTTTAAGAATCTGTGCAGCTTCTCCACTTGAAAGAGAGAAACTCTGATTAGATGGGTCTAACTGGATTTCACTCAATGACCAAACAACTTTTCCTTTTTTCTGCTTTTATTTGCAGGTGCAGAAGTTAAGTTTGACAGTTTAAATGTCATTTACTGTAAGGCATTAGCTGTACTTCATTAGTTTCATTAGCCTCAATAGGTGAAAAATCATTAAGCAAGGAAACCATACAAAAGAAAATATGCTTGATACAATTGCAAATAAATAAACAGGAAAATATACACATTTTGCAATTATTGTGAAACCCTAAAGTGCCCCATTTCCCTTAAATTAAACATTAGGTGCAAATAAAGTTACTCACTGTCATATATTTTTCAGCTTCACATCAGGTAATGAAAGAATTTTAGTATCTTCTAATCTTTAATTTTAACATAAACTGCATTTAAACATTAATGTAACATTTTACAATCATTTAATTCAATTTAAGCTATACAGGTACAGTGTTTTATGTAGCTTTTAAATTATGCAATGTTTTAAGTTACACTGTTTTTAAACCAACCTTTCACCCATGAATTAGCCAAATACCCTGGCGTTCAAAGAGTTAAACATCAAGACATGCATTATTGGCAACCAACCCTGTGGCTAAACCGAACACAAACAATTCAGCTGGCTGCAATGATTCCTGACAGGCAGTCTTTAAAAGTTTTCCATCTTGCCGGCTGCCTCTCCGATGTTTGTTTGTAGATGTTCTGGCTTTGCACAGGCTCAACACATGGCACAAGTAGGCAAGCAAACAATGTTTTCTCCTGACACCATGTCTGTCTTTTCTGGTCTGCTTTTACCAGGATGTTGTGTTGCTTTTTTTATAGTCTGTGCAACACAGGATGACCGTAAATGGTTCCTTCTGGCTCAACACCCTATCGGTTCTTGACATTTATTAGTTTATTTGTTTATTATTTTTACTCCACTTTGTCCATTTCAACAGTTCATGTTCCTTTTTGTTGGAGTTTTTAATTTTCTCTACCTCTCTTATTTCACTTTTTTCTGGTTTGACTTGACAGTGCTTTCTGGGCCTTTCAACTCTACACTTGCCACAAACTAGTTCACCATAGAATAGCTGTTTAGGGATTCTATGGTCCTCCATATGGACAAGGTGCCTCATCCATTGTAGTTGTAGCTTGATGATGATACTTTCAACAGACAAACAGTTTGTTTTACATAACACCAAGATTTGATACTTTCTCATTTCAAGATATCTTCAAGATATTTCCAAAACAGTGTTGTTGGAAGGCTTTGAGCTGCTTGATGTGGTGGTGGTATGTTGTCCAGCATTCAGCTCCATAGATTAGGGTACTCAGGATGATGGTTCAATATACAGCTGCCTTTGTAGATAAACTTATGGTATGGTACTCCACACCCTCTTTTGAAGGTGACCAAAGGATGTGCTACCCTTTGCAATGTGGTTGCAATTCTCCCAGTCCAATTGGGTATTACTTGACCGAATGCTCCACAAGTACATGAAGGCATCCATGTTTTTCAGCTGCTTGTCATTGATGTAGACCGCTGAATCAGTGTACTGTATCTTGGGTGGGGACTGATAAAGAACTTCTATTTTCTTGATATTCACACATAGGCCAAACTGCTCTGAGGCTGCAGAGAAGCTGCTCACCAATGTCTGTATTACATCTTTGTTATGGATGAATAAAGCACAGTCATCAGCAAAAGAGCAGCTCTTGAACCAGCTGGTGGTTTATTTTGGTTTTAGCACATGGTCTCGATGTTGAAGATGTTGCCATGGGTTCATCTCTGCAGTTTGATAATGCTTCATCAAGCATAGCTCTGAAAAAAAAATAATGAATAATATTGGGGCAATTATCCAGCCTTGTTTAACCCCTGTTATTGTGAAAGGGTCAGAGAGCTTACCATCAGCACATACACACCCATGCATACTGTCGGGAAGCTTCATGAGTATTCTGGTGACTTTATCTAGGACACCCTTTTTCCCCAAGATTTTCCATAGGCTGTCACATGGAACAGAGTCAAAGACCTTGGTTAGCTCAATGAGGACTACAAAGAGGCCATTGTTCTGCTCCACACACTTTTCTTTCAGCTGTCCAGCAGCAAAGATCATGTCCATTGTTCCCTGCTCACTTCTGAAATCGCATTGTGACTTGGAGATGACATCATTTAAGGATGAAGTGTACAAGTCTGTATTCCAAGAGCTTGGTAAGAATTTCTGAGGCAATAGCTAAAAGTGATATACCGCCATGGTTGTCACAGTCACCGGAGTCTCCTTTGTGCTTGTAGATGGTAACAATGACTGCATCCTTGAACTGGTCAGGGATATCCCTTGTTCTGCCACATAGACAGTAGTAGGTCATGGAGCTTGTCTGTCAAGGTTTGACCACCATGCTTTAAAACTTCAGCTGGCAGACCATCTTCACCTAAGCCTTCCCTGTCTGTAGAGAGTGGATGGCATAGCAGACTTCTTTCTTCCTGGAGGGGTCATCAAGATGTTCTACAACTTCTCTTTGCTCCATGGGATCAACGCTATCTTGTTGAACCTGGGATGGTCTATTCAATAGATTACTGAAAGCTTCTACCCATCGCTTCAGGATGTCAGACTTCTCTGTTAGGAGCTCACCCTCAATTAAAAGAAAGGGGGCTTGCACCATGCACAACAGGGCTATAGAGTTGTTTTAATGAGTGGTAGAAGTTTTTCATACCATGCATATCAGCATAGCACTGGATTTGCATAGATTTCTTAAGTAGACATTAATTTTTCAGCTGTCTGGTCCTCGGCTGTAGAGAGTTTCAAGCCACCACGAACTCTTTTTCACTCTGGTGTTTCCTGTGATATAGCTTAAGTGAGCAGCATTTTTCTTCTCAATTAGGAGGTGCATTTCTTCAAAATTTTCAGAGAACCAGTCTGGTTGCTTCTTTTTGGCCATCCCAAGCACATCTACAGCTGTTTTGTAACCAAGGTTCGTAGGTGGGTCCACTTGGCAGTTGACGAGTCAAATTCTGCCATGTCATCTTTTTCCAGCGTCTCCTCAAGACATTGTTTAAAACAGGACCTGGTTGCTTGATCTTTGAGTTGGGTAACATTGAGTTTCTTTGCAGGCTGTTTGTTGTGTTTCATCATTGGTGTTTTAATGATAGGCTTGAGTGAGGATCTCACCATTTTGTGATCTGTATTGCATTCAGTGCCTTTCATAACCCTTGTGATAATTATATCACATACATCCCTAGTTTTTATAATGATATAGTGAATGAGATGCCAGTATTTGGATCTGGGGTGCATCCAAGTATCCTTGTAGATTGAAGGTAGCTGGAGTAGGGTATTAGTGATGGTGAGCTGGTGCTCATGGCATAGAGATAAGAGGAGCAACCCATTTGAGTTGCATTTCCCAGTGCCATGTGGGCCAGTGGTTTTTGGCCATGCTAAATGGTCCCTGCCAACATGGGCATTGAAATCTCCTAGAGTTAACAACTTATCCTCAAAAGGTGTCTTATTGATCAAGTTACCAATAATGGCGTAAAATTGTTCCTTAACTGGCTCCTCATTTGTCATTGTTGGGGCACAGGCACCGATGATAGTAATGTGGTGGTTTTTCCCCAGAGATATCCTGAGAGTGATGGGGCATTCATTTATAGCTTCAGGAAGCGATAGCCATCTCTTAAGGAAGCAATGACAGTTGATGATGATTTCAACAAGATAAGCTTCTATCAGAAGCTGGTAAACCACTCCAGAAGAAGTTGTAACCTGATGCTTCTTTATAAAAGTTGCCTGCATCCCACAAGGCAAGTTTTGTTCAACACTGCTACCGTATATCAGTTGAGTACCTTTTTCAACTTGAGCCCAATACGTGCTGATTTACATTCATTATTGAGCACACATATGTTCCAGGTAGCAACCTTAAGATGTTTCACAGTTACATGGCTTACTGGATGAAGAGGAGCAACCAATGTTTGGGGTACCTTTTCTAACCCCTTCCCCATATGGGGAGAGCAGTGGCCTCTCTAAATAGAGCTGCTCTGACATCTAGAATGCTGCTGAACATTTCTCCAGTTGGTGTAATAGAACGACCTTCAGTTCCAGTCCACCAACATGCAGGTTCTTGACGACAACTGCCAGTACTACCTGTCCCTTCGCCAATCTCCCATCACTGCTGGACTCTCCAACCACCAGTACCTGCACACAGATTTAAGGTGATGTAGTTGTTGTACCCTCTCTTCCTCATCACCTGAATCCGGTGGTAAGCATCACAAGACAACCAGAGGTGACTCAGACGCAGTGGGGTAAGTTGCATGTTGGAAAGCAACAGTACTTCCTAGCATTCCACAATGATGTTAAGAAGGCAGGGTTTTCGCCAGAACCCCATTTGTTCACCCTGCTGCAAGGCAAGGCTATCCAGGGTGCACCTGTCAGAATTCCTGATGGAGGAGGAGTTAGCTTTGAGGTGTGAGGGGCAGCCAGACTCGATGGGGCTTACATGATGCCCAACAAGCCTTGTGAGATGGTATCCACTCAGCGAGATAGTATCCACAAGTTACACATCACACCCCATTTACACCACATTACCATGTTTGGCACTCTGTTTATGATTCTGGTTTATGTTTGTTTCATTTGTTTCAGTTTGTAACTCTCTAACCTTGCCTCTTATTTAGTAAATAGCACACCCCTGTAAATAAACTCTTCCCGATAATTACATATGTCTCAATGCCCCTTCACTGACATACACTGGTAAACATGCCCCGTCCCAACTTTTTTGAAATGTGTTGCTTGGATCAAATTCTAAATGAGCAAATATTTTTTTAAAATACAATAAAATTTCTCAGTTTCAACATTTGATATGTTGTTTCTGTTCTATTCTGAATGAAATAGGGGGGGTTTCACATTCTGTTTTTATTTACAGTTTACATAGCATCCAAACTTTTTGGAATTGGGGTTGTAGAAAATGAATCAACATTTTCTGATTCTGACCAATCAGAATAAAGATTTCAACAGCAGTGTAGTATAATACATAATACCTGTATTAGATTAAACCCTGGACATTCGAGACATTTAAGAATAAAGTCGAATGTTGTGACACTACATCTGGGGATATTGCTCATTTCAGAATATTAATCTCAAGCCCATTCTTTTTGCAAGCTATGAAAACCACATGGCTGCGGAAAATGGCCTTGAAACCTATAAGACATCTATTTGGGGGCAAATGCACAAAGAAGTGCTGTACTGCAGTCATTCATTTTCAAATCAATAGTGGTGCGTGACCTATGACCCGAGCAGGTAATGAGAGCTTTGTGCATGGATGTGCACACTCCTACAAATTGTGTTTAACCTGACATCTTGTGGTTAAAGACAATCACTACATCCAACTACTAGGTCAATTAAAATTGAACCAATTATAGAATTACAGCTAACAATCACATTTTAATACTTTTTCTTCACTGACAGGCTGTAGTTTGCTTTTCGATTAGTCACAAGGTTGGGAGGGTTTTGTTGCTGTTGATGGTTTTCAAAATCAGAATACTTTACTGATCCCGAAGGAAACTGCTTGTGTTACAGCTGCACAGATAAACAGAAAAGGCGCCAATAGACAATGACTAATATATAGAGGATATTACACAGTGGTGCAATGATATGAAGTTTATCTTTAAGTGGTGAATGTACATATCAATCATGAGTGAGTGAACCAAACGAGTGATATATTTTTCAACACGAGAAGATAAACGTCATATCTTCACACCACCATGGAATGTTCTTTATGTTACATGGACACATCCACAAAATATATATACACAAGGTCACCAAAATAATTTTCATTTTGAACCGGTTCGCCATTTTGACAACGTGAGTCTAGTCAGTGGGAAAACACTGGGAGTGATGTCATAGAATTTTATCCATGGAATAAAATCTTGTGTTCTATTCCCTTCTAGCGGGTTTCATTCATTTGGTTTGATAGCATGCAACATTGTTAGCATATCGCTTATCCTACATGTATTACGTCACTCTACCCAATGGAGAATGAGCGCTGAATATGGTTTACGATATTGCATGGTTGTCAAGACA
>JAOANJ010000024.1:71562917-71578485 GCA_026413345.1 Ariopsis seemanni | reverse complement strand
ATGGATTCTGCATTTTCACTTAATTTTTGTTAAATAAATAATGACATGGTGGAATCTGTTGTGTGTTGCTTTACACCTGAGGTTAGATTTGCATAATTTTAGGACCTGGTAAGGATCAGATTATTTTTTGTTGTCTTGATTGGTAAAACCATGTAACTGGAAGAGGGTGTACTTTCTTTTTCACATGACTGTACACACACTGGAATGTCCTCTTAAAGATGAAAATATAGTACTCCGTAAGTACCCAGTTTTAACACACACACACAGACACACACATTCCTTTCCTCACTCACTTCTTCACGTTATTGGGTTGTGTGTGTGTGTGCGTGTGTGTGTTTATACTGTGTTGTAACTTTTTCATCCCCTTCTCATTTTTTCTTCCATTTTAAACTTCTCTCTCTATTTTTCTTCTTTTCTTCCTTTTTTCTTTTCTATATTTTATCACCCCCCCCCCTCGTTCTCTCTGTCAGTTCTGTCCCAGATGAACATGCTAATGCTAAAGCAACCCCTCCAAACCCCGACATCTCTCGGCCTTCACATGTGTGGGGTCAGAGGTCATGTGATGCCACTGTCGATTCAGTCTTTGAACCCCGTAAGCCCCGCCCTCGCGACCGCAGACGAGAGGGACGATCCAAAACCTTTGACTGGGCGGAGTTTCAAAATGAGAGGGCGGAAGCTTTGGATACAAGCTCCTCCCCCTCCCCATCTTCTGTTTCATCTTCTGCTTCCTCCCCTTCCTCGTTGGTCTCAGACAGGAAGTTACTTCATCAGGAACAGGAAGTGGCTCCAGAGAACAAAAAAGGGCATGTGGGTGTTGCCAGTGGAGTTCCATCAGTTAATAAAAACCCTGATGTACAAGTAGAGATTGAAGAAAGATGGCATCAGGTGGAGACCACACCCCTCAGGGAGGAGAAACAGGTGCCAATCACTGGAAGCCCCAGCCCCTTTTCTACTGGAGACAAAATTGCTGCAGATCTCACGTCCCGGCTGGACACAGAGGTGCCTGGACAAATATAATGAAACAGAAAATATACTCAGCTAATGCCCAAGGATTCCTAATAGTTATCATTTATTTAAAGTTTGTCATTTATATTTGAAATATAAATTATAATAATATATAGATATGGATACTATAGAATTATAGTGCAAATTAAAGTATAGAAATTACAAATGTCTTAATAGTGTTATTATAATGTATTTATATTTGTTTAAAGAGAAATTAAAAAAAATTATATATATACTGTGTGTATACATTTTAATAATCAAAAATCATAATTAATTTAGTATACTTTTTAAAATGAGGAACCACCTTTTATTACAAAATATATGTCTAGTTAAAGTTAATACATTTTTGGAATCGTAAAATATAATAAGTATTCATTCATTCATTCATTTGAGGATTAAGCTCACAGGTGTGTGTGTGTGTGTGTGTGTGTGTGTGGGGTTGGTTGGGTCAGACCCAGAGGGAGTTGGTGAGGTTGCAGGAACAGAACACACTCTTGCAGGAACAGCTACAAGACGCAGAACAGAACGCACGGGAAGGTTATGTGTTACAGGTACACACACACATACACATTGCGAGGAGATAAGAGCATTAAAGTTTACATATGAAGCATTATCAAATGCCTTATGTAGAGGACATTTATAAACCATTCCAATAAAACAAGAAGAAAAATATTACCATAAATGAAATATAATTTAATCTATGTCTGTCAGTGAAGTCTGAATCAGGAATCAAGAAAGCCTGTTAATAAACAATGTTGGATAGTAATCAAATATACCATGCACTGAGAGGCTTTGGTTGAAATGATGGATTCTCTGAGGTGACTGGTACAGTAGTCTTTTCTGAGGGGTGCAGTACGATGCCAGTCACTGAAGAGAATCCATAATTCCCAGTGCCTCTCAGTGCATTGTATCTTAGATTTATGACCCTCATCAAAAAATTCCAAACTAAAAGTGTTAAGATTTGAATCTCGGTATAAACTCACTGGAGGCGGCCATGTTTGTTGTTTACGGTGGAGTGACCTTCGACCTGCACATGTGCAATGTATCATGCTGTCGCCTGCCTCGCTAGGCATGATCAAGATATGTAGAAATGCTCGCAGAGCCACAGCGGTGACTTGAGTTGGCCGTTCAGCTTGAAATTGTGATGTCAGTTCATGGTACTGTATATCCAGGATACTCCATGACTGACTCACACCATATCCATTTTTACAATTTTTGACATCACGAGATACATTGCTTAATCAATGGTGGAACTATTTTATGTCACATCAGCCATCCTTGGCCAATCCCTGCACAGGAATTTTTTGATGAATGATATAATATTTAATATACTGATGTTGCATTTTCTTCTAATTCAGAATAAACCTGAATAATAAAAAAAAAATCATGATAATCAAATATTTGAGGTCTCTTTATTTGCTAATAACACACTTCTATTTACTCACCTTAAGCTAAAACTAATTTCTATATTTTTCTTTCTCATTTGCATATATGCCCTCACTTTGTAATTTTTATAATAATAAACACTGGCCACAAGTCCTACAAAAAAGTTATACATTTAAACAGTTTAACATTAATATGGTCAGTAATTGTTTGTGAATATGCAGCTTATAATGTGATTGTGTGTATGATTTAATTGTGTGCACAAACATGTTGCTGTTAGCATGATTTACTAATCTCTCTCTCTCTCTCTCTCTCTCTCTCTCTCTCTCTCTCTCTCTCTGGGCTTTGAGTTCAAATGTTTGCCAAGATAAAAAAAAAAAAGAAAAAAAATCTAAACTCACAAAATCCAACTAAGCTTCAAGCTGTGCTTTTTCCATTGTTTGTTTGTTCTTGTATCTTCTTTAAACTAATCTTATTTTGTTTGCATGGCTTTTGTTTTGCATCACTAATAATCTTTGTGTGTTTATTTTTAATATACAGTACCAGTCAAAAGTTTGTACACCCTATCATTCATAATTTTTTCTATATTTTGACTATTCTCCACACTGTAGAACAACATTAAAGACATCAAAACGATGAAATAACATCTGGAACATGCATGGAATTATGCTGTAAACAAAAAAAAGTTAAAAAATAAAATGTTTGATATTTTAGATTCTTCAAAGTATCCAGCGTTTCCCTTGATGACGCCTTGCACACTGTTGGCATTCTCTTAACCAGCTTCATGAGGGATTCACCTGGAAAGCTTTTCAATTAACAGCTATGTCTCATTAAAAGTTCATTAGTGGACACGTTTCTCGCCTTCTTTATGCGTTTGGGATCAAACCGTAAATAGAAAAAAAAATACAGTAAATAGTCCCATTCCACATCTGTAGTAATCCATATTAGGTCAAAAACCGAAGAGCTAAGTAAAGAGAAACGACATCCATCATTACTTTAAGACATGAAGTGTTGTTTAATTAATAAAAAATAAAGACAAAACATTAAATTAGAAGGTTCCAAACTTTCGACTGGTACTGTAACTTTTTTTCAACATTGACAACCAAGGTTTTTTTTTTGTTTGTTTGTTTGGTTTTTTTTGGGGGGGGTATTTTGTTTTTTTCCTGTACACTTTGGAGAGAACATTCTGTAGCCACAGGTAATTTCCCACAATCATCTTTTAAAAAATATTTTATTTTTTCCTTGAAGCACCCTTTCCTCCTCCCATCTTGTGACTTATAAAAAGCACTGCAGGAAGCTTAAGTGAGTTTAAAAAGGTCAATTAGACAAATCCTCGAATTCCCAGCAGAAGCCCCAGAGATGGAGATGCCAAGGTCTTTTGGAATTTGAATAGAAGTACCATTAACCACAGTTTTCTCTTAATCTTTCAAAGTGTACCAGTGAACAAGTACAACCTTCATTTGATTCCACATCTTCCTCGTCTCACCGAGCACCATGGCAATGCCTCGGCAAGCTGAACCAGGAACTTAAGACAGAGCTGGAAGCTCAACGACGGAAGCATGATCTGGCTAATCAGCAGGTCAACAGCCTGAGGCGGAGCTACAGCGAAGCACAGGATGTGATTGGGCATCACGAGTCTGAAATTGAAGCTCTGCAAGCAAAGCTTGTTTCTGCGATGGCTGAAATTGTAGCAAGTGAGCAGGCAGTCGCACGCATGCGCAGCGAGCTGAAAATGGAACGTAGTTATTGCCACGAGCATGAAGAGGAGTGGCGTCTCAACGAAAAAACATTACGAGCACAGTTGCGGGACAGCGAGGAACGCCTCCGTGATGTAGAAGCAAGTTTGTTAGAAAAGACCCAGGCACTGAGATTACTGGAGAGACAGCAGGCCTTGCAACGGGACCAGCAAAAAGAAGTGCAGAGACTGCAGGAGAAGTTAACCGAGGTTACTGGATGTCTTATTGCGACAGAGGAAGCACAGGCTTTAAGGGAGGAGCGGGAGAAGAAAGAGCTCCGTTGCCTGGAGGAAAAGCATGAGCGGGAGCGGCAAGGATTGAGTCGTAGGCTGGCGGAGTCTGAGGAAAAAAGACGTGAGGCTGAAGAGCAACTCCAAGAAGCTCGGGACCAAGTAGAAACAATCCTGAGAGGATGTGGGGTGGGGCAGGTGGAATCAGAGGCCAGGGAGGAGATGCTACGTCTGCAGCAGGTTCTGAATGAGCAGACTGATATGATTGAGAACCTCCGGGAGAGTGTGAGAAGGCTCGAAGAGGAGAGAGATCACCTCACATGTCGTTGCCAGGAATTGGTTAATCAGATTGCAGAGGCAGACAGGGAGGTAGGAAAACTGCAGGCACGGTTAAAGATGGAAGAGACAGAATACTACTCTTTGGAAAACTCATATGAGCGAGTTTCAGAGGAGTTTGCAAGAATCAGTTGTGTTCTGCGAGAGAAAGAGGAGGAGGTCCGACAGACAAAAGAGACATATGAGAAACTGGTGAGACAAAAAGACCAGGATTTGAATGAAGCCCTTGTCAAGATGGCTGCTCTAGGAAGTAGCCTGGAAGAAACTGAACAACGCTTGAAGACAAAGAATGAGCTTCTTAGTAAGATTGGGCATAGGGAAGTGGAACAAGGGTTGCAGAAGAAGCTGGCAGTAGCAGAGGATCGAATATCTGAACTGGAAGAGCATTTCAATGCTTTGCGTTTGGGGTATGCAAACCTTAGAATGGAACGATGCTACTCTCAAGAGGATATCCTTGATGCACTAGAAAAACAAGCAGCGCATAATGCATCCTTTTCTACCACTTCCTCTTTGACTCTTGCAAGAAGCAGCTCAGAGACAGAAGTATCCTTTGCAAAGCGCCAGAGGATCCGTTTCTCCAACATTCAGTGCCAAAAATACCACCAGTCTGAAAGAATCGACAGGGTTCAGACAGATAACACATACCCAGATTTTACTCAAGAGGAGAGGCAGGATCTTGTACCAGAAACAAGTCTAAACCTCACTGATGACACCATTCAGGACTTATCCCAGGATATCAGCTTAGTAAGTGACAACACATTCCAATACGGTAGTGATGCAGAAAAATTTTTGTCCATCATCCATGCACTAGAGTCAAAGCTCCAGACGACAGAGGAGAAACTTAGAGATATCACATCAAAGATGCAGAATGAAGAAGAGCAGCCTGGCAGAAAAATTTCGATGGAAGTATGCTTTGACAATACCTCTGCTGAACCAGACCAGGATGAACCAGATGGTAAATCCAACTCTTGCTTGGACGACATTGTACAAGATAGTGTCAGCAATGAAGCTTACAAGAAAGCTCTGACTTTTGTCGAGTCCTGCAGGGTTAGGGTTAGGGAGATTCTCACTGGTCAGAATGAAGAGGGAAGAGCACAAGCACAAGTTCACACCTTGGTTGAGATTGAGAAAGACTTGATTAATGCAGCCTTGCACATTAGGCAAGTTGCCACACAATATGAAGATTCTCTTACCTGTCAGAGTGAACCCCAGACACAGATGGATAAAAGTGCAATGAAGGTGCTTGCAAGAATGTTAGCCTTTGAAGGGACTGTTTTGGAGAAAATGGCACTTTCTCTTCAAGATCCAAAATCAGAACTAATGCAAAGTCTTGGTGAGATAAATAGAGAATCCCAGCAGGTTAAGATGAGCCACCAGGATTGCCTTTCTGTATTTTACACTGACATTCTGACGAGGAAAATAAAACTACAGCGCATGCTGATAGATGAACTGAATAAAAATGAGGTCCACCAAGCGCATATCTTTAGTGACCAGTCAGAAAATGTGCAGGCAGCTGGTAATAGTGTTTTTGCTCAGAATTCAATTCACAATGCTTGTATTAATGCTGAACTTGCATACTCCCTTCAGAACTTAAAACATTCTTACCAAGACAAATTTGAAGAACTTCAAGGAGACTTAGTCAAGGTAAAAGAGATCTTGCAGCAAAAGGATATTGTTGGGAGGGAAGCAGCTGTGGCTTTCAGCCCCAAAATTGTCATCCAAGATGTCAGTGATGAGCTTAATGCTGATATAGAGACCTCCATTTCTGACATCACCCCTTCTGAACTTGTTCCTTATGCACAGCAGATTGAGAGGGAAGAAGCTCACACTCTTGCTCAAGAAATAATAGAAAGACATTTAGCTGGAATCATGCAGTCATGTGTCACAGAATCAGTGGCATCACTGGATACTACGCGAGAGAGTCTCATTAGTGAGCTAAAGAGACAAGCAAAGGTCCTTCACCACCTGTCTCAGCAGCTGGAGAATGCATGTGGGGAAGATATCAGCTCCGTCCTTTGTGGACTTGCAGGTCAAATACAAACAGTTTTAGGGCCCAGAGTCCTGATGTGCAACTCTCTCAGCATGCATGAGGCTCTGATTCAGGTACAGGTAGCATATGTTGCCTGCCGACTGCGAGCTGACCACGAGCGGGAGCTATCACTTTGCCAGGAGACTAGCCACAATATGGCCACTTTGGTCCAGGAGCATGCCCAGCATGTAGCAGCCATCCACCAGCGCTTCCAGAGTAGTCTGGAAGAGGAACGGATTCATTACTTCAAGACAATAAACTCCATTCAGGAGGAAAATGAAACTCTACGAGAGGAGGCAGCAAAGCAGCTTAAGGAGATGGGCAAGCAGCAGGAGCAGATTGTACAGATGGAGGAGGCTTTCCAGAGGGAGATGCAGGAGATTAAGAAAAAGCATGCAGAAGAATTGGATCAGGCAATGCAGGAACAAGCGACCAGTGAGCTAGCATTAATCGAACGTGCTGAAAACACCCAACAGAAGCTCGAAACCTTGCTTCAAGAAGTTGAGGGAGCAGAGCTAAGGCACAAGGAACACGTATGCAAGCTGGAGCAGGAACTCCATGGGAAAGTTCAGGAACTGGAAAATGTACATCAGGAAGAGATTCAGAAACTACACGACCGCTATAGTCAGACTATTCGCACTCTGGGAGAGAGATTAGAGACAATAGCAGATGATACACGTCATTCATCCACAACAGAGGCACAAGGTGCAGATCACTTGGAGAAGGGGAAGGGGCATGAGCGGGAGATGAGCAGGGACTCGATGTCACTGCTGAGAAGCCGTGTGCAGGAGCTGGAGCTTCAGATGATGAACATGCGTGATGAACTGGAGAACAAACCACCAGATGGAGACATGGCCAGTCTACGAGAAAAGTACCAGAAAGACTTCGACAGTCTTAAGGTTCAGACTATCACGTTAAACCATTTTAAATGAATTACCTACATGTAGCTATTTTGTCTGGGTAGCATCACCTGTAAAATAGCAACAACAACTACTATTACTACTACTAATAATAATAATAATAACGGGGAGCCTGTGAAACCCTTCAAACGATTCTGAATTTCGTTGAGCAGTGAGGGTGTGGCCTCAAAAGGTCAATATTGGATACTAATTAATGTGTAAGAAACAACTAACACTAAATTTACAAACTGAATTATGATTACATTGGGAAAATTACAGTTTTAACTTTGAATAAAATAATTGTAAAATTTAACATTGCGCCAGCTCAGCTTTTCAGTCCAAAGACACAAAATTTCTAAATAATTAAATAAATTGTGTGCACAGAAATGAAGAATTCACATTTGATGATGATGATAACAGCTAATTTGGAACACAGCCAGTCAGGCGTTTACCTTAGCACTAGCACTAGATTTCGACATAATTATTCCTCAATCAAGTGGCAGATGTGACAAATTCTACTGATTGGATAAACAGACTTAAGTGATGAACATTTCCAAATGAAGAACCCATAGAACACAGCTGTCCTTCTGAATGAATCTCTGGAGGAATAGAAGCTTCACTAAAATGGTGCCTCCTCCCCAAATAAAACTCAGGAACAGTGACAATAACAATATCCTTTATGTTCAATAGCATGATAGTATAACTGATTATCGGCTAGTGTGTATATGCGTGTTTATAAGCGTGGGTGTGTGTGTGCTTGTAGGAGACGTGTGAGCGTGGGTTTGCAGCAATGGAGGAAACTCATCAGAAGGTAATTGAGGATCTTCAGCGTCAGCATCAGCGTGAAATTAACAAGCTGCTGGAGGAGAGAGAGAGATTATTGGAGGAGGAGACTAACGCCACCATCGCTGGTAATCATCATCAACTTAACAACTAAATACTGGAATAAGTATTTAGTTGTTAATAAATCAGGACATCCACAACAGGATATCCTGATATAGGAAAATAATCAACTTCAGAGTGGTGTAAAGTGTTTTATTCTTCTCGTATCATTAAAATCTGCCATTTATTATATTTTTTATTTATTTAAGATAACATGGCTTAGTTTTTTTTATCCATTTATATTTACATTAATGTTATGAAACATCTGAGAGTCAAGTTAGTTCCTGTTGTCACTTATTTTATCGTAGTTATAAACAGTTGTTCCCTCACTGGCCTCTCCTTGTACTCTTAATAAGACCAAAAAAAAAACACAGCTTGTAAAGTGTAAACTCTTCTGTCCTGAAAAAAGTTTCAGCTTCACCTCTGACTGTTACAAAGCGCTGACACTGGAGACTCCTTCCACCAATGTTACAAAAACACATTTCTCCTTACAGAAAACTGCACCATAACAAAAATTTCACGTGATCAATTTATAGTTTATAGATTTCCCATGTTTTTAAACACTGTTGTGATAAACTACGAAAGATTCAAAGTAATCTTGTGTGTGTGTGTGTGTGTGTGTGTGTGTGTGTGTGTGTGTAGCGATCGAAGCAATGAAAAACGCGCATCGTGAGGAATTGGAGAAAACACAGCGAGCACAATTGAGTGGAGTCAGTGCAGATATCGAACAGCTACGCATGCAGTACGAGTGAGTACACACACACACAATTATTGGCACCCCTTGTAAATATTAGTAAAATGGATTAGAAAAAATCCACCTTTTGGTGAAGTCGCTTAATTTCACACTGAAACAATGAGAAAAAGCCAACCTTTAATTGAAATAAATTTATTCAGAGATGTGTGTGATTAGCGGGCCCCTCCCCCTGGTCACGCTGCTTCTGGCTGTCTAAAATAATGGTGCTGAAGCGCTGTTGTTTCTTCAGCACCATGGGAGTGGTTGAGTGAGGAGCAATGCGCTGCTTTGGCAATGGTTTTCTGGAGCTGCCGTCACATTTGCGCCGAGCCTACTATCTTCCAAGGCTCGACCCAGAGGCTGTAGCTTCTGGAGAGGCTGTCGGCATTCCCATGCTGGGTCCCTGCTCTATGTTGGACCTGGAAAGAGAAGTCCTGCAATGACAAGAATCAGTGAGTAACATGAGCATTGGTGTCTTTGATGGCCGCCATCCACTGGAGTGGGGCATGGTCGATGACCAGCATGAAATGACAACCAGACAGTACCTCAGCTCAGTTACTGCCCACTTGATGGTGAGGGCTTTCTGCTGGAAGTAGCTTGCAGCTGATGTACAACATGGGGTGCTCTTTGCCCTCTATGACCTCTGACAGCATGGCATCAAGGCCCGTCTCCAAGGCGGCTGTCTGGATGATGAAGGGGAGATCAAAGTGTGGGTTTCAGAGATCGGGGCAGTGGTGAGGGCCTTCTTCAGGGCTTGGAATATCTTCTCTGTCTGACTGGTCCACTTTATCTTGTGAGGCTCCCCCTTTTTGGTCAGATTTGAGAGGGGAGAGGCTAGAGAAGAGAGGTTGGGTACAAATCTACGGTAATAACCAGCTATCCCCAAAAAGGCACGTATCTGGTGCTTGGTGGTGGGTTGGGGTAATTCTGTCTGGCCTCTATCTTCCTGACCTGGGGCTTCAGCAGACCTCAGTCAATGCAGTAGCCCAGGTACTGTGCCTTGGTAAACCCCAGATGGTGCTTCTGGGGGTTGGCAGTTAACCCAGTCTTCCGCAGCTCTCCCAGGACAAATTTGAGGTGGTGCAGGTATTCGGCCCAGGTGGACAAGTAGATGATGATGATGTCAAGGTATACAGCATTGAAGTCCCGGTGGGGGTGGAGGACCACTTCCATGAGGCATTGGAAAGTGATTGGTGCTCCATGGAGGCCAAAGGGGAGAACCCAGAACTGCCAGTGGACCGACGCCATGGTGAAGGCTGTTTTCGGGCAGGCCTGGAGCATCAGGGCCATTTGCCAGTAGCCTTTGGTCAGGTTCAATGTTGATATGAAATGGGCCCTCCCCAGCCTGTCAACCAGGTCATCCACGCTGGGCAGAGGGTAGCTGTCGAAGTCTGAGATTCCATTGAGTTTCCTGAAGTCATTTCCTGAATGACTTGAGATTGCATTGAGTTTCCAGAAGTCTCAGACTTCCATCAGGCTTGGGCACCACCACAATGGGGCTTGACCAGGGGCTGGTGGACTCTTGAATGATGCCGGCCTGTAGCATTCGTGCCACTTCCTTCTCAATTGCACAACAGCAGGCTTTTGGGACGCGATAGTTGCATTGCTGGACCACAACCCCATGGGGGGTCTTGGTGTCATGTTGGATCAGGTGGGTCTGCCCTGGTTCTGCTGCAAAGATGCCCAAGAACTGGTCAAGTAGTTCTCCCAGCTTTTGCTATCTTTTTTACACCAAACCCACCTTGAGTGTTTATTGCCAAAAAGCTCCATTTTTGTTACATCAGACCATAGGACACAGTTCTAGTCAAAGTTGCATTGGTGTTTTGCAAACTTCAGGTGCTTACATTTGTGGTTAACTGACAGAAGAGGCTTGAACAAGCATCTTTCTCTTTAACAACAGGTCCATTGTTCACAAAATGGATGAATTGGAGCTACAGATAGCAGAGAACAAGTCTGTCAGAGACTGCTGTGTGATGTTAATAATGGAGACCTGGCTTCACCTGATGATACCCGATGCTTCAGTGCAGTGAGCAGGCCACACAATCTGCCACCTGGACTGAAGCAAAGACTCCATTAAGAGCAGAGGAGGAAGAGTGTGTATCTATGTACATAATGGTTGGTGTATAAACAGCCGACTCACCGACAGGCACTGTTCCTCTAACTTAGAGGCTCTGTCAGTTGTGTGTCGACCGTTCTATCTGCCGAGGTAGCTGACAGTAGTAATTATTACTGTTGTTTACATTCCACCAGATGCTAACACTCGCACGACCATAGCTCACCTGCATAGTTTTATAAACAAACAGCAACAAGCCCATCCTGAAGGTGTCCACATCATAGCTGGAGACTAATCAAGCATGCTTAAAAAATGTACTTCCCAATTTCACCCAATATGTCAAATGTGCTACCAGGGGGAGGAATACACTTGGTTGTGTGTATTCAAATATGAAGCATGCTTACAGAGCTGTGCCTCTTTCACATCTGGGCCTGTCAGATCACATCTCTGTACTCCTCATCCCAGCATACAACCCCATCAGAAGACCAGACAAACCCATCACAAGGATCATCAAAACATGGCCTGAGGGAGCCCTCATTCAGCTGCAGGACTGCTTTGCACACACCACATGGGATTTATTTGAGCATCCAGACTTGGAAACATACACACGGATTGTACTATGTAACATCACACACTGCACTGACACTGTGAGTGTAAACAAACAAATCAGGGTTTTTCCTACCCAGAAACCCTGGATGACAAAGGAGGTCCAGACACTCTTCAGAGCCTGTGACCCTGCTTTCAGGTCAGGGGACATGACACTGTAAAGTGCTGCCAGGGCTGACTTGAAGAGAGGCATCAAAGATGCCAAACAGGCTTCCAAGATGAGAATCAAGGACCACTTCTCAGACAAGCATGCAAGACTGATATGGCAGGGCATTCAATGCATCACTAACTATTAGGGGTGTATAGGGCGTCAGGGAGAGGTAGTACCTCTGACAGGAGGACATGTCGTGCTCTTCAGAGTAGTTAATCCGTAATTGGTCCTCACCTGGCACTCAGCTCTCACCAGTGGCTCCTCGCAGCTGTTTGCATGCAACAGCTGCCACACCCTGGGCAACGGCTTTGACTGGCTGGCAGAATCTGGTGAGGGTAGCTGACAGTTCTCATAACCTTGGTGAGTTCTTAAGGCTTGTCTACTTATGCATGTAAAGACTGGATCCAGCGGACTCTGCGGATGAAACCCTATGGTTCAACAGAGAGAAAAAGGGTTACAGCAGAGCACTGTGGAGTGCTTAGGGCAAGATGAGGCACAAAAGGACATCTTGGTCATCCACTACACCTGTCTTCATCTCCAGTTTTCTCGACTTTATCTTGCCACTGGATGTAGATGGTCACGGATGAGAGAGTGAGGTTGATGGTGCGCAGCAACTCCTCACTTTCATCAAATTCATCGCGCAAGTCATCAGTCATCCTTCATCCCATTTCATCATTCCGCAAGTCCTGTGGCGACAGGCAAGCGACGAAGTGACAGGTGTGGGTACACTGGCAGTTGTAGCCACGGACCTGCACACAGGCAGCTCAGACCATTGGGTCGCTCTTCACTGAACAGGAGCAACAGTGGAGTTCTGCAGCCATCTGAGTGACTGAGCAGCCCTTTTTAGGATTGTACTGCTCACCTCCCTGGCTTGAGGAAGGGGCTAGAAAAAGTGCCCTAAAGATTGCTTGCTCCTTACCACCCTGACCAGCTTACTGCGGCTGGTGGGGACCCTGCATCTGCGGTTGAAACAGAATACCAAAGAAGAAGACGAGGTCAACACCTCTAAACCTTGCCACATGAAACATTTGTACGCTTCTCGACAGGGTTGATTCATACAGACCCCAGAGACGCACAGCACTTATTGCATGTGAACTTGCCAAATACAACATTAACATTGCTGCCTTAAGTGAGACCAGACTAGCCGAAGAGGGCGAGCTTTGTGAAAGAGGCACAGGCTACACCTTCTAATGTAGTGGACGCAGATATGAAGAGAAACGTGAAGCTGGAGTAGGTTTTGCTTTGAAAACAACCTTGGTTGGCAAACTGGTCAGTCTCCCTAAAGGAGTGAATGATCGCCTTATGACGATGAGACTACCACTTTCGCATGGACAGAAGTTTGTCACCATAGTTAGTGCCTACACCCCCACCATGACTAACCCTGACAAAATCAAAGTTTTATGAAGACTTGGATGCTGTCATCTCCTCTGTTCCCACTGCTGACAAACTCATCATTCTTGGGGATTTCAACGCGAGAATTGGTAGTGATAGCACCTCATGGGAAGGAGTAATTGGGAAGCATGGAGTTGGAAATTGCAATAGTAACAGGCTACTCCTCCTCCAGACTTGTGCAAAACATGGTCTTTTGATCACAAACACCGTCTTTTGTTTTCCCACCTGCAACAGGACGTCATGGATGCATTCTCATTCCAAGCATTGGTGTCTCATCGATTACATCATCGTCAGGAAGAGGGACAGACAGGATGTACGAGTCATGAAGACCATGTGTGGTGCAGAGTGCTGGACTGATCACCATCTCATTGTCTCCAAACTCAATCACCGTGTCCAGCCCAGGAGACATCCACAGGGTATGAAGGTACCAAAATGCTTGAATTTCAACAAGCTGAAAATGAACAGCATCAGGCAGTGTTTTGCTGCTACTCTGGATGAACACTTGATGTCCACAGGCTTGGATGACCAGGATGTGGAATCAGCTTGGGCCGCACTTCAAGAAACTGTGCATAACACAGCCATGGAATGCCTGGGGTCCTCGACCAGGAAGCACAAGGACTGGTTTGATGAGAACTGTACAGAAATAAACCAACTGCTTGAGGACAAACTCAGTGCCTTCAAAGCGCACCTCGATGACCCAAAGTCAAAATTGAAGAGAGGTGCACTGAGGAACATGTGCAGAATCGTCCAACAGAAGCTGTGACATTTACAGGACACCTGGCTGAGCAACAAAGCCGATGAGATCCAGGGCTCTGCAGACAGGAATGACATGAAAAACTTTTATAGTGGCCTGAAAGAATTCTATGGCCCTACCACCTCGGGCTCATCTCCTCTCCTCAGTGCTGATGGAGCGACTCTGATCACCGACAAGGAGAAGATACTAGAAAGATGGCCTGAGCACTTCAACAATGTACTGAACCACCCATCCACAATCAACAATGCAGCCATTGAGCGACTCCCTCAGGTTCCACTCAGTGAATCGATGGATTATCCACCAACTTTGGAGAAGATTCAGAAAGCATTGTGTCTGCTATCCAGTGACAAAGCACCTGGTTCAGACTCCATCCCAGCTGAAGTCTATAAGGAAGGTGATATGACCTTAGCCAAGAAACTCCATCAATTGTTTGAACTCATATGGCAGCACGAGACAGTTCCTCAGGACTTCAAAGATGCATCCATCATCCATCTGTACAAGCGTAAAGGTAATTGTCAAACCTGTGACAACCACTGAGGAATCCCCCTTCTGTCCATCTCAGGGAAGATCCTGGCCAGAGTTCTCCTCAGTCATCTCATTGTGCACCTTGAACAAGGTCTCCTACTGGAGAGCCAGTGCAGCTTTCGGAGGGAACGCGGGACTATCGACATGGTGTTTGCTGCTAAACAGCTTCAAGAGCAGTGTCAGGAACAGAACATTGATCTGTACTCCATCTACGTTGATCTGACCAAAGCTTTTGACTCTGTTAGGAGAGAGGGTCTTTGGAAAATCATGGCGAAGTTTGGCTGCCCCAGGAAATTCATCGCCATTGTGAGACAACTACACGATGGCATGCAGGCTTGGGTTCTAGACGACGGAGAAACATCAGATCCATTCCCTGTCTCAAATGGAGTTAAACAGGGCTGTGTCCTTGCCCCACCCTGTTCAGTATCATGTTCTCTGCCATGCTAACAGATGTATTTGCTGACACTAACACAGGCATCGGCATCAGATACTGTTTCGATGGTTCACTCTTCAACCTCAGGAGGCTCTTAGCGAAAACAAAGGTAAAGACAGCCACCATTAATGACTTCCTGTTTGCTGATGACTGTGCCCTCAATTCTGCCTCGGAAGAAGACAGGCAGTGCAATGCCAACAAGTTCACTGAGGCCTGTAGCAACTTTGGCCTCACCATCAGCACTAAGAAAACTGTCGCTTTGCACCAGCCAGCTCCAGGAAAGCCTTATGTTGAGCCAAACATCACCGTCAATGGGCAGTGTCTGAACCCGGTGGATAAGTTCACCTACAGTGCTCAGCATAAATGAGTACACTCCCTTTGAAAAGTAACATTTTAAACAATATCTCAATGAACACAAACA
>JAOANJ010000024.1:71075735-71093895 GCA_026413345.1 Ariopsis seemanni | reverse complement strand
TGCAAATAAATAAAGAAAGCAGTGATTTCTAAAACATACTTTGACTTGTATTTTATTGCAGACAGAATGAACCCAAGATATTTCATGTTTTGTTGGTCAACTTCATTTCATAAAGTTGATTATAAAGTTTAGCATAATTAGAAATGGACCAACAGATAATAAGGTACAGTGTTAATAGCTAACTTTCTGAAGGGTATTTTCTCCATTCCTGTGTTAATTTAAATCTTTTCTACACCAGCTCTTTCCTCTCCAATTATATTTGTGCAAATGCACATGTGTAAAAACACTCAGTGTTGTGCTGTTGTAGTGAGATAATAAATGATGGTGTGGTGTGGTGTGATGAAGTGGAGGTACTGTTACCATCCTGAAGTTGATTATTTTCCTACAACAGAACATCTCCAAGATTTTTATTCCTCTTACACCACAAGAAGTTTACTAATGATTACAACTGGAACATGTCATACTTTTATCTGTCCATTAAATGGATACATTACTTTCATTATAGCAGCTATAAACAGGAATTCCTGCATCAGCTTCACTTTTTCACTCTCTTGAAGTCACTTAGACAAAAAAAAAAGCAGCTTGAGATTTTTTTTTCCTTTACGGCATTTGGCAGATGCCTTTGTCCAGAGCAATTTACATTTATCTCATTTATACAACTGAGCAGTTGAGGGTTAAGGGCCTTGCTCAAGGGTCCAGCAGTGACCTTCTGAGCAGAAGTCCAACGTCTTAAATACTGAGCTACCACTGCCCATTTTTCGTTATCAAGAAACCAAACTCCTCTGTCCTGAAGATGTCAGAGAACCTAAAGTTCAGCTTTAGTTCTCTGACATATTTTAGTTCTGACTGTTACAGCTTCCATAAATGTTAAATAAGCTTCTCCATACAGAAAACTTTTTAATCTGTTTATATGAAGCATACGCTGTAGAAGAAATGATAA
Source organism: Ariopsis seemanni (assembly GCA_026413345.1). Lineage (NCBI taxonomy): Eukaryota > Metazoa > Chordata > Actinopteri > Siluriformes > Ariidae > Ariopsis > Ariopsis seemanni. The sequence goes on along the minus strand of JAOANJ010000024.1, from coordinate 71,092,955 downwards.
TGTATTAGAATGTCCCTGTTATTGAAAATTCATCAATTTCTTTTGATGAATCAGTGGTGTAAAAGTAGATGATGATCAGATTATGGACATGGGTTCAGTGAGGTGTTGAGAGCGAACAGGACCAAGTTTAACTCTCACTAACACACTGTTAAAAGTGCTATAAAAGTTTGCGGTGACTTTAAGTAGCTCAGCGGTCCAATTAGAGCAGCGTTCTCGGTGTAGCCCGCAGTGGAGAAGTCGTTACTGTCGTTACTGTAGCTTAGCTTCAAGCTAGAAACCACATATGACAGGGTGAGCGCGGGAGGGGCAGTTTCACGATTGTACTGCCCCAAGGCATCGCTCGCAGTCAGTATACATATATACACTTCTCTATCCGTCTCTCTGTCTCTCCCTCCCTCTCTCATTCATTCCTCTGTGCTCGCTCTACAGCACTCTCTCTCTCTCTCTCTCTCTCTATTCACACACACACACACACTCTCACTGTCTGGTCTCTTCAGCACCGGCACACACACACACACACACACACACACACACACACACACACAAGCACACACATACTTCTCCTGCAGTGATCATCACAGCGATACAGGTATGTGAAATTTAATTATTAAGTAAAAATTATTGCTTTTTTTGAGTAATTTTTTTTGTCTCATTTTTAGAGTAAAAACAAAAGTTTATAGAGTTTATAGAGTTCATCTTCATGCAGTTTTGTCTTTTTTGTCAAAAAGTCTTTATACAGGAAAGAATTGATCTAACTCAGTGGGACAAGTTATCAAATTGGACACACTAATTCAATAATTCAGTATAAATGAAGAAACAAGAGACACAATGAGGAATAATATATATAGATGATATGTAGATATCATTCTTCTTTATTATTATTATCAATAATAATAATAATAATAATAATTTATAGTCAACACTTTTAAAAAAAAGCAAATATTCAATAAGTTTAACTTTCACTCTGTAAGGAATGTTTTAAATCCATATTCATTGTAATTATTTTGTCATTATATATTCATTTTCCTTTATTTAAATGTTATATAAATGCTATAGTTGTTATGACATGATTCTGTCCTTGTGTACACAAAAAGTATTTACAAAAAAAATACAATTCTAAAATTTAATTTGATATTAATGAAGAACCTTTTAATATGATAACGTGAACTGTCTGACACATTGGAACAAATTAATGCTCAGAAACATTCTTCTTCAATTAAAAAAAAAGATCTTCTTCTTATTATTATTATTACATTAATATTGTTACTATTAAATTGTATTCCAAACAATAAAAACAACCAATAAGCTGAAATCTTACTGCAGGAAATCTAAGTTAAATATTTTGTAATATCAGTGTGTACATCTGGACCCAAATGTTATTTTAAAGCTATAAATATAAATATGCCTTTTGTATTTTACACACACACACACACACACACACACACACACACACACACACACTGCAACATTCTGAAGGTCAGTTACACTTGGAAATGTTTTATTTGAAAAAAAAAAGTAATATAATATAAATTAATACTTTATCTTTAAAGTACCTACAGAGCATCATTCCTTTTTTGCTTCTTTCTTGGTTTATCACCTAAATAAAAATCAGAAAGAATATACCTGATATGTGATTTACATTCATGTAATTTATTTTACTTTATATTGAGAGACACTGCATCACTGCATTTCCAAATTTCCACACATTTCCTTTCCTTTTCAAAATTAAACACTTTGTATTATTTATTATTAAACACTTCTGTCCCTCTATACAACTTCATTTTTATCCAGTCATCTTGCTCATCCATCTGTCTCTCCACCTGTCTGTTCATCCTCTATCTATTCATCCAAACAGAAATTTGTCCATCCATCCTCAATTTGACCAATTGCACATCCATCTCTTTTCTATATTCTTAAATTATAAAACCACTCCATCTATCATCAGTCCATCTGTCCATCCATCATCAGTCCATCCATAATCAGTCCATCTATCCATCCATCATTAGTCCATCCATCATCAGTCCATCTATCCAGCCATCATCAGTTCATCTATCCATCTATCATCAGTCCATCACTCATCTGCCCATCCGTCATCAGTCCATCTGCCCCTCCATCATCAGTCCATCTGTCATTAGTCCATCCATCATCAGTCCATCTGTCCATCCATCAACATTCCATCTATCCATCCATCCATCATCAGTCAATCTGCCCATCCATCATCAGTCCACCTGTCCATCCATCATAACTCCATCTGTCCATCCATCATCAGTCCACCTGTCCATCCACTATCAGTACATCTGTCCATTCATCATACGTAACTCCATCTATCCATCCATCATCAGTCCATCTATCATCCTCATCTTTCCATCTATGCATCTATCATCAGTCCATCCATCATCACTCTATCTGTCCATCCATCATCACTCCATTTGTCCATCCACACAGTCATCCACTTCTCTTCATACCGGTATATTCATCCATCCTCTATTTGTCCAGTAGTCTGTATTTGTATTCTTCTCTCCATCCATTTCATTTTGTCCATCTATTCATCCATGCACTTCTTTGTCATCCATTCACCTGCCTGCCCATCCATCTCTCTACCTTTCTGTCCATTCATCTGTTCATCCATACACTTGTTAGTCATTCTTTCATTCATCCATCTCCCCACTTATCTGTCCATCTTTCCTCTATCTGTCCACTTACTCATCAGTCTGTACCAGTATTCTTTAAATCCATCCATCTGCCCATCTCTCCATCTATCTGCTATTCATTAGTCTATTATTTTATGTCTATGCTTTCATTCATCCATCTATCCATTTGCAAACAAACATCCTCAATTTCACCTGTTTACTTATGTCTTTATTTCCACTGATGACTCCATCTGTCTGTCCATCTCTCCACCTATCTCTCATCCATTCTTTCACCATTTTGTCAGACTTTTATTTATCCATTTATCATCTGTCCATCTATCCTTCAACCTGCTCTGATGTCTATCATGATGTTTTCTGTGTCTGACCTGCATTTTGTGTGTTTGCGCTGTTTTAATTGCAATGACACAAAGTCTGAAACAGCTTCAAAACACACACACGCACACATGCACACGCACAATAATGGTGTCTGAGAGTGGAATGTAAAATGATTTTATTATTGATTGCTCTGAAAGTTGTGTTGAACAGCGATGAGACAAAACAACCTTCATCTTCACAATATGTTTAGTAGTGTGTGTGTGTGTGTGTGTTTAACACTGTTGTTTTTTTTATGTCATATGTCAGTGTTTAATATGACATTTATTCATTCAATTTTTTAACCTTTCAGTTTTGGGAAAGGTGAAAAATGGATGATTTTTCAAATAAATCTTGCACTTGTCCATCCAACCATCCATCTCTCCAGCCGCTGATCTGTCCACGAAGACTTCTGTCCTCATATTCACCCATTTTACTGCTAAGTCCATCCATTTACTTGTTTATCCACCATTCCATTGCTGAATTATATCCATCCATCCATCTATCCATCCTTTCATTTATCCAGTCATCTTTCTGGTCATAAACTTATTTATCTGTCCATCCATGTGTTTATATTTCTATCTGCCAATCAATCTATCTGTACATTCATCCATTCAATATCAATTCTGTCCACTCATTCATCATTCCATCACTCTGTCCATCCTTTTATCAGGGCATCAACATGTCCATCCATCCATCCATCCATTAATGTTTCCATCCAGTCATTCATCATTTAATCACTCCATTTATTCAGTAAGCCATCATTCCATCAGTCCACATGTCTGTTGATCCATCTTTTTGGGCATTAATATCTACATACATTCACCCATCTGTCTAACCATCATCCATCCATCTGGGCACCAATATTTCCACACTTTCACCCATCTGTCTAAACATCATCTATTCATCCGTTACTCCACCAGTCCATGTTATTGCTCTCTGGTGATTGTGTGCATGTTATATTGTGTTCCTTTATTTGTTTTAAATCTAATACATCAATGCTTTCAGCAGCTTGTTCTAATTCAGAACACATACAGAGGTCACTTACACACACACACACACACACACACACACACAGTGCCCAATAGTAGGACAAAAAAAAAAACCTTTCTGGAAAAATAATTTCTATTGATTTGACTCTAATGGCAGCTTTGAATCATAAAAGCAGTTAAAAGCAGAACATCACTGGAGGCATTTCATTTTACAGCATGTCCTAAAGACAGAGGGATCAAATGAGAGACAGAGAGAGAGAGAGAGAGAGAGAGAGAGAGACACGTGTGTCATAAGAGATGAATGTGTGTGAAATCTGATACCCTTTCTCTTCCTGTATTCAGGATCTCATTAAAGATGTTATCCTGGAGTTAGGACAGTGTGTGTGTGGGGGGGTCCTTTCTGGTAAATAAGATATTGACTGATGATGTCATAGCTGAGAAAAAGTTTCTCATGTTCTTCAAAGAGAAATTATAATTATATTTAAATTATAATTTCAACTAATGGACACACACTGGACCGTTCCAAACAAGTAAACAAACAGGATATAGTCATGACCACACACACACACTCGCACACACCAGTGGATTTAGAGTTTGGTGTTAATAAATGTTCATATAATAACTAGTGGTTTAACACATAGTGCACCCAAAACATTTACAAGGAAACTCCTAAAATAATAAAAAGTATCAAATTATTTGAAAAACTGTTCAACAAAATAAATAAAATAAACTAAAGAGGATTTGCTTCTATCAGGTGTCATTGATTATGAATGGATTTATTGAAAAAAAATCATTTTATTGAATATTATATGGGTAACTTTAAGTTTTCTGACATGTTCAGGACAGAGGAGATTTTGCTTTGCAGTTTCTCAGTATCATGACAAGCTGTAGGTTTTGTTTTTTCTTTATTTACTTCAAAAGAGAGAAAATTAATGTTTAATTGTTGATAAATTAGGGACCTCCTTCTGAGCTTTTCTAATGCTACGATAGTGCAGAGTCTTGACACTCTTTTCAACCAAACATATTTTAATATTAACTCAACAGCACTAGTTAGCTTTAAGTCTAAGTCTAATAAGATCTCAAATACTAGGATTTGGGGTGTGAGCTTTGCTAATATCACTAATAACGGAGATGAGTAAAATTTAAAGAGACAGCATTGGAACATCACTGAGTACTGAACACTACCGGAGGAGGGGTAAAGAACAGGCTATATGCCCTGACCCACTTCCCTACTCTAATGATGCCCTGTGGCAGTCATTCCTCATTACAACACACACACACACACACACACGCACACACACACACCTCGAGCCCCTCACCATGTGGAGCCTATAGCTGACCTCAAGGGTCCTGCAGAAACACAGCACCAAAACCTGCAGCCAGTGAGCAGGTGCAGCCCCTTGAGACACTGTATGTATGTGTGTGTGTGTGTGTGTGTGTGCTGGAAGTAATGAAGGATGGCAGGTAGAGGAAGAACAGACCAGACTCTCCTAAGACATGCTAGTGGCAACACACACACACACACACACACACACACACATTTAACTGAACGTGCACTGGTTTAAATACCACTAGATGATTGTTGTTATTTTTTATTTATTTATCTGATCGATTGTCTCAGAATTTGTTCCTTTTTTCTCACATAAAATCTCACTTTATTAATTTTTTATCAGGGATTTAAAACACTTTTACACTTGTTTTTATCATTTGTGATTTTAAATTTCTTTCATTTCAAACTTTCCTTCAGTCTCTAATGGTTTACCAGTTAAACTGATGATTTATTGATGATTTTGGTGAGTAATAAATGATTTATAATCAAGTTGTTCATTATACTGCAGTTTATTAATGAACAGTGGCTTCTAAACTCCTGCTAATATTCTGGTAAGTATTAATAAATGCATTAATTCAACAATTTGAAAATTATAAATTTATTATAGATTATAATTCTCCAGTTCTCTGGACACACAGAGTTCAAGTATTAATTAAATTGTTATAATGGTTCAACCTTCTATGTTTAACTTTATAAATTAATATTTATTTATAATTCTGAAATTGTTTATAATTATTATTATTATTATTTATTTGATTTTTTAAGTTGTTTTATTTATTTTTTATTATCATTATTTACATTCTGAAATTGTTCTAAAATATTTACATTAATTGATCAAGCTTTAATTAGTAAAATACTTATTACATTTTTGTTTTATTAACCTTCAATGAAAAATGTTAGCCTTCCCATGATTTACTGTTTATTATTTTTATTCACTTTTATTATCTTGTTCTCTATCAGTTTGTGTAATGCTCATATTTAAATGCAAATCTTTTCTTTTTTCTGATTTTGTAAAAAAAAATATATTTTGATTGTGTTGTTTTTGTTTTTTCAAGTTATTTGTAGACAAAATAATTTTCATTATTTGTATTTCTCATTTTATTATTTATGCTGACTTTGATTTTTAAGCTATTTTTATTTTATGTTTACTTTTATTCTGCTCTCCGTCTGTGTATTCAGAGTTTAAATAATGCTCAGATTATTATTCAGTTATTACATTCTTGTTTTGCTTTTTTGCTTTAAAACCATTTCACATGTTGCAGCCTACAAATAATATGATTTAAATATACTTTAAATAATATACCTTGAATAATTTTTCATATTTAAATGTACTATGTTAATTGTAATAGCAACACTGTAAATTATTATATTCTACATTTCAGTTGCTCTCTTTTTTTTTTTTTTGGTCTGGATTTGTGTCCAAAGAGATTGAATGAGAATTTTCTGTGGCAAAAATACACACTATATATTAGACATATTTTAAGGTTTAATACTTTATTCTCATTAAACCAGAATCATTGATGTTACACTGTAAAGAATTACAAATAAAATAACAAACTAAGTTTAAATAATTTTGTTTTATTGTTCTGTTTTCCCCCTCACAGACTGATCCTCTGTCTCCCTCCATCATGCCGAAGGAGGAGTGTAAGTTATCTTCGGGCTGTAAACATAAAGAGCGTAAGCCAAAGAAACCGCACTACATCCCGCGTCCCTTTGGGAAGCCTTATAACTACAAGTGCTTCCAGTGTCCCTTCACCTGCATGGAGAAATCCCACCTGTACAACCACATGAAGTACAGCCTGTGTAAGAACTCGCTCTCGCTCCTCATCGAGTCTGACTGGTCCTATAAAAAAGGGAACATGCTGCCATCTGACCAGTTCCGCCTGCAGCAGGGCACTGTCGGAAGTCATGCTTCAGACCAGGAGCAAGAGCAGGTGGAGAAGAAGGGAGGAGACGACCTGCAGCTCAGCTTCAGTGATGAACAGAAGATGGAGATGGAAAATGGTGCAGAAGCTCAAGCGGAGATGATCGGGGCAGCCAATCAGAGCTCAGAACAGACAGAGGCCTCTCCAAGGGGTGGGGCCAAGCAGGAAGCTGAGCTTATCATGGCGGATGTGTTCTCACTGGAGGAGCAGCTGTTACGAGCGCGCTCAGTGGAGGTTGAATCAAAGCTGCGTCACTACCGTCTCTCCAAAACACGCTTACTCCTGTCTGAGTCATTGCCCTGTTACCCCCCCACATTAACCCCTGGACATCTCAACTGTCCTGATGCCCCACCTCTCAACCTCTCACTGCTTGGGGTTGGCTACCCTTTGACCTCTGACCTTTTTTCCTATCTTAACCCTGGCCTCGGGACTACAACAACATCTAATCCAGCACAGGTTGGCTCTTTGCCTTTTCTAGCTTCAGCAGCTCCACTCACACACACTCACACACACTCTGACCGCTCAGTACTGCCCCCACGCTTCTATTACCCCTTCCTGTGTGAGCACACAACAGCACCAGACCCCAGCAAAGCCATTAAACCCACTGCCTTTACCCCCAAACTCAACCTGTGGAAGTTCCCGACACTCCGGCCTGCAGGCTCAACTGAAGCCTGGAGCTCGCCTGGCAGCTTGAGCCCAGAGATGGGGCCTGCCACCGGGAAGAGGGTTCAGAGCCGATGGGAGGTGGAGCAAAGTGGGAAAAGGGCGGCGAGTTCTGCAGATTCCCATAATACACCTGCAGAGAAAAAGGTGGCATCTTCATTCCTGCTCAATCAGACCACGCCCATTTCTGTTGACAGACTCCTCCTACAGAGCAGGTGAGAGAGCCAAGTGATGGCACCAGACATGCTGACTTTATTCATTACTACATCCTGTTGGTTTAACTGTTTGTTGATTTGCTTTTTTCCTCTTATTTTTCCTCTTTTTTATTTTTTATTTATTTTTAAATTTTCTTTCTTTCTTTATTTATTTCTGTTTTACTTCAACATTTGTGTCTCGCTTTCTTCATTCAATTAAAAAAAGTTCTATAACCTTTCCTAATCTTATTTAAGCAGAAAAAGAATTATATAAATATTTAGGAAGGACCAGGAGTGACTTCTTTCTTTCTTTCTTTCTTTCTTTCTTTCTTTCTTTCTTTCTTTCTGTTTTACTTCAATATTTGTTTCTTTCTTTCATTCTAAAGAAAACTTTCTCTTGTCTTATTTAAGCAGAAAATGCACTATATAAATATTTAGGTGGGGTTGGGAGTGCCTACTAACTGTTTTCTTTTTGAATAGAAGTGGAGAACTAATCAATAATATATAATAATGAATAATATTTTGAAATATATTTGTTGCCACCACTCATCTACTTACAAAATTACACAAAGGCTATTTCTCCATGACAGCAGTTTTTGTTGCTTTAAACGGTCTCTTGGCTCCGTGAAGCCTGCGAGTCAGTGTTCTTATCCTGAAAAAGGAAGTGGATAGGACTCACATGGGGAGTCCAGCAGTGCATGAGGTTGATGACAATGGATGGTTGATGATAAGCTGATGGGTATACGGGTGGTTCTCTGTTAACCTGATGGTATCTTTAGATGGAGAAATGAGGTATCCAGCTGGGGAACTGGAATGAGTTCCAATGATAATCAGAGAGTAGGATTATGATTAAAGGTATAACAATACGTCATGACAAAATGCATCGTGATGCAAAATTGTGATGATGTGTATCATAGAAACGTGATTTACATAGTGTAAGTTAGCATTCTGTTACTTATACAGTTGCAGAGTGCACACGGACTGATAGCTCTGGACTACAATGAGGTTACAGGATTACACAACCATGTTATAGCTCTTTAAAAATAGAGCTGTCCTGTAGTTTTCAAACATCACCAGCTCTGCATCACTGCACCTTACAGCGCTGGAGACAGAGGCATTTTCGCCGACTTTGGCGCTCTATTTCCAGTTAAAATGATGCCTCAGGTGCTGCAACGAGCTCATTATGTTTCTATCCATCATTTTCCTCAGGTCAGACAATTTATAATTTTATTTATTTATTTTTAAGATATGGTGCAGTACATTTTGCTTACAATATTACCGTAAACCTCTGTTCATAGTAGTTTTTGATTTTATATAATTTTATACAGACTAAAATGCACACTAGCCATGTTTACATGCACCCATTTTTTTTTACAGTCGGAATGAATTCATTCTGATCTGTGATGCTGAAGTATTGTTGACATGAAAGTGATCAGATAGAGCTAGTGTGTGTTTATTTGTTCCAAGCGCACAATCAGAACAGAATTTCTGAAGTGTGCACAGTCTCACATAGCTGGCTTTCTCCACTCTGTAAACATGGACATGGCAAGTATTTTTTCCAGCATTTCTTTTATCTATTTTATTTAACTTAAGCAAGATTTGGAAAGAAACCTTCTCCTTGTCGAAGTGCTGAACAAGAGAAGGCAAGCACAGGATCATTTGTTTTAAAAATGCTGTCCTGTACAAAACCAAACCTTTACTGCCTATTTCCAATTACCAGAAAAATTATCTTGGCACAGTTGTTTTTTTAAATTGAAAATACGTCAACAACTTGCAACAACAGACAAGGAACATCTTGGCACAATTGTCCAATACATCCAGAAGCAGTGTGTGACATCATACACACTGTTACCATGAGGCTACAAACAAAGCACCCAGACATCATCACTGTGTAAAGGCATACTGAACATGTGCAGAAGGCAATCCACTCAAGCTTTAACAGGGATAATGTCTTGTTTTGATTGATTTATGAAAAGTTTAAACTTACCCCTCTGAAATTTCAATCTGTTTAGGCTTTTTATTCTGACTGAGGTGTTTATATGAAGCATTTTTTTCCCCCAGTTTGACTTCTAAACTGATTATAATTAGAATATTAGGCTCCATGTAAACTCAGCCATTGTTTTGCATTGTGGAATAGTTACAAAATAATTAAACAGTGGCCAGTCAGCATACAACTTCCCACAAGAATAAATAATAAATAAATCCTTCACTTACTTCAAGCAGGTGAAAAGAGTTCCTTGATGAGGACATTTACACCACACACAGACAGAACGATGTGCTTAATAAAACCATTCTCTTCTTATTTTTACACAGGGTGACTCTAAGACCTTTTGGTTGCCCTCTAATGGGCAGGTGAGGAATAACACCAGTCTGTAAATTATTGGCTTCAGTACGATCAAATATCTCACACTATTGAGTAAAACATTGCCAAATCATAAATTTTGTAAGGTAGTGTCCAAAGTAGTGTAAAGTACTCAAAAATTAAACACTCAATGATATTTTATTCTTTTCCTTTTTGTTTAACAACCTTATTTCTTAATTTAATATGCTTACAAGTTAATTCAGTTTAAATCCTTTGGAAACCTGACACAAAAAGCAACAAATTATGTGCTTAAAAATCCTATCTGTATTTTAATCATATTAAACACATTAAACATATTTCAATTTCTAATTCATACTTTACATGTGTTTCTTAGAATATAAGGTATTAATTATAAATTTAAATATGTTTCATGTGTTTGATATTATTAAAATACAGATTGCATGTTACATATTAATTTAATATTCCATGCACTGAGAGGCTCTGGTTGAAATGATGGATTTACTGAGGTGACTGGTATAGTACTATTTTGAGAGAGGAACAATACTATGCCAGTCACCGAAGAAAATCCATAATTCCTGGTGCCTCTCAGTGCATGGTATATAAATTTATACCCCTCATAAAAAAATTCCAGACTAAAAGTGTCAACTACAAAGAATTAGAAATAAATCTGAAAAAAAAAAGAAATGCTCATGGAGCCAGAGCTGTGACTCGAGTCGGCCAGATAGCTTGAAATTGTGATGTCAGTTCATGGTATACCCTGGATACAGCATGACTGACTCACACCATATCCATTTTTTTTTTGACATCACGAGATACATTGCTTAATCAATGGTGGAACTATTTTATATCACATGAGCCATCATTGGCCAATCCTTGCACGGGAATTATTTGATGACGGATATCAATGTGGCATCCGTCAGTCTTGAAAGACCATAGATCTGCGGCCAGAGAGTTTTGATTCAGCTGCTGATGGCGGTGCAGCATCTGTTGTGGCTGTACAGGCCCACATGGGAGTGACAGTCTCGGTTGCAGCAATTGTATTTGAAGACACCATCTCCCAATGTTGCTTTGTTGTAGTCTTTTCACTGGACACACTTTTCCTCAGCGGCAAGCCTCAGTTCCTCTTCTCCTCACTCCAACCCTCTGTGTAGTTCATGTCTCCAGCATGAGCAATCATTCATGATGTCTTCCCATCTCTCAACATCCAGATCCATTGACTTCATGTCCCTTTTGTAGACATCCTTAAAGCAAAGATGAGGTTGTCCTCACGCTCTCTTGCCAATGGCCAATTCCCCATACAGTAGATCTTTTGGAATCCTCCCGTCTGGCATCCAATGTACCTGTCCAAGCCAGCAGAGATGGCATTGGTGGAGAAGATTGAAGAGGCTGGGTAACTGGGCGCAGGTGAGAACTTCAGTGTTGGCGACTTGGTCGATCCATTTGATGCCTAGAATGCATCTCAGGCTGCGAAGGTGAAAGGCATTGAGATGTCGTTCCTGCCTGGAGTAGAGGTTCCAGGTCTCACTGCTGTAGAGTAGCATGCTGAGGATGCATATCCTATAGGGATATATTACCTTATATAATGTTTGTTTCTTAGAATATGGAAGGCATGGTGGTGCAGTAGTTAGCACTGTAGCCTCTGGGTTCGAACCTCATGCCCGACAGGGGCCTTCCTACATGTAGTTTGCATGTTCTCTCCATGTCTGCATGGGTTTCCTCCAGGAAAAGACATACAGACATACAGATTAGGTAAAATACCCAGGTGCTGGGGTTGCACAAGCCAGTGCATACTTACTGCTGGTCCCAAGCCTGGATAGATTGGGGAGAGTTGCGTCAGGAAGGTCATCTGGTGTAAAATAAATAAATAAATAAATAATAAAAACTATGCCAAATCAAATATGTTGATCTGGATGATCCGCTGTGGTGACCCCTAACAGAAGCAGCCAGAAGATGTGTTTCTTAAAATAATGTTTAGCCATTTTTGAAAAAAAATATTTGTATACCTGTGATTTCAAAACAAGATATTTAGCATAAAGGCTGTTTCCCATACCAAAAAAAAAATTAATATTACAAACATTTTACATTTGTGGTTTGTTCAATAGCTTTATTTATTTTTATTGTGGACATGTGGCTGTGATGAAAATTATGTGAAGGGTTTTAATGACTTATAACACTCCCTTTTTGTCTCTGTTTGTCTCTAGTCTCAGCAGTCGGACTGGAATGGACGAGCGTTACTCGGACGTAAGAAGTTCCACTCACTTCTTGGAGGTGGGAGAAGAGAAGGACAGAGGGATGGATGGAGACACAAATGAAGGGATGGATGGAGAGATAGTGTGTGATCTTTCCTCAGCACTGCAGGAGCTCCAGCGTGCTGAGCGAGAGGCTGCACTACACCCTGAACACGCCCACTCTCACCATATGTGGGCACAAAAGATCCACAAAATCCGTCTGGAGCTGTCTCACATTCAGCAGGCACTGCAGAGTACCACACAGGGACCCCTCGACCTGTCTGTCAAAAAGGAGCCCATCACCATGACGACAGCACCTCCTTTTGAAAAGCATGAAATGAAACTGGTGACAAATGTTAGCATTTATTACTAGTTACTGTTTTTAATAGGTTGTCCAGAACACGTAAAAATTCTTCATAGTCAAAAAATTTCAGATATCTCCAATTGCATGACAATGCAAAGTTTTCATGATACAACAGTCAAGGAATGTCAACAGATAGTGGTCAGTGCTAGGTTGCTAAATTAGGACTTGGGACAAGTTTTTAGCTTTTGTAACTTGTATAAAATTCTTTGCAGGTAGCGTCACATTCATATTTCTTTAGAGACTATTTACTGTACCCTCTTAGCACAACATTAGTTTCTCAGCTCATCACATATACTGACCTTCAGGACTCACTTTTTCTCTCACTATTTTTTTTGCATGGAGACATGAGACACTGAGGGGATACATGGGACAAAAATAAAATACCTCTGCCTACAATTTAATTTTTTATTTATGATCAAAATTTGTACCATAGGAACTGTATGCACACATAATGCTGCTACAGTGATAGAAAAAATGTCAGTTTACCCAAAATCAGACTCAACAAAACAGTTCCATTCTCAAGAAGGAATGAAATAAGTTTAATCCTCATGCAGGGACACACCCACATTTTTAACAAAATTTTAAACAAGTTTATATTTGTAAACCACAAGAAAAAACCTGTAACATGATGAACTGTCCCAACTCTCCCCATCTGGACATTTTGAAAGGGAAAAAAATCCTTAAATTTTTTCCCCCCAGAATTTAAGTTTAATAAATAATACTATAACTGGTCAGGGCAGCATGGTGGTGTAGTGGTTAGCACTGTCACCTCACAACAAGAAGGTCCTGGGTTTGAGCCCAGCGGCCAATGAGGGCCTTTCTGTGTGGAGTTTGCATGTTCTCCCTGTATCTGTATGGGTTTCCTCCGGGTGCTCCGGTTTCCCCCACAGTCCAAAGACATGCAGGTTAGGATAATTGGTGACTCTAAATTGACCGTAGGTGTGAATGTGAGTGTGAATGGTTGTGTGTCTCTGTGTATCAGCCCTGTGATGACCTGGTGACTTGTCCAGGGTGAACCCCGCCTCTCACACATAGTCAGCTGGGATAGGATCCAACCTGCCCACGACCCTGTAGAACAGGATAAGCAGCTACAGATAATGGATGGTTGGATGGATGGATTTGTATTCTTACAGAGAGAAGCCAGTAACCAGAGAGAGAGAGACAGAGTGAGAGATGAGCAACCCAATGCCGTGTGTGTGTGTGTGTGCGCCTGGATAAAGTTGCTGAGAAAGCGAAAGTAAACTGATCATGAATGCACTGTGTTGTTGCAAGCCTGTCTCCCAGTTCCTCATTCCCTCAGACTGAACACCGTCATTACCTGCAGTGTACCAAAAGTGACCAAGCCTCTGGAACAAAACAAATCTTTTATTGTTTTCATACCTTTTATTTTGCATTTTAATATAATAAAAAGGAAAGTACAGGAGGTCTGTCCGAGACTATCAAACAACACAAAGTTCCTTTGGAAGATACCATCATCTAAATCTAATTATAGCACAAATGTCAGCCTGGTGAACTACATGAGCATCGAAACATTACGCTTTTACACAATATTCAGTTCTATTGAACACATAAGTTTACCTTTCTAATTATCTGATCCCTGAACCAGTACTGCTAAACCTAAATTTCACACAATTCTGTAAAATTGCAGACAAAAATAAAGTTATTGTTGTTGTTGTTTTTTTTACTTAAATGTGGCTTAAGCTGTCTTCATGGCTTATTAACCTTCAGCTCTTCTGTGTGATGTTCCAGTTCTTCAGGGTTTTTTTGTTTTTTTCACTTTTCATCCACTAATGAAGCTAGCCACAATAAGATGATACTAAAACCTAAAATCTGACAGAAAAAAAATAAATATACAAATAAGTAGATGTTTCCTGACTTCAGTTAGTTCTGGTTAACCCAAGTAAGTTTTGAAGAAAAGCTGAGCACAACATGTTCTTTACTGGAGAATACTTTACTTTATTATCTTTTATCTGGTGTTATTTTTATTTTATTATATATAATTTTTTTTTTTTTAAATCACATATAAACCTGGCTTTATGAAGTTCTACCTGCCTTCCAGTCATCATCCAGCATGAACACAACTAAATGATTTCACTATTAAAACACAAAATAAAACAAACAATCTTGTTTTGGAAAATGTTCAGGTTTTAAAACAGTGTTTATTGAGTTCATATTTCTTTCACCAAGGTTAATTATCTTGCATTTTAAGAAAATTACATTTCTTGACATGATTTTATTATAATAATGTGATTTTAATGGGCTCGACACAGCGACAGTTCATTTGATTTATCATTCATTATATATTTAATGAGATTCAGAAAAAGAAACAAACAGCCAGATAATAAGGTTCAGGCAGGTAGAATTTTATAAAACTACTCAAAAGTAAAAACAAATGTAGACTTTGAAGTCATTTAAATAATCAATTTATGTTTTTAATCATTGATGATACTTCAGAGGTTTGTTTTACATGGAATATTTTAAAATTGTCCAGTTTCACAAAATAGCTTATTGATCCTAATATAACCGTAAGATACTGCGATCATGAAGTTCATTACACACACACACACACACACGGAATCTCTAAAAATAGACGACATATGTCAAAATATTTAGTCACAATCATTTTATAATTGTAATAATAATATGTGTTGCTGACATCAAATTCAAAATGAGTATATATTTTTCCAAAAAACAATAACATTTCTCAGTTTCAACATTTGCTATGTTATTGTTGTACTATTTTTAGTGAAAGATAGGGTTTCCATGATTTGCAAATTATCGCATTCTGTTTTTATTTACAATTGACACAGCATCCCAACTTTTTTGGAATTGGGGTTGTACTTCATTATATCATAAATAATTCTAATAAATTTCCCCGAACTGTAGCAGAGTGTAAGTACAGACAGGGTGTGTATGAGGTATAGAACTCCATGTGAAAGGTAATTATTTAATATTCTGATTTCAGCCAGTAAGAACACTGTTTTGACTTATACCGGTACCTGCACAAATAATCGAAATGTGTGTGTGTGTGTGTGTGGTGTTTAGAGTTCAGACCTCACCTGAGACATGGACATCCACTTCTGAGCCTCCTCACTCTCCAACAGGATCGTCTGGTTTCCTGAAGGCTTGGACCATTTTAAAGTGTCTGTTTCAGTGTGCACACCTTCCGAAGCTGAAGCCACGCAGGCCAGGTAGCAGTCATCGATCAAGCAGGGAAACAGCCACTCCGCAGATGACAGAAGAGAGTAACAGAGTTTATCTTGCTTGAAGTTATCTTCCACAGTTCTGCTGTCTGTCTGTGGGAAGCTGCCCATGGCACGATGAGTGATGAAGAAGGAAATAAAAGAAGGGACTCCAGTATAAAGTATAAATGCCACAATGTTCTTGACGTGCTCACAAAGACAAATAAAATCATCATCGATATTTTGCTCCAAAACATAAAGTAAAAGGCTAATGATCCCAAATTTTCCAGATGGTTTCTTCACAGTTTCATTAACAGCCCCACAGATAGAGTGAATGGATGAAGACGTCCTTAATCTCGTCCCTGTTGAGATTCTGAGATATGTCTTTGATCACCATCGTTGAGCTCTCTCTCATATACACTGCAGTGTTGTTCGTTACTCCTCCCTTGTTATACATGTAAATATGTCAGAGTGAAATGTTCAGTAGAGGAAGAGACAGAGCTTTATCACTTCTACACTGGAGCTGTGAATGCAGAGCACGACAAAAATGTCACACAAAGAGCAAGAAAAAGTAACGTCTCAGTGAAAGGAGCCATAACATGATTTTATATGAATGTGTGCACACACGACAACCAGCCGTCGCAACATGATGACTTACAGTGACAGAACACATTTTGAGCAGATTTCTTACTGCAGGTTGGTCAAAACATCTTCAGTAGCTTCAGTGCTGCATTGAGACAGTTTTCCAAAACTCCAGGGTTCCAGAACTGACTCGAGTCAGTCATCTTCAGAAGGTTCAATCATCTCCACTGGAGACTGAGATTCAAGTTTATATATTATTTTAAGAACAACCAGGTGATACAAAAATAACAAATAATATTTATGGTCTAAACAGAATGACCAACAGGGTGGCACGGTGGTGTAGTGGTTAGCGCTGTCGCCTCACAGCAAGAAGGTCCTGGGTTCGATCCCCGTGGCCGGCGAGGGCCTTTCTGTGTGGAGTTTGCATGTTCTCCC
>JAOANJ010000024.1:70932909-70945616 GCA_026413345.1 Ariopsis seemanni | reverse complement strand
CATCCATGATCTCGAGCCGCTCATCCTGTTCTACAGGGTCGCAGGCAAGCTGGAGTCTATCCCAGCTGACTATGGCTGAGAGGCGGGGTACACCCTGGACAAGTCGCCAGGTTATCGCAGGGTTGACACAGAGACAAACAACCATTTACACTTTTTTTTTTTTTTAAACACCTACGGTTAATTTAGAGCCACCAATTAGCCTAACCTGCATGTCTTTGGACTGTGGGGGAAACCGGCGCACCCAGAGGAAACCCATGCAGACACGGGGAGAATATGCAGACTCCGCACAGAAAGGCCCTCACTGGCTTCTGGGCTCGTACCCAGGACCTTCTTGCTATAAGGCGACAGTGCTAACCACTGCACCACCCTGCTGCCCCAGAGAATATACCAAGAAGGAAAAATTGTCTGGTATTATTGTGTCCTGTCCCTTGTTTAACAGTAACAGCTTGTGAGCAGCAGTCTGTCGGTGTTTTCCCTGTGCCCTCCCCTTTTCTACCAAATCAGTTCCAGGGCTGGTTCGGGGCCAGTGCTGGTTCACAACCCGTTCAACTTGCGAACCAGCTGAGAACCAGTTTGCTTTTCCATAGCTCGGGGTGCTAAGGGGAGCCACGTCGTTATGTCATGTCAGTTACGTCGCTGCGTTTGCATAAACCTTGGTGCGAACATCGAAGCAACAACACCACGGAGAAGAAGCAGCAACAGTAATAATAATGGATGACTGCTGCTTTACTGCAGCCACGATATCTCGTCGCTTATTTAAAAATGGCGCCCTCTCGCAGTCTTGCGAGAAGTTCTTAACAACTTCACCCCCCTGCTGATGTAAGCAGTTCTTTCCTCTGGCCCAGCAAAGAGCTGGTGCTACCCTGGAACTGTTTTTTCTGGCCCAGAGCCAGTTCTTTGTCAGTGGAAACAGAAAACCCGGTTCCAAACTAAGCACTGGCCCCGAACCAGCCCTGGAACTGATTTGGTGGAAAATGGCTACAAGTGAGTTCGTGGAAGCCTTCAAACATGGCTGCCATGGACTACAACTCCCAAGTGCCACAGTGCCCTCCCTCTCTCGAGTACTGATTGGGAGTACACCTGTTTCTAATCACACTCCCTATATAAGCATGCCAAACACTCCAGGCTGTTGTGAAGTATCATTCTGTGTTCTTGTACCTGATCATACCGAGTCATTCTGTTATTTTGGCCTGACTCTAGTTGTTCTGACATTTGCTACAGGTTTACTGACTCTGAGACTGTGGTTTACCTCTGACATTCTGATTTTGCATCAACCAAAATTTAACACTAACCTGACCCTGATTCTTGTCTCACGATTTGGCTTTGTTCACCAGTTTGCGATGCATCCACTGTCCCCTGCAATTGTATCCATAAGTGCCTGCACTCTGACAAAACCCGACTGCACAAAACAGTTCTATTCTCAAGAAGTAATACAATAAGATTAGTCGTCTTGCAGGGACATGCCCACATTTTGAGCAAAAAACATTTTAAACAATTTAGTGGCAAACACACAATAGCCTGAATGGTCCAAGTGCTTGCTTGTTTTCTGAATCAGGTACCTGAGTTGTCAAAATGATCAAAAAGCTCATCACAAATGAACTCAGAACACAGCATGCCATAAAGTGTATGTTTCTCATGGCTTGGCAACAGAAGTGTGTAGGGAGTCAGCTTGGTTATTAAAATGGTGTCAGTATCCATGCCTGCTTATAACATTTATAGTGACATTACTTCAACTGCTAACAGCTGATATTACTTCTCACACATCTTGATTTTATTCTCTGTTCATGCACACCATTGAAGAACCACAGCATGGGTTATTTTTTTCACACTTCTTTCAAATTATTGGATGATTAACATTATACTGCGAGTGTGGTTAAAATTGACCAAATTAACCATGCGTCAAGAAATGCCACATTGCACCACATGTGTTGCAGCTCTCCCCATCTGGGCATTTTGGGGGAAAAAAATCCTTCAATATTTTTCCCTGAAATTTAAGTTTAATAAATAACACTATATATGGTAACTCTAGGCTACATACTTTAATTCCTAACAAATCCCCAATTCACCAGCATATATTACATCATAGAATGGGAGTGGAGGCAAAATAGAAAATACAAGTTTTGCTTGATAAAATACTGAACTGCACAAACCTTAGTGCAGTATTTAGCTTCGTGGCTGCAAAGGAAGTCGGTTACTCTAAGGGGCAACATCTAACTTCTGATAGAATCTAAAACCTATTGGTTTAAATTAATTTATGGTAATACAAACTGCCCCAAGTCTCCCTGCTCTCCTTTACAGAAAAATAAACAAAATTAAAAAAAAAATTAAAAATGAAAATTTCAGCAGCATCATCTTGTAGATCATCAGGATTTTGCCCCAAAACCTTATCTACATCATACTGTACATTCTTCCTGGACAAACAACAGAGGAAGAACTACCTAAAGTTACAGATCCACCCTGACATGATTCTGCAGTGATATCTTCATAGGCTCTATGCATTGCCTCAAGAAGTTTCACTTGTTGATATGGATTCTGCCCATATACCTTCCACTGACACACTGAAAAAAAAAAAAATTGGATTGAGGAAAGGGGGATATGGTGGAAGGATTATCAGCTGGATGTGTGGCAAACCATTCTTCCATGTCATCTGCACAGTGGAAACTGACATCATCCCATTATAACAACATAACTGGTGCTGTCTGCAGTCCATGTGATGACACAAATGTGTCACGAGCCAACCAGGAATATCTAGGTACTGATTTGATCTTTTACTTCACTCCCTGGCTTTCCCTGAGCCTTCCCCATGCTGCGGTCAGCACATCTGTCTCTCATCTGCTCATCCACAGCTCTATATTATATCACTCAGTGAGTCACTTGGCGTGGGATTGTCTTCACCTCAGGTTATATGTATTTCACCCTTTTTTTTGGTGCTATTTTTGTATTCAGTTATTTTGTTACTTTTTGCACTGTGGAATTACTTCGCTCTTTTTCTGTGGATTACTTTGCCTCTTATTTTGGGACTGTGAGCACATTTCTCCTGATGCAGAAGTGCTCAGAACTTTTGAACTTTTGTTTATTAGCTGAGAGCTCTTTTCCTGCTGTGGAGTTGCATTCTGGAATCTGCTACATTTTTGTGCTTCTGTGCTCATCTGACAGTTTGTCTCTCATCTCCGTTTTTCTCGAATTACCTATTCCAATAATTTCTCTCATCGGCTGCTTCCCTCCTCCACGGTCAGGATTAAATCCCAGTGTGGCGGGGGGCAAGCATCGGTTTGTGAATGGAGGGTGGATTCAGGGAAGGTGAGTGGCAAAGTGAATGCATCTATTGTCAATTATCGTTGTGTATGTGTGTGCGTCTGTGTATGTGTGTGTTTGTTGCAGTGTTGGCAGAGGGCAGAAAAGTAGGGAAAGAGAAAACAGCTCTCCCGACCAGAACACGCATGTCTATGTGTGTCTGAGAAGTTAGCGAGTGAGTAAGTGAACACATGAAGCTGAAAAGTGATAATCATAAAAATAAAGTGTGTGCGAACATCACATGGCAAATCGGGGTGTTGACTTTGAGGGGAGGTGAATGGATAGGAGCAGTGCTCTGCAAATACACCACCTCAACCTATTAAAATGTTGGAATGAGGGAGTCCCTACGGTATTGGTGTTGGTAGTTCTGGAGAGGGCAGAGCTGGGGCCGGAGGTAAAAACAACAAAAGCAACAACTCAAACCGCTCCAGTCCCGTGTGGAGACCACCTCTCACCGCCCCAACTCACAGAAGTTGCCAAGTTGCAATAAGAATTTTTGGACCTGTTCTTGCCCCTTCCTGGCTGCACCCACCTCATAGAACACCACACTGAAACGCCCCCGAGAGTGGCGGTGTGTAGCTGTCCTTACCGCTTACCCAAACACACAAAAAAAGGTGATTCAGGATGAACTCAAGGCCATGCTTGACATGGGCATAATCAAGGAGTCACATGGTGACTGGAGCAGCCTGGTGGTCCTGGGACCCAAGACTGATGGGTTGGTCTGGTTCTGTGTAGACTACGGAAAAGTCAACGTGGTGTCTAAATTTGATGCATACCCCATGCCTCGCATTGATGAGTTGCTCAATCAGTTAGGTGCTGCTCGCTTTTATTCAACACTGGACTTAACAAAAGGATATTGGCAAATCCTCTTGACTCCTCTATCCTGAGAGAAAACGGCCTTTTCTACACTGTTTGGATTACACCAGTTTGTCACACTTCCTTTTGGGTTATTTGGGGCTCTCGCTATGTTCCAGCAGCTCATGGACAAGATCTTCCGTCCCCAAGCCACCTATGTGGCAGTGTACCTCGAAGACATTATCGTGTATAGCAATGATTGGCCATGGCACCTTGAACACTTTAGGGCCATTCTAGAGTCACTGAGGCATGCAGGTCTCATAGCTAACCCAAAAAAAGTGTTCAACTGGGCAGGTGGAAGTACGGCATCTGGGTTTTTACTTGGGTCATGGGCAGGTGCGTCCCCAAATTGACAAGACGGCAGCGATTGCAGCCTGCCCAAGGCCCAACACCAAATAGGGGGTGAGACAGTTCCTGGGGCTGGCTATCATAGGTTCATACCTAACTATTCAGATATCAACAGCCTGCTGACTGATCTCACTATAAAGGAGCAGCAGATACGGTGCCAACAGGCTTTCACCAGGGTAAAAGCTGCACTGTGTGGGGGACCGCTCTTACACTCCCCTGGCTTCTCTCTCCCCTTTATTTTGCAGACAGACACATTGGACAGAGGGCTGGGGGCCGTTTTATCCCAGGAGGTGGCGGGCGAGGAACGTCCCATGTTGTACGTCAGCCGCAAGCTCTCGATGTGTGAGAGTAAGTACAGCACCATCAAAAAAGAGTGCCTGGCCATTAAGTGGGCAGTCCTCCTACTCTGATACTACCTGCTGGGGCACCCTTTCACCTTGTGTTTGGACCACGTGCCCCTCCAGTGGCTCCACCGCATGAAAGATGCCAATGTGCGGATCACCTGTAGGTATCTTGCCGTCCAGACATTGAAATTCGAGGTGGTCCACAGACTGGGGGTGCAGATGGTAGTGGTGGAATTCCTGTCCTATCGGGGGCGGAGTCCAGTGTTGGCCGGATAGCTCCCCCACCTGAGTCAGGCGGTGGGGGTACGTGGCAGCGGTGGAATGGCCAAGCATCAGTTTGTGAATGGAAGGCGGGGTCAGGGAAGATGAATGGCAAAGTCAAGGCACCTGTTGTCAGTTAATGTTCTGTGTGTGTGTGTGTTTGTTGCAGTGATGGGAGAGGGTAGAAAAGGAGGGAGAGGGCAAAGAGAAGAGAGCTCTCCTAACCAGAACACGTGTGTGTCTGAGTAGTGAGCGAGTGAGTGAGCAAACTCAAGATGCTGAAAAGCAATAATCATAAAAATAAAGTGTATGTGAACATCATCTCCTGCCTGCCATGCTTCAGTACTCCACCCACGAGGGCATATTACACCCAGCCTTCTTCACTCCAGTACATGCTAATCTGATTTTGGGTCCAGGCAGCACCTACTCCCATTTGGCTCATGGTAGAACAATCCTGCCAGAGAAATGGACCCAGCAGACTTTGAATTAGAGCAGCTTTGACCAAACAAGGATGTATTCTGGGTTACCATCAGCAGGAAACTGTGGCTGTCCACCAGAGCACGATGGCCATCACAGACACATTACAGAAATTCTCCTCTCAGATGGAAAGCCTTCAGATATGATCTCCAGTCAACCGGCACCTGCGCCAGTCAGCTCATCCATTGCTCCAACAGTTGTTCCAGCTCCACAACCCCTCCAAGAGCCATACCTGCCTGCCCTGCTGCCTTACGATGGGGAGCCTGGGACCTGCCACTTATTCCTTTCCCAGTGCTCCTTGTTGATAGAACTCCAGGCCTCTGCTTTCCCTTCCAAGAACTCTTGAGTTGCCTATGCTATCACAAGGGCTCAGGAGTGGGGAACAGCAGTCTGGGATACTAAGGTCCCTTGCTATTTGAGTTACAAGGAATTCTCTGAAGAGATGCAAAAGGTTTTTGACCAGTCACCCAAGGACAAGGAGGCAGCTAGGTGACTAATGGAGCTCAAGCAAGGCAGCTGGCTGGTTTATGATGTGGTGCAAAAGCATAATTAAATTTGAGGCTGTTAGGAATAAAGCAGACAGAAATATGAGCTTATTAATACCCTTGCAAGAGGGCTCCTCCAAAATGAAAACCCATAACAATGTTTCACCCAGAGAAGCCTTCTCTGTTTTCACACACACTGTTTTATACTGCCACAATAAACAAGAGCATAACTCACATATCAGATATTGTCTTAATCTCAGGGTGTTCGGCCTTGGCATCCTCTCTATCACTACTTCACTATCCTGGCTATCTTAACATGTATACATGTTTACAGAACATGTTTACCTTGCAGAACAGAACAGTGTGATACAAAAACAACATTCTTCATCTGATATAAACATGAGGCACAGTGTCTCTGAAGATTACTTTTCTAAAGATCACAAAAGTCAGAAGAATTGTCTACAATGACTATGCCACTGAGTTTCATACCTTGGTTGCAGCTGTGGACTGGAATGCCAGTGCCCTGTACAATGCATTTTTTCATGGACTAAACAGCTCTGTATTGGATGAGATCATCCTTCACGACCTCCCTGAGACTCTGGATAGTCTTGTGGACATAGCTGGTTGGGTGGGTACCCAGTTACGCCAACAGAACCTGAGAAGCAACCTCAGGTTTGAACCTAAGGTTGCTGTTTCCTAATCTGAGGCTGCTGCTTCTCCTGAACCAGAGCCCATGCAGTTAGGCAGAAGTCGGGTTACTCCTGAGGAGAGAAGGCAGCGCTGTGAGTCTAGGTCCTGCTTTTACTGTGGCAAACCTGGACATTTCATCACTCATTGCCTGTTAAAAGGGCCTGCCCACCAGTAGCAGCAGGGATGCGGGTGGATGTGTTGTTCTTGGTCTTCCTTGGTTGCACCTGCATAATCCCCACCTGAATTGGAGTAACAGTACAGTCCTCTCTTGGAGCACCTGCTGCTTGGCCACCTGCCTGTCCTCTGCCAAGGCTCCCCTCACCTTCCAATCTCCAGTCCTGACAAGTCCATCAACCTTTCCAACATCACTGAGGAATACTGGGACCTTAGTCAGGTGTTCAGTAAGGTCTGGGCCACCTCTCTCCCTCCTCATTGACCTTACAATTGTGCCATTGATCTGCTTACTGCTACTACTCCCCCTAGGGGTCAAATTTATTCCCTCTTTCCCCCCAAGAGAGAGGCCATGGACAAGTATATATCAGAGTCTCTTGTGGTTGGCATCATTCATCCCTCATCATCTCTGGTGGGAGCAGGTTTCTTTTTCGTGGCCAAGAAGGACAAGTCTCTCAGGCCATGCATTGACTATCGAGGCTTAAATGAGATCACAATTAAGAACCGCTAACCGCTACCCCTTTGAGCTGTTGCAAGGGGCCCAATTTTTCTCCAAGCTGGATTTCCGCAATGCCCATCACCTGGTCCACATTAGGGAGTGGAAGATGGCCTTCAGTATGCCCACTGGGCACTATGGATACTTGATCTTACTTTTTGGCCTCACTAACATGCCAGCTGTCTTCCAAGCACTGGTCAATGACATCTTACAAGATTATATCAACCAGTTCATCTTCATATACCTCGATGACATCCTGAGCATCTCTCCCACGCTCAAAACTCACCGGTCCCACATTAGACAGGTTCTGCAGCAATTACTAGAAAATCAACTTTTCGCTAAGGCTGAAAAATGTGAGTGCACATAAGCATAAAATCTCATTTCTGGATTTCATCATCTCCCCAGGTAAGGTCCAAGTGGACCCAGACAAGGTTAAGGCAGTCTCAGACTGGCATTCCCTTCTCTTGCAGGGAGCTGCAATGCTTCTTGTGGTTTACTAATTTTTATCAAAGGTTTATCAGGAATTATAGCTCCATTGCTGCCCCTCTTACAGAATTCACATCTGCCAAGCACCCCGTTCTCTGGAATGACCATGCTGAGAATGCATTCACATCCCTTAAAACCAAGTTTTCCACTGCACCCGTCCTTATCATCCTAGACCTTACAGCTCAGTTCATGCTTGAGATGGATGCCTCTGATATAGGAGTGGGGCAGTCCTGTCCCAGAGATCATCTAAGGATGGCAAGATGCACCCCTGTGCATTCTTCTTGCACTGCTTGACTCAAGCTGAGCATAACTATAGCATAGGTGATCGGAAACTGTTGGCCATCAAGTTGGCCCTGAAGGAGTGGAAATATTGGTTAGAGGGGACTGAGACCCCTTTTATCATTTGGACTGACCATAAGAATCTTGAGTACATTAAGTCTGCTAAGCAAATTAATTCACACCAAGCCTTGTTCATTTCACATTTTAACTTTGTGCTTTCCTTCAGACCAGGCTCCAAGAACTCCAAGCCATATGCCATCTCCAGACAGTTTTTACCTGACTTTCAGCAAGATGCTACAGAGCCTATCCTTCCTGCCCACTGCCTTGTGGCCGCCGCCCAGTTTGGCATTGAGAAGGTTGTCCAGGAGGCTTTGGCCAGCAATGCAGGCCCAAGTAACAGACCACCTAATTATGTGTTTGTACCCCTTTGTGTACATTCCCAGGTGCTTCAGTGGGGGCACAATTCTCTTCTTGCTTGTCCCCTGGGGTGGCCTGAACCCTCTTCATTATCAGGCAATGCTTCTGGTGGCCAATGATGCAGCAGGATGTCAAGACTTTTGCGGCAGCCTGTGACGTGTGTTCCAGAAGCAAGACTGGTAACCAGCCCATGGCTAGACTACTAAAACAGCTACATGTACTGTACCTCATTGTCCCTGGTCCCACATTGCCATGGATTTTATCACTGGCCTCCCCAGTTCCAAGATTAACATCTGTATCTTGAATATTGTTGATTGTTTCTCTCAAATGGCTCATTTTGTCCCTCTTCACAAGCTGCCATCTGCTAAAGAGATTGCTGAACTCCTGATAAACCATGTTTTCAGGAGTCACAATGTGCCACTGGATATTGTGTCTGACAGAGGTCCTCAGTTTTCTGCTCACTTTTGGAAGGAGTTCTGTAAACTCATTGGAGCCACCCCTAGCCTTTCCTCAGGTTACCACCATCAGACTAATGGTTAGACTGAGCATACTAATCAGAGCTTAGAAGTCGCTCTATGATGCTTGACCTCAGGTGATGCATCTTTCTGGAACTAGGTCCTGCCTTGGATTGAGTACACACACAATAGGCTCCCATCATCCTCCACTGGATTGACCCCATTCCAGTGTTGTCTCAGGTACCAGTCACCTCTCTTTCCCAAGCAAATGGGGGAAGAACCTGTCCCTTCTGCCAGGCCTTCATCTGATGCTGTCTCAGGGTGTGGGCACGTCTGCTACACTCCAGCCAATTACATAAGAGGAAGGTGGATTGATGTCACACACCAGCCCCAGTCTACCATCACAGACAGAGGGTTATGTTATTCACTGCCAAGCTTCCCCTTCAAACCCCCTCCTGTAAGCTGGCACCCAGGTTTGTTGGTCCTTTTCCCATTTCCAAAGTTATTAATCCCACTACTGTCAGACTGATGTTACCTAGATCCATGTGTCATGTTCACCCTTCCCTCCATGTCTCTTAACTTAGACCCCTGGTCTCCAACTCTTTCTCCCCTCCCTCCAAGACCCCTCTCCCCCAGGTTCATCAATGGAGGTCTCTCTCTGTTGTCTTTGGATGTCAACAGCAGCAAAGCAATCAGCAGCAGCAGCTCCAAAGACAACCGACTTACTGTCACAGTACCTTGCAGACACCCTCAGAGAATACAGCCCAAGGCCAACCTGGAACGTGTGCCCTCATCAGGGCAGACAACATCAGATGTCATATGGGATGGCATCACCGTGTTGCAATTGAATGTGGAAGGCCTCACTAAGGCTTATCCTCACCTTAATTAAGCACCTCCTACAGGCGCACAAAGCTACAGCAATCCTCCTCCAGGAAACACACACCACTAACAGCTCCCGTCTGAAGATCCCAAGATTTACCTTGCCTGCACGCACTGAGAGTGGCATCTATGGACTAACCACCTTTGTTAAGAACTCTGCAATATGGAAACCAATTGCAGCCTCCCTCCCAGACTACCAAATGGAATGTGCAGCCACCCTAGTTGAAGATGTGTCTACCATTAACATCTACAAGACCCCTATGGCTTGGCTCAAGGCAGATACCATCCCTGCCTTTGAACCTCCTTGCATTTATGCTGGAGACTTCAACTGCCATAGTACTGCCTGGGGATACACTTCATCCAACCCAGTTGGTCACGCCCTTGAAGACTGGGTCTCAGCTTCTGGTGTGCAACTCCTCTATGACCTCAAACAACTGGACAGCTTCCACTCAGGCAAATGGAACTCAACCTCAAACCTGGAGCTGGCCTTTGCAAACCTGAATGGTCCCTCATCCAACCGAATCATCCTGGAACTGTTTTCCAAATCACAACACAGGCCATCATTGATAATTCCAATCAGTCTGATAGAACCAATCCCTACTAAACCAGTAAAGAGGTGGAATTTCCATAAAGCTAGATGGGACCAGTTCACCAACCTTGTTGATACAGGCATTGACAGTCTACCTTCACCTACAACCTCTGACTTGGACCACACCTATTCAGCCTTCTGTAAACTCCTTACCAAGGCAGCTAAGAGCACCATCCCACATGGGTATCGTCATCGCTATATCCCTACATGGGACGAGGAGTGTGAGTCACACTATGATGACTTCCTGCATGCTGAATCAGGTGAAGAGGCAATCGCTAAAGCATGACTCCTCACAGACTATCTGGACAGAAAGCGCAAAGAGAGGTGGGAGGAGATGGTACAAAAAACTGACTTGACCCACTCCAGCAGTCAGGCCTGGAAGACCTTTAACCGCCATACTGGCAGAAGCCCCAAACATCTGAATGCCTGGTAACAGCTAACTCAATTGCTAAGCAGCTCCTTGCGAATGGTCACTTCAAAAATGTAAACAAGGATGACACTTGCACTATGAAGCAAGAAACAACCAAGTTACGGCAAGCCCAGGGAGTTGATGGTCACCTGTCAACACCCTTCACAGCCGAAGAGCTTTCCGCTGCCATCAATCAACTTAAGAGTGGAAAGGCACAAGGACCTGACAACATCCCACCAGAGTTCCTACTACATTGTGGCCTAAAGTGCCTGGACTGGCTTCAAGTTTTTTACTCCACTTGCTTTGCCCAACAGTCTATACCTAAGATCTTGCATAAGGCAACTATCATTGCATTACCAAAACCAAACAAACCCACCGACAACCCCCAAAATTACCATCCTAATTCACTCCTCTGTGTCCCTTTCAAACTCCATGAATGACTCCTTCTAGCCTGGCTGGAACCAATTGTTGACCCCCAACTCTGTGAAGAACAAGCAGGTTTCTGACGTGGACGCAACACACTACACCAGGTTGTGAAGCTTACCAACAACATAAGAGCAGGGTTTGAAAAACACCAGAAAGTGGGAGTCATCTTGGTTAACCTGACTGCAGCTTATGACACTATGTGGCACCAGGGCCTGATCCTGAAACTCCTCCGGACTATCCCAGATCTCAACCTCGTGCAGTTCATCTCAAACATCTTTGCCAACCGCAGCTTAATTTTGAAGACAAGTGACGGACAGTCCAGTCATCAATGATGTCTCAGAAACAGAGTTCATCATGGTGCAGTCCTGGCCCCCATGCTATTTAACATCTACATCAGCAACCTACCCCATACATCATCAATGCAATATGGATACACAGATAACCTCGTACTCCCGTTTTCAGACAGTAGCTGGTTAAATGTGGAAGATGCACTCATGAAGGACATGGCACTCATAGCAACCTATCTTGAATCATGGAGACTGAAGTTGAGCACGGCAAAAACCACCACCACAGCCTTCCACCTCAACACCAAGGAAGCCCGCCGTCAGCTCACAGTGAACCTCAACGGGACACCCTTACACCACAATGCCACTCCAATATACCTTGGTGTCAAATTAGATAAACAACTGACATTCAAGCAACACCTCGAATCACTATGGGCTAAAAGTGTCATCCAGGATCAACCTCCTTCGCTGCCTGGCAGGGTCATCATGGGGAGCCAATACATCAACCCTCTGCACAGGTGCCCTTGCCTTAGTCTACAGTTCCACAGAATATGCAGCCCCAGCTTGGTGTCATAGTGCACATGCAAGAAAGCTGGATATAACATTAAACAAGACCCTGAGAATCATCACAGGCTGCCTGCATCCAACTCCATCTGAGCACCTACCAATATTAGCTGGCATTGCTCCCACAGCTCTTCGCAGAGAACACCTTACACACAGACTGGTCAACAAGGCTTCGCAAGATACCAATCACCCCTTCACAACCTCGTCCAGAACTCTCAACTGGACCGCCAATGCTTGTCCTCCCACTGCCTCTTCTCCCATCATGCAGCAACCCTATGTGGCACTAACTTCAACACCATAGACAAATGGAGAACCTGCTGGCAGGAGACTACCCCACTCACCCAATTCACACTCTCCCCAAACACAATGTTACCACCAGGAGCTGACCTACCCTGAAGATCTCTCGATTACATTCATTATGTCTTATATTCGATATGGTTAGTTTTTTCTTTTTTATCAGACATCTAGTATTTTGGTTTGTTTACCTGACATGTTTCG
>JAOANJ010000024.1:70593748-70607102 GCA_026413345.1 Ariopsis seemanni | reverse complement strand
AATGTGTTGATTGGTTGCAAGGTCAGTTGATCAGTGTGTGAGTGGAGTGGGAGGTTATACAGTCTGTTGATTGGTAAGTGGATTAATCAGTTGGTGGGTAGAGGTGTGTGTGTGTTGATCAGTCAGTTGGTTGATCAGTGTTGGTAGATCGGTAGGTGTGTGAACAGGCTTACCAGTTGGCAGGTTTCTCCAGAAAATCTGAAGTAGCCGGCTAAAAAAAAAGTAGTAGGTGGATTTGGAATTTGAGGTGGCAAAGCCAAAGGCACACTAAGGGGGGGGGTCCAAAAAATGTTGAAATTTACATGCCTTTTGGTGGTTTCTGGTGCATTCTCGGCTAAGAAATTACTAACAATTTCCCTGTAAAATACTTTCAAACTACGTCTGAAATTTCCCTCCAGATGTGTGTGTGCTTGGCTTTCTCAGTTCCCGTCTGTAGTACGCTGCCTGGCTCTGCAACATAACTACATGAACAAACAAAATTGAATTCACACACATGGTCACATGGTCCAGCTCAGCCAATCAGAGCATTAGAATCGATCAACAAAGATGTCGTTGTGTCCGGTCATGACCCGAATCGAAGATAATTTCGTGGTGGAATAATTGGATTATGGGCAGCAGAGACAATATGAATCACTTGAATACTGGAAGGCAAGTTTTTATTTTTTTCTGGGATCAAGTAGCTGGCGCAGACCGTCTGTGTAGGGGGAGGAAATCGCTGGCGCTTGTGGACATCTCTGCAGTCGGTGAGTACTAAATGGGTTGGTTAATTAGTCGGTTAATGAGTGAGTGGTAAATGGTCAGTGGGTGGGGCTTTGGGAATTTTGGTTAGGTGGGTGGGTCAAAGAATGTATCAGGTGTTAGGTGGGTGGGCATGATGATCGATCAGTGGATGGTTTTGCTTTGTTTCTATATATTTTTTTTTTCTAAAAAAATCTTTTGCAGAATCTGTAACACAGTCATCAGTTTGTCACACCAGTCTCCATCATCAGCTGTGACGGAGACGCTGCAGTGCATTCTGGGAACTGAACAGATCACTAACCCAGGTCATGGAGAGAAAATGCTGTGGATTAGCATGTGAGACAGGCATTCATTTCTCAATCACACATACAGAGACAGAAGAGAAGAGAAGAGAAGGTCACTGGGATGGAAAGGTAAACAACGAGAGAGAGTGTAAGAGTGAAAGAAAGAAAAAGCCTCTGTGAAGGACATGCGAGTGTGTGACAGAGTTGCAGAGAGGGGTGTGTGTGTGGGTGTGGGTGTGTGTAATGACGGTTAGGGGACAGAGCTGTCATCCATCAAGGTGATGCGACTGATATGGAATAAGAAACTAGTTCACACATTTCCCCTCTCACCCCCTTAGTCCCTGCACAGTGTTTGCTTGTTTGTGTGTGTGTGTGTGTGTGTGTGTCTTACCAGCTGCACATTGTAAGCAAGCAGCACAAGCTTCATGTCAGGAGAAAGCTCATAATCACTGGCCTTATACATTTCCTGTAAAGTGGAAATACAGAGGAAGTGACAGACGTGTCGCAGCATTTCTCATTCTAATTTCTGGGCTGCAGACGGCATGAAATTCTCTCAGAGGCGGATTCATAACTGCAGAATAATGGGTGGAGAAGCCATGTTGTTAAATTTAACCAAATTTGCAGTGATTAATGTGACAAATTACGACTCTTCATGCAGCAATATAATCACCGTATACTGGATTCCAGAGTATTAGATTTAAAATATTTCAATACTTTTGATTTTCTCATTCATATACCATCATATTCGTCTTTTTAAATTTTTATTATTTTAAAATTCTTTCTTGATTTTATCTAACTTCATATTACATTTGACAGCAAATAATTTTCTTCAGTCTGCATTTTCTATCCCTGATTTTTTTTTCCTTCCAGGGTTAAAGGTAGTGTTTGAGATGCTATTGAAGAACCCCATCTCAGACTTTGATACTCAAGAAAAATCTGGCAACATCTGAGGCGTAGATTACACATGAGTGATTTTAATAATCTGAATACGGGGCTCAGAAAAATCCACCCAAGCAGCTGTGTAATCCGACTTTGAATACCAGGAACTTTCCTTACATACGTATGCAGTATACTAACATAACATTTTTACTTTAAGTTGCCAAATTTATATTTTTAGAAATTTAAAGATTTAGGACATCAACAAAGAGAGGCTTACAAACTTCCTGTCGGGTACCAACACTGTACTTTGATTCATCTCCACGTTGAACTTGACCACATCACCTTCACGAGTGCGATACAGGAGCTCTGTACCTACAAACGGAAAGACCATAAAACAACCATAAACCATTAAGAGCTGCTACTGGGAACTGGAACTATACAGGAAGTGAACCTGGACAGCAGGTTTTTGTGGATGATAATCAAATGGAGACATCATAGCCCAAGATCAAAACCAAGAACATCTCAGCTCTCAGTGATGTTGGTTATGATGTCTGTGGTCCCTGGCCATGACCAAAGCCAAACCCTGGTGTTCAAAACCACTAACCACTGCTTTTCTGAACTTAGCCGGAAGTGAGAGGGAGTGATTATGGTATGGTCATTATTATGAATATTATGAGAATCACAATGAGAACTCATTCCCCATTGTAAAATTATAATTTGTTCGTATTTTTAGACTAATCTTGTTTTTCTATCAGTAGATTACACTCTCAGAAAATAAAGTACATGATTGCACCTTTAGGGCTACAGCAGCTTGTTGCTGGGACAGTACCCGTGAAGGTACGTCTCTGTATATTTTATATACTGCTCAGGAATATTTCTGTACCATTTTGACTCTTAAATGGTACAAATAGTTGCCTTCAGGTCCAATAATGAGCCTGAGGGGGTACATTGTACCCTGGGGGACAGAAATGGACTCCTACTGTATCCCTATTTCTGACAGTGCAGGATATAAAAGTACAGGTAGGCATGTTGTCTTTGAGTACATTGCATTAATGGTATTTAACAGATGCTCTTATTCAGAACAATGTACAACACACTCAGAGCAGCCTGGGGCTTAGGTGCCTTACTCAGGGGCACTTCAGCCATTCCTGCTGGTCCAGGGAATTGAACCAGTGAACTTCTGGTCCCAACACTGCTCTCTAACCATTAGGCCATGGCTTCTCCAGTGAATGTGAGTTTCTCCCTTTTGACTTTTTCATTGAGAAAGTCTGTAGTTTTCAGACCTAAACTTTAAATATAACTAGAAGGGCACTCAGTAAAGCACATACCTCTGCCAAATATTCAGATTTTCATCAAAATCTAATCAATTATTCCTTGGCCCATGGTCCACCTTTCCTCCGAATTTCATCCAAATCCGTTCACTTCTTTTTGAGTTATGACCAAACAAACAAATGGAGGTGAAAGCATAACCTCCTCCAAAAAAGTTGGCAGAGGATATAACAATTTGACCATGCTCTCAAGTGGTGCAACCGGATAGCAATTGCCTTATCATCTGGAGAGCACTAGTTTGAAAACCATCCAAAACCATCCATGACCATGAGCTCTAGAGAGCAAAATTGGCCATACTCTCAGGGAGGGGTTTATAGTGTGTCAGTTATAGTGACACTCGCCAATCATGGGTGTCTGTGAGTACATGCAAAAGTGGGCAGATAGCACTTTCCTCTGAGTGTGTTATGCCATCCCTGATGCTGCTTGAGCAAACAGTTCAACAACGAAAACATGTGGGTCAGCTGGTGTAGCATGATAGCCTTCACCCTCCCTGATTGTGATAGTGAAGAGCTGTCTGGTCAATGGGAATGAGCCATGACTAAATTAGCGAGAAAATCATGGGAAAAATAAATTGACCATATGAAGGGTTTCTCCTGGCAGCCTAGTTTTGTTTTACAGAGCCTGAACTTTTGCATCCATATCAAATCCATAATTGCTGCCCAGATTCTCAACACCAAGTGCTGATTTGTTCTGTGTATATTCCAAAATGGCCACTACGTTTTGGAGCTGGAAGAGCTTGTGAGCTTGACTTGGCTGCTCATATGCTAGGGCTGGCTTTATTTTGTGAGGACTTGGAAAGAGTTTATATACACACTACAGGACAACAGAACAAGCGACACAAACCAGACAGAAGTGAGAAGAATGATCAAAGGGGTGGAGTTTCTCATTCTTGATAGAGTCACAGCTGTGCTCAGGTGGGGGAAACTGACTTAAAGCAAACGGGCCAATAAAGGGCTCAGTAGTGTTCTGCATAAAAAGAGAAAGAAGGAATAAGGAAGTCGAAAGGAATTACGTAGAGGAAGCTATTCTCAGGATTCCAGGACAACACAATAGTCACAAGCTCTGGGTGTTGAAGTAGTCTGACACATGTACAGGACAGAAGGCACAGTGGCAGTTCAATGTGCTTTACAGAGGTAAAGGCAAAGGAGAAAGGGTGGATGAGGTTGGATGTATTCGGTGGTGTTTATGCTGAATACTGGGCTATGCCAGATACACACTTCCCCTGGAGGTTAGGAAGTGAACTACAATCAAAATAACAGGAAGTGTTTGTGTTGTTTCCACCAAATACAGTCTCAAGCAATTCACAGGTTTATATTAATGGGCTCATTCTAATATGTTATCGTTTCTATAGTAACAGCTCATTCACAGAGAGTTGC
Source organism: Ariopsis seemanni (assembly GCA_026413345.1). Classification (NCBI taxonomy): domain Eukaryota; kingdom Metazoa; phylum Chordata; class Actinopteri; order Siluriformes; family Ariidae; genus Ariopsis; species Ariopsis seemanni. The sequence goes on along the minus strand of JAOANJ010000024.1, from coordinate 70,602,496 downwards.
ATGGCAGAGAGGTGTGAGGACCCATGTGCACAGGTTTTATTAAAAACAATCCAAAAGTCAAAGGACAATACAAGATACAGAGAACAGCAAAAGATCAGAAATATAGGGTGTCATTTCACAGAGTACGATCTGGAAAAATTGCATGCGACCACGCGTGACTATGATCACAGCTATGTTTTCCCGTAGTCGCAGGCAAAATCCATGCGACCTAAACCCATTATTTTCTGTGTATGCTGTATGTTCGATGTTATCTCGTTCGACCTTCGATGTGTACGCTCTACCTGCATCCTATACGCTCTGTAGATGCTCTACATACGCTCTACTTGCGTCTATCCACTCGATCTAATGCGATCTTAACACGGCCAAGGCTCGTTCTGTTCGACCAATCTGCGACATAGTGTCGATCTCTCTGCGATCTATCCTCGCAAGTGCGCGACCTCGGCCGATCAAGGCTCAATCTTGGCCGATCTAGCTACGTACGAGTTGCAACGTACCCTCGATCAATACGATTTAGCCTGCGATATAAACGTTCTAGCCTCGCTCTGTACGCTCAATTCTCGATCTTTTCTAGACAGATTCTCGCCTGAGCTACGCGCAAATTTGTCACGGTCGCCCGGATTTGCGTGCGACCCACTGCGACCGTATAAAAAGGCCCGGCGATCGGTGGCCGACCATCAGTTTTTGACCAGCCTCCGAAGGGACAACATGGACCCAATCGCTCTGCATCATGCTATGTTATTACAGCACCGTGCCCTGCAACTGCAGCAAGACTCTCTGGTCGCACCTTAATCCTCTTTAGAATCCAATCGTGCCCATGGGAAGAATAGGGAGCGTACGGGTCTAGGGAAGGTCTGGGACAGGTTGCGCGGAGCGAGGCTTGATCGCAAAAGAGTGAAGCTAGATCGCACGGATCGAGTGAGTGTCGAGGACGGGCCGAGCAGCACAACCATGCGCGCAATCAGTTCTCGCTCGAGAAGACTGAGCATCGCTCATCCCCGTTCTAGCCTCGATTGTCTCTCGACCAATGCGTCCTTTCCTCGACCTTGTTCACTCTTTCGACGCTCTCTGTGCGACTTTTAGGTCGAGGCTCAGTTTTTTGACATGTCGAAAAACCGAGCTACGAGCTCTTTGTTGGGGAGACCATTCCTCGACCACGCGCAACCACGGAAGACTAAGGCGTGACCAACCCTCGGTCAACCGTCGACTGCGTACGACCTGCGGTGACCAAGCCACGCTCTGAGATTGCAGCTTGGTCTTCCGGGAAGATTTCTCTGTGAAATCACGCCCTAAAGTTTCACGTCAGTTAACAAACGACAGATTTTTGTTTTTATTGCATTTTGGAAAATATCCAAACTTTTCTGGATATGGGGTTTGTAATTTGTGTTTCAATAGTTTGCTTTTGAAGGTACACTATCTGGCCAAATGTTTGTGTACACCTTAAAACAGGGTGGTGGTGGGTGGGGCGGAGGGGGGGAACTACATATTAATGGCCATTGTTTTGGCCATTAATGGCCATGAATGACAGCAGCAGCAGCTGCTATAGTCTCACAAGACTCAAACACGAGTAATTTGTCACTTCCTAATATAAATGTAGCGTTAAGTTGAATGATGATATCATTTCCTCTAAAAAGCATATAAACAGAGTGCATTTCTAACCTCGTAAAGACAATGAATCTAAATGAGAAATCCTTTTATTTTTATATTTCAGTGACCCATTTAGGCAAGTTAACTTTTTTGCTTCAACGTTTTATCTATTCCTCGTACAGTTGGTTCTATACTATTGTACATCTGTGTGTACATACCTGTCTCATGACTGGAGGGAGTGCAGTATATGTGTGCATTTTCGCACTCGTACCAGATCTGATGACTCGGTGTTCAAGAGGTGCATCTGAGCAAGCAGCAGGTGAATCGGGGGCATGAGAACTTCATTCAGTTCTGTAACATTAGAGATATTCTTCTCTATAGCCTATAGCAGAAAGTCAATCTAGAGGCCAACTGAGGATTGTGCTTTATCACTGCACGCCCACATATGCAGAGAGCTGAGAGAACACACACACACACACACACCAAGCATGAATCGTTCACATTTCTCCTCTGGCACTATCAGCAAAACATATGCGTGAGTGTCATTCACCTAATGGGAACTGAAACACAGGCCGGGATTTGACTGCTTGCTGCTAAAAGGAGAGACAGCGCTGCAGATTGGTGCCTCTCAGTGCTGACAGCATACCGGAGTCACACTATGCAATAGCTGAGAGGTGACACATAACCCCAGTAGCTCAGTGAATGCTCCCCCTGTGCCAGCATTTTGCCTCAGATCCCTTGTCATTTACCTTTAATGACAATCATAGTTTAGCATAAAGCATTCAACACACTCGCTGGCCACGTTTCCTCAGGACCACGGCGTACACCTGCTTATTCATGCACTTATCTAATCAGCCAAACATGTGGCAGCAGCGCAATGCATAAAGTCATGCAGATACCGGTCAAACATCTGAATGGTGGAAAATTGTGATCTCAGTGACCATGGCATTGCCATTTGTGCCAGACAGGCTGGTTTGAATATTTCAGAAATTGCTGCTCTCCTGGGATTTTCAATACAATGGCCTCTCTACACATAATGGTGTAAAAAACATGCAGTAAGCGATGGATCATGGGAGGAAATGCCTTGATGATGAGAGAAGTCAAAGGAGAATGGCCAGACTGGTTTGAAGGCTACAGTAACTGTAATAGCCACTTTTTCCAACCGTGGTGAGCTGCAAAGCTTCTCAGAGTGCACAACACATTGAGCTTTGATTAAGCTACGGTCACAGCACAGCTCGCAATGCTTTGCGATGGATTATCGATGAAAATGAAGCTTTTTGGTGCCGATGTACAGGCGAGCTAAAAGTTGTGGTCACACAGCGGGTGAACACTTGAAGGTCACGTCTTCATGCGGTTGAGCCTGGTGCGGCTCGAGCGGTCCTGCTCGCTCACGCGTGCAGAGTGCGTTGTGCGCACTCTTGGGACCTAGTCGTTATGAGAAACGTCTGATGCTGGTGCATATAAGGACACTGTTTTCACAGAGACTTTGTGATGCATTATCATTATCACATTTGTTTCTAGCCATGATTATAACTCTGGTTAAATACTCTGCTTTATGACTCTGCTTTTGGTTTCATTTGTTTTGTTACTCTGACCTTGCCTCATGTTTTTTTTTTGGAAATATCACACCTGTTAATAAACACTCTTCCTGCACTTACATACATTTACCACTGCAAACCTGACAGAATACTTCGCAAAGTCTCTGTGAAAACAGCGTTCTTATATGCACATGCTGATTGTGCTCAAATCAGCATCAGGTGTTTCCCATAACGACTGGGTTCCAAGAGCGCGCACAACGCGCTTCGTGTGCGTGAGCGGCCATTCGAGCTGCACCAGGCTTGAGCGCGCGAAGGAATGACATTGATGATGTTCTTTTGAGGAGACCTGGTGTTTTTCCTAAGAGGCATGCTTGAGGGTTTTGTACGTATCGGTGTCTGGCAGGAGAATGATTGCCGATGCCTTGCTCAATAGATTTAATCAATGCATGACATCAACTCCAGTCAATCAGCGACGATCACAAATGTGCTGTCTAACCGTCGCTAAATATGTTCTGAATATTCATGAACCCTTCGCCCGATCCATTACAAACCTCGGCGAAAGATCACCGAATGTAAATGCACTTTTCAAGTCTTGGCGAAGGTTAGGATGTGCCGAGTCACTGTTTTGATGAGGCTCCCGCGATCATCGGGGATATGGATTCGAGAGAAATACATCTCAAGAGGCTCAGCGAGGCTTCCCCGAGCTTCAGGAAGTATTTCCAAAGCTTTCTGCGAGTATTCACTGCTTAGTTTGCTGACAAAATCATCGGCATCAAATTTCAATGCATGCACTGAAATTTTTCATGCTGTTTTTGGCCACTCACTGAGAACATTCGCCGTACATCGCATGATTGATGGCAATACTACCAGTTTTTCATCTTCAGGTATTCGCAAACCCATGTACCAAAGCTGTAGTGTGACCAGAGCCTTCACCTTAGTATGTCAGTTTCCTGTCTTTTGCATTTGAGCTTTTAGTGAAGGACAGAAAAGTGTTAGTAAAGTCCTTACCTACATTCTACAGTACAACATATTATACTATATATATATATATATAAAATAGAGAGTGAGTGAGTGTGTGTGTGTGTGGACACGTGGGACAGGTCTCATGACACTCTGTCACTGTGGTGCAGTGAATCTCTCAGCGTGCAGGTTTGATGCCGTGCAGCAGAGTATGCTTAATAATTCATCCGCTTAGGAGAAGTGCATTTTTCTCACACACACACACCACAGAGTGGGGGATCAAAAGCTATTTAGACGTATAAGAGTCACACATCATTCACATTTAGAGAGTGTGTGTGTGTGTGTGTGTGTGTGTGTGTGTGTGTGCGTGCGTGGTGATACGAGTGAAGCTGTGGAACTCCATGAAAGCCAATCACAGTCACGAACTCTTGACTTCTATTAGACACCTTCAAGGTGTATCAAGTAATATTGTCTACTGTGATGAAAGCAGTGAGGATCACACTGTGTGTGGCTGCTGGTCACTACGCTGTCAGTGATTGGAATGTAGAGAAGGCAGAAAGAGAGAGAGAGAGATATATATGCACCTTTTTCAATTCTATACACTCGAGTATATTTAATTATCCATAATGCTTTGAATTAGTTTGTTGATCATGCCTCATAGACTGTTGTTCAGTACTCCATAGTCAACCACCAAGAACTGGTTATTTTGTTCCATTTTTTTTATCAGAAAAATGTTTATTTTTGTCCAGTTATATTTTTCAAGCACATCATTCTTGCACCATTCTCCACTAATATACTGTATTAGTTAAATATAGTCAGTCAGTTAATGTTTGCAAATTAGCTAAACTCACTTCAACATACTTTTTTAAATCAGATTAAGGTAATGCCGTAGGGAGGCAAAAGACATTTTAAATGTGTCTTTATTTACTCCAGCATATTGAAACATTTTCCTGAGGCAGGGCCAGGGGTGCCAGGGGTCCAACACCACAGTCCAGCGGCTTATCCATCTTCAGACACACACGACTAGCTGCAGCACTAACTACATAATGTAGCATGAGAAGGTCACTGCAGCTGATGAATTGACACTCTACATCGATGGACTTGATTGGATTCTAAACTGAACCCATTCCACTGATGTATAACATACAGTCATTGCGTGAATGAGAAAACAAGAGACCTTCGTGATTTGTAATGAGTACTTTGAAGGTCTAAATAAAAATCTAAGGTGTTAAAAAAAGGGTTAAGGTGTTTTCTTTTTTCTTGGAAGTATTCGATTTCAATAATACTCAAGTTAACCCTCTGTGGTCTGAGGGTATTTTCTGGTACTCTGATTATTTTGGCATTCTCTGATTTCGTATGTATGTCATGATTGTACTTTTAAAACAATAACAGATAAATGACGATGTTGTAAAAAGCAGTTTGAGAACTCTGTTGGAATGTGTGAAAAAACATGACCTTACTCATTGTGACGAACCGTTTTGATCACTTGAGGTGATTCTTTTCAGTTTTAGGAATGTATCAAGCACAAAAATTTAAATCTGTGCCATTGATATGGACAATTAACTGGCCATCAAAAAAAATTATGTCCTATTGTTTTAGGACAAACGGTTGGCAGTGGGAAGGGTATTCGATGAGAAGGGTAAAAATTTCCATTTCATTACATGAGAAGAGTGAAAACCCCTTCCACTGCCAACTCTTAATTCCATCAGGTCAAGTGATCAAAATGGTTCATCACAATGGGTAAGGTGATGTTTTTTCACACATTCCAACATAGCTCGAAAACTGCTTTTTACAACAGCTTCATTTATCTGTTTTTTTAAAGTACAATCATGACATACATAATACACAGATTATTGTACCTGAACTTTTGCTGAATACAAAAAAGTCATATGACTTTGAAAATACTGCTTAGATTTGTTGAAATCGACAACAACATTCGAGCATGCCAAAATCATTAGAGTGCCAGAAAAAGACGAAAAAGAAAAGAGAGCAAATGAGTGCCGGTGCACATTTAGTTTACTCAAGAAGCACGCAAAGATTACACAGGAAATTTGCCTGAGTGAAATTGACTCAAATTGAAGAAAATTTTACTCTATGCCAGATAACATTTGGTCCCTCTCTAAAAAGAGTAAAAGTTACTCTTTTGATAGAGTTGCTTTTCCAGAGTCAATTCTCCTCAACTCAGTGTTAATATTTTACTCTTTGTGGTGGAATTTGACTCTATTCAGTGTGTCTTGAAATTAACTCTTGAACTATTTTACTCATTTCAGAGCCACAACCAACTCTGTTACACAATTACTCTGTAATTTTGCTTCCACTCCAACTCTAAATTTTACTCTCTAAACTCAAAATAGAGCAAAATTAACTATTTTTGAGGAAAATACTTTTAACTCAGGAAAAATTGCTCAGTCAATTTTCCTGTATATGCACTACAGCGCACGCATATCAACCGATATGCTCATAAGAAATAGAAGGAATATTTACACTTACTCGAGCTGATCTTCGGCTGAATTGAATCAAAGTTCAAAATGACACCGCTCATCATCAGTGTCACATTACTCAAGATGAACTGCTGAAATTGAATCGCTGTCCTGAATCGAATCATGAATTGAATCGCTGTCCTGAATCATCCGAAACGCCATCTCACAAATCCGCTTGCCATCTCGCAACAAGTTTTACCTCCAAAGAGGTAGCCTAAACTATGGCTGATATTTTATCCTGCTTACGGTGGGCACTGCAAAAGAGAAACCAATTGAAACCAAAAGAGTGAAAGTGATTATCCTCCCATTACCATGTGAATAGTCTTTTATGAATGCATAAGTGGGCACTCAGTGCTCTGTCTCAGGTGTGACTGAGTAAGGTGACAAGCTTTATGTTTCATCTAATTTAGGTAATTTTAAAAAAATATAATATTTTTTGGTAGTGAGCACAATGGAAAAAGTATAAAGTTTGTCAGTATGTTTATCATGCTTGTATGATAAAAACTCATGAAGATATTTATCTAAATACACAGAATACTCATTCTAAACCTGCTGAACTCTGCTAGCAAAGCTCTCGACCCCAGAGGGTTAAACCATGGGTTCCCCAAAGAGATGTCTCTGTATTGGCATTGCCCAGAATCAGAGCCTGGCCACCCACATGGCAGGTGAGAATTCTGTCACTGAACCACCAGTGCTGATAGAAAAGAGCCATGCATGTGGCTTGGAAAAAGGAAGGACTTGCAATTCCTGCCACATCAACCTAGGACTCGGGAGGAGCTGATAGCTTGGAGTGCTCTGCAATACCCCTTTCACGCCGATGTCCTACTCATGCTACCTGACTCAGCTTCACAAATCCCTTCTTGGAGCACAAAGTGCTTAAAGTGCAAATCATGAGTGCAAAGTTGATGCCTCTTTTAAACCAATGACCAGGGTGGGACCTAGGTTATGTAACCAAAGTTCAACCTTTCTTTTGTTAATTCAAATTAAGTGAGTCAACATGTTTTAATCCCTTGTCATGACAATTCATAATCAACCCGACTCAGCTTCACAAATCCCTTCTCGGAGCACAAAGTGCTTTCAGTGCAAATCATGAGTGCAAAGTTAATGCCTCTTTCAAACCAATGACCAGGGTGGAACCTCAGTTATGTGTGCAAAGTTCAACCTTTCAAGTCAAGTCAAGTTTATTGTCAAATATGCTATACATGCTTGGCATACAGCACAGATGAAATTTCAGTCCTCTCTGACCCATGGTGCAAACAGGCAATGCAATAAATAAAAATAGAATAACTGAAATCAACAATATAAACAGTATAAACACTCTAGATAACGAATACGTTTTAGTTTTAAAATGAAAACGATGCCCGTCCAGACAAGCATTGTAGCTCCGCATCAGAAATAATCTCCATCTATACTAACATGCATGAAAGCACATATCATACACATGACCATAAACAGCTGCCATTTGTTTTCTTCTGGAAACGGTTTGCATAATAGGAGCGTGATGAATCAGGGAAGGATACATCGTAACTGATAAAACCTAATCAGGAAGTAAACGTGGGTGTCTGCGGCATCGTTTCCAAATGTCTCCATTTTCACCTGTCTACTCTAAAACGTTACCCCGGAATTTTCAAACTAAAACAAAGCCAGCAGCGTTTCCAAAAGTCTCCGTCTTTGGGGCTTGAAAGCTCTGGGTTTGTATGGATGCCAGGTGTAAACATAGCAAATGCGATGCATTTTAAAACTAAAACCTATTAGCGTGGACGTGGCCAGACTAATGAACTCAAGAGCAATACACTAGAGACCGTTTATCTTAATTCATGCTTGGATAGACTTTATACGCAGTAAATCTAACTGCAATTGAAATCTGAAAAACCGAATTAATTTCAAATGCAAATATTTTTGAATTAAGGTTTGAATCGAGCCATTAGTGTTGAATTCTCAGATCTGGTCAGAAGGTGCTGCTTATTTTTCTATTACTGCAGCTCTGATGGTAGTGCAAATGTAATTCACATCACAGGTTAATAGTAATGCATATGTTCTAATACAGCCTTTCTCAACTGGGGTGCCACGGCAGCCTGGGGTGCCGTCTGGCTTGTTAGGGGTGCCGTTAAAAAATTATATATTCTAACATTGAAATAAATAAAATGAATTAAAATTCCAAAAAACAATAGTTACACTAATGCAGA